>NHNV01000120.1:0-24737 GCA_002785995.1 Mycosphaerelloides madeirae | reverse complement strand
TGCAGGCAGCGTCAGTTGGAGGCCACGAGAGGGTGGTGCAGATGCTGGTGGATGCGGGAGCGGAGGTCAACGCTCCGGGAGGGTACTATGGCAATGCGCTGCAGGCGGCGTCAGAAGGAGGCCACGAGAAGGTGGTGGGGATGCTGCTGGATGCGGGAGCGGACGTCAATGCTCAGGGAGGATACTATGGCAATGCGCTGCAGGCAGCGTCATTTAGAGGCCACGAGAAGGTGGTGGGGATGCTGGTGGATGCGGGAGCGGAGGTCGACGCTCCGGGAGGGTACTATGGCAATGCGCTGCAGGCGGCGTCAGTTAGAGGCCACGAGAAGGTGGTGGGGATGCTGCTGGATGCGGGAGCGGAGGTCAACGCTCAGGGAGGGGAGTATGGCAATGCGCTGCAGGCGGCGTCAGTTAGAGGCCACGAGAAGGTGGTGGGGATGCTGCTGGATGCGGGAGCGGACGTCAATGCTCAGGGAGGATACTATGGCAATGCGCTGCAGGCAGCGTCAGTTGGAGGCCACGAGAGGGTGGTGCAGATGCTGGTGGATGCGGGAGCGGAGGTCAACGCTCCGGGAGGGTACTATGGCAATGCGCTGCAGGCGGCGTCAGTTAGAGGCCACGAGAAGGTGGTGCAGATGCTAATGAACGCAGGCGCTACGGACGAGATGGCGGCGTGAGCTAGCGGCGTAAGCTGGGTGAAAGAACACGAGAGTGACTCAGGACTCCAATCGGCTAGAGTAAAGAGAGCATTAATTTACCACATGAAGTTGTACAAACGCGGCAGTAACGTTACTAGGTGTTGTGGAGCTGAGGGCGCACGTGTCAGCCAGGTAGCGCAGATTTGGTGAATGATGGCAGCTGCTGACATATGCGTAATGAGGCCGAGATCGGCAGCCAAGCTCGGTCGCTCGGATACAGCAGTCCCGCTCAGCCGTTGAAGCCGGACACAGCTTGCGCGACCATGCCCATCGTGCGACAAACAGACCTACAGTAGTGTTTACTGATGGCGGCGGAGAGCACCGAAACAGACGCAGGTCGTGGAGATCGACGCGCAAGTTCGTTACATGCTAATCTCGACCTTACCTGTGCACTGCAGCACCCGACAGACAGGAGAGACCGTATTCCGACGTTGAGGGACGAACGCGACCGACGAAGTTCACGAGACACAAACATTGCCTCGGCGGCGTTACACAGTAGATCAAAGAGGTGCATGCGATAGGCAACATAGTAAAGGATCATGAGGCAAGGTCTGAGCGCGATACAAGCGAATGTACAAAAGATATCTCTATAGGAAGTGCTTTCGACGTGAAGTGGTTTCCGTTCGGTAGGGGCTTCCGTACGCCAGGGACAGAGGTTACTAGTTCTGCAGGGAGTGGGCGCTTCCAAATGCACCTCAGCCTCGTGACCAGGCCCCTCGAGTTGCATTAGTGGCAGGGGGATGCTTTGTGTGTCCAAGCGTTGGTGCCTAAGGGAAAGTATGCTGACACGTCTTCTCCAATCACTGGCTGACGATATCTCAAGTTGTCAAGATTGCCGCTTTCTCACAGCATGTCGTGAATTACAAGCAAGGAGGCTGAGAGTTGATGCTGCTGCAGGGGCGTGGCTGAGCTGCCACAGTTCCGTTGAGTCTGTCAACCAATAACAGACAGCAGTGCCGCTTAGGGTTTCAAGCTAGCTTGCAGACTCCGCATGTCTCAAATCGCCCGCTCCAATAGTGTGATTTTTGGTACTTTCCCAAGCGCATCGTGATTCGCAAGCGAAAACGATAAGAAGCGGAAGTGCGACAGTGAGCTGACGCGGAACAGCGGGGCTGAGCTTCTACGCTAGTAAGTCTGCCGGCCAGGAGAGAAATCTGCACCTTCAGCCTTTTGTTTGCGGTCACAATTCACTGCTTTCCTCTCATGTTGAAATTGGTCCTTTCCTTCGTTCTTTGTATATCTAGAAGATGGCGGTCTCGTAATTGGAAAAAGATGCTAAGCTTAAAGCTTTCACATCAGGTGCGTCTCACCCCACACCTCCTAGACCAACGGGGCGGCTCTGCGGCCGACAATCGATTGTCGACAAAGTCGGCGATACGTCCGAAGGGTACCGTGGAGTATGGCTCTGCCGACGTTTGCGGACTGGCAGGGAGACGCACCGGTCAGCAGAAGACACACGCGGCCCCTGGCTGATAGTCATGCAAAGCGCATTGTACTGCTGGCTGCGAGAGCCGCTAGGGAGATGTTTCCATCGCCTGCCTGCGCCTGTGTCGGTTGCAAACTTATGCGACCTGTGCTCTTGCCCAGAACCAACTCGCGCGCCTCTCACTGCCTCCCTCTATGCTATCCATCCTAAACCTCAAAAAACGGATCGTGAGTCTCCAAATTACGGCCGGGAGAGATCAAGGGAGAGACGAGGCTGCCAAGCTGAGCGATGCGATGCAGATGTGCCGCCAGGCGCCTGGAACAGATCAAGACCAGCGGTAGCCGCAAGGCTAAGCCTTCTCGGTTCCGATCGCTGTCATCACCATCTCATCTCAACAACAACAACAACAGAATACTTTCAAGGCTGGGCACAAAAAAATCGTCAAACCAGGGGAAGTGAATGCATCACCGCGGCTATGGCTGTTCACTCCGCCGAAATCTACACAATTGGCATCATATACGCCCCTACCGCTTGAACAAAAGGGCAGTCGAGTCCACCTTTGACACCTACCACGAAGCTCCCGTTATCGAACAAAGAGATGATTATACTCACTCACTTACAGTCTTACACCTACGGGGCTGTCGGTGCGCATGGCATAATAGTGGCTTCCCTTGGAGTAGGAGATCATGGCACCATTTTCGCAAGCGGGGTTACAAACGACATGCGGCGACATTCGTTCCCAAGTATCCAACCTAAGGCGTCAAAATTGGAGTGTTGGGGTGAGTATCGTCCGAAGCTATTTTGCTGCTAGACACATGCGGCGAGATTATCGTGCTGCAACTAATGGCCATTCAGCTCTGCTCAAGATATGTCCGCCCAGCCATTGAATAAGTGGTTCAGCCTCTAACTTCTCACTCCTTTCACCACCCAGAGGCTCTTCTCACTTGATGCAAGGTTCTCTGTGCCGTGTGGATTTGCGCAAGGGCGTTTGTGCAGTGTGGGTTTGCGCAAGGACTTTTATGCAGTGTGGCATAGCTGTCTGTCATGTGGCAGTAAAAGCTAGAACGGTAAAACTCGCGAAATTCTTTTGAAGACCAGAGTGTTCTTTGACGGCCACTTCCAAGCAAAACTTAACAAGTTTTGGTTCCTCTCATCCGGCGCACTTCCAGGAATTGACTTACAGCAGCAAGCAAAGGTAAGCAACAGTAAGTAATGAGGATCTAGCATTCACTTATGGTTTAGATGAACTCTACAACAACATCGTACATCCCGACACCCGACACTCTTCCCTCCAACTCAACCGCAGACAACAAGCAAGTGACATTAGCTATCATCTTCGGCATTATCGGGACGATTCTCACCTCCATCACTATGCTCTTTGCTTGGCTTCAGTTCCAGCAACGCAAGAGATCTGTCATGAAATCGAATACTAGCCCACCAGGCATGTTCGAATTAGTTGAGATACAGTAAGAGGCTCATCGTTGATTGAAGAGAGAAGGGAGATAGAGTGACAAGGTCGCAGCACTTTTACGAGACACCAGACAATCACTAGCTAGCAACGGCATCTCTATCAAAATCGGTTTCGATGTGCAAGATCGAACCATACTGTGGTTTGACTCCCTTGGTGTGTGACTGGGGCCGCATGGGTAATCAGTACGTTTGTGGACCTTGTATTTAGCGTTCTCAGATTGATGGTTATTGACGACAGCGACACGTATCCTTACAAGCCGCAGCTGGTGGAGGTCTTGTCAGGGCGGTGGCATAGGCGATGTCATATGAGCTGTAATGAGGTAGAAGACAATGATATTGCTATCCAATGTGCTATACTGTGCGTAGTAGCACAAGACAAGAGACAATCTGTCAAGAAGTACGTAGAGAAAGCAGACATATATAGATGGGCATTGGGCATCAGTCAGGCACCAATTGGGCATTGGGCGCCAATTGGGCATTGGGCGCCAATTGGGTATTGGGCCTAATGCTGTGCCGTAACAGGTCTCAGCTGAAAAATACACAGTCGTGACTCATGAGAGATAGTATTTCCATATTCGTAAATACGCACTATTTTGTTGTCCTCCGTTCATCATTGTTCCCCGTTCATTGTTGTCCTCCGTTGTTCTTTGTTCATCGTCGTCGATCACGACCCCGAACTTAGCGGCAGTGGAACATGACTATCGGAATTTTTACAATCTCTGCGTTCACAGTCCTTTCTCTCCCGCATCCTCTGGACTCGTTGGCCTTCCGGAGCTTAAGCATCAGGAGGGATCTTGATGGTTGTATGAAATTCGCACCCAGCAAAGGCATCGATATTCATCCTTAAGCTATGGTTGAAAATATTACATCTTGGATGCGGGCTGTTGGATGTGAGAAATTGTTGTGTTGCCGAGAAACCCGAGGAGCGATCGCCAGCCTATGCGTCGGACATGAGGATTGAGCCGAGGAACTGCTCTTTGTATGCAGCAAGAACGAGTGAGGAATTCAGATGGTGCGTACATGTTGCATCCGACGTCATACTGGCTTGCAGAGCCGTGGCGTTTCTTTGTCATAGACGATACTGTTAGCAAATTGAAGTGAAAGGAGGCTTCCTTTTCGGTCGTGAATCCAGATCTCGCCACTTCCTCGGTGGCTGCAAGCTTGGCATAAGTCACACCTCTGCACCACACAGGGTGCCTGACACCTACCACGAGCCGTGCTGGTGAGATTGCAGTTGGAGTGGGTGTGATTCAAAAGCTGGGCTGGCAACTTTCAAGCCGGCTTCGTTGCCCAGCCTAAGACGGCGTCCGCAGACACACCATCACTATATTCCTCCAGCACTTTGGCGTACACCCGCTCAAGCTCGTCGAGCTCTCTTGGGTAGCTCTTAGGCCCATGATGGGCTTCCTATTAGTCGCCTCCAGTGCTGGGTCCAGCATAATGCTAGGGGAAGGAGTGCTCAGCCCAGCGGGTCCATTTCTTAATTCTCCGCCGTACTCGGACGGGGTCTAGCCAGATCTCTACTGCAGCTAGACGGGCTCTCCCGTGTTGGGAGTGCTGTGCGTGTGCGGTGGCAAAGACCTAGGTCGAAGTCAATGTTATCTGGATTGGCAATGGAGCCACCCGGCGGGCTTGCAAAGTGACCAGAGGCATTAAGGAAGATGTAAGAGCCGGCCTTGGAGGGGACAGACCAGTCCATATCCATGTCCGGCGTGGGAATGGGTGCTGCCAGTGCTGGGGAGGATCTAGCTGGTGTGGATTGGTATGCAAAAGGTTCCTAAATGCCTAGTTCCTCAACATTCCGTTGCTGTTGTATCTTGGAACAAAACCTCTCAAGATATGCCATTCGGAGACGCAAGTCGCCGTACTGAAGCGTGATATTGGATCCCTGGAGCAACTCCTGCACAATCCATTTTCGGGACCAGTAGCGAAGAGCGCAGAGCCGCAAGACTGCGTTCCACTTTGTTTTGATGCTGATCGTGTCCTCCTTATCTTCTCGAAGCTTCCCTGAGTAATGATACACCGATCGATCCGAGTTATTGTACGTCGTTGCATCGTACACAAACCGAAAAGCGACTCTGACAAATTCAAGTTCCATATTGGCATCGATGCCTAAAACCACGCTTGACAGCCAAGCAAGGACCGCGTCCGCTTTACCATAGATTTCAGTCATCATTCTGACCTGGTGATTGCGCTCCTCGGTCGAGTTCTGATTAATGCATATCGCATCGATCCATAACCAGCAGCCCGCCGGTTCCATCTCTCGGATCGATCGCAGTGCTCTTCTCAGGTTCCTTCGGACTCGGATGGTGGAGTTGTCAGGCAAGTATATACTGTAGATAGAGTCGCCGACGTCCCAAGTGTACGACAAGGCTGTGTATGCTGGACGTGTAGCAGAGCCGAGAGAGTGGTGGTGAATGGAACAGGTGATTCGCTCGTCTTGACCGCCATGCAGCTTCAGGAGGCGGATCGTGTCATTCGTCTCCAACGCTTCATATACATAAGGGACGAATGCGGTACGTTTGTGGGGACTGCTATGGTCATCTAGAGTATAGGACGTTTCGGCCGTGGATTTCCACCAAGGTAGGCGAAGGGCCGGGCGGAGTTCTGTTGGCGGCCTTGAATTCGAAGCTGAAGCACCTGCCATGACAAGTGGAGTCGTTCAATCCGGTATTACCAAGGTGCTGAAGCTGATATCGCACCAGGAAGTTCGTATCTCTTCAGCCTCATGGATCTCAGCCTTGCGCCTGCCACCGCCGTCATCGCGCAGCAGGTGCAGATTTTGAGGAAGCTCGCGGAGGATATCGATCGTGCGATGGGATTGTGCAAGTCTGGCCAGATTTTCTTCACTTGCGATGCTGGAATATTGCTTGTGTTAGGGTAATGAAACCGCCAAGCAGATGATCATACCAATTGAGACGGAGTTCTGGACATTTCGGAGTGTTTCCAACAAAGTTGGATCTGACCATGCCACTCAATTTAGCACTAACCTGCCTGTTTTCAAGAGGCGGAACATTCGAGAGTGTGCCGTTGTAGCATACCCGATGCTTGAGCGCAGGGCCTGCTGATAGAGGAAGATGTGGCGACAAAGAAAGTTCAGCCCGTCTATGCTTTTACTGCCAGAGAGTGCGCTGGCTTCTCCGCATGTCCTCCTCCGACTCCCAACTCCAATCAACCATCAAACTCCCCCTTCTGAAACAAACCACCCTCCAACAGCCTCCCCATCTGCGTCCTCCCAAAGCCATCTCCATTCCTCCTAGCCGCAATCAGACCCCGCAAGAACCCGACCGGACTCTTTGCCAAACCGCTCTCGCCACCAACTCTGCCTTTGTCGTCCGATAGAATGAAACCGGCGGCATCGACTTTCCATCCCTGCGACTCCATGTCCTCGTCCAAACGCTGTGGGGACAAGCCGAGGAACTTGCAGATCTCCAGATAGTCGTCGTAAGTGTTGATATACAGCTGTCCGGCGAAGAGATTGAGCTGTGCCGCGAGGCCACGGGGAAGCACGGGAGAAGTAGCATTGGTAGGCTGCGTATGGAACTTGAGTTCATCGAGTGATGGGTAGCCGGAGTTGACGCGAGCACGGTACATGTGTAGGCTGGTCGGGCCAGTCGCGTTGCGAAGGCGGACGAAAAGGGCATTGGCTTCGTACGGCGAGATGATCATCAGGGTGTCAATCTTGTCCTTAGTCGTGGGAGAACGAGAAGCCAAGATCCATTGAACTGATCTCAAGAAGCTGTCTGCCACAAAAGAGCCGCCCCTATGCTCAACGGTGTCAACAAAATCGATGGAGACAAGTAGCCTTCGATCGCTCTTAAGACGGCTAGGCAAGAAATCGCTGGCGGCGCTTAGGTGTCGTAAAGAAGAGAAAGCCTCTGTGAAGCCCTTGGAACGATTGACGAGAACTCCCGTGGTAGCGAATTCGACGACATCTGGGTGAAGATAGTGCTTGGCCAGTGTTGCAGGAGGAGCTCGCTGGATCTGTCGCTCCTGTTCCATCTCCGGTGACAACTCGCGCTCTTGCTCCTCCTGAAGAGCGCTCGCCTTGAAATGCGTGATGTCGAATGCTTCGCATTTATCGGAGATTTGCTTGATGACAGTACTGTCATTCGCTTGGAAGATCTTGGGTCGATCTTGGTCCTGAGAAGGTCGGTAGCGATCGTACAGACTCTGAGCTTCATCTTCAAGAAGTTTCTCGGCATCGCCCTTGGTCAACTTGGTGTCGCCATCCTCGTTCCGCGCAGCACTCCAAATCTTCTCTTGTCGAACGAAACGCTCTCCTTGAACAGCCCACAGCGGCATGTTACGGCGCAGATCTGCATAAGTCTCTTGCATCGACCAGTCGAGAACGTCGAACACAGTTATGTCGTTGGCGTTGTCTTTGTGCACAGCTTCAAGAATCTTGGCCTGAATTTCCAGAGAGATGCAGAAGACAACCGCCTGACCGACGCCGAGCTTTCGCATCCGCATACAAGCTTGAACAAGACGATCTTTTGTCAATCTCGGGCCGAGAGTGACAGCGGCTCTGTAGTCTAGTGGCAAAACAAGGTCAATCCCGCGAGTGTGAGCCTCGTCCAGGAATACAAGGCATGCGTCGGTACGCGATTGGTACGACGAAGTTCGAAGAAGGTCCACGCGGCCAGAGCGATCGACAACACAAGTCTCATCATCTTTGTCGATGAATATTACAGCCTCTTTGGAACCGTCGTGAAGCTTGAGCCACGCCTGGGCCATCTCCAGATTGCCAAGTTCAAGTATCTGGGCGCCGACATCCAGCAGAACCTGGACAGGTGGATCGAGCTGCATGACGAAGGACAGCAGTTGATCGGCATCCGTTCCTCCAGCAAGGGCAGGGGTTGGTGGCATGAGTTCCACCCCGCTGTCGGGCTGGAGCAGATACTCCATCACCAATGCGTTCGTATGCTTCTGTTCGTCGAGCTCCAGGTACTTGACATCAAGCGGAAGTACGTGCCGCGAGTCGATGGTGCCCGAGAACCCAGTCGTCAGCCGCTCTCGTGCCTTGCCAATGTCCCAACCCGAAGCAGACAGCTTGTGTGGAAATTCCTTCATCTCCTTGGGAAAGACGAGGTGCGAGACGAAGTAATCGATTACCGACTTGCCGTAGCGAAGCGCCGGAAATATCTCGCTCATGCACTGTGGCCGGTCTTTCAGGTTGATGCCTTTGAGAAAGGCAAAAGCCGGAGCCAGACCATTGGAGTCTTTCACCCATTCTTGGTAAGTGACCTCAGCGTGATCCGATTGCGACAGTAGTCCGAGACTATCGAAAAGCTCTTGGTCGCTCAGGCCCTTGTAGTAGTAGCTGAGCAAGGTGAGGGCAATCACAACGTCAGGATGAGAGAACTCGCTTCGCAATGCTGGTGTGTCCTTGGCGCGATATGGTACAGCGACTTTGATCGCTGGCGTCCGCTCAGCCAGACCATAGTTCACTCGCCAGCGCTTCTGGCCGAGGACAAAGCCGAGAATACCATCAGCGAATAGCCCACGAAGAAGGAGCAGCCTTGATCTATTCGATTCAATCCACACCGTCTCGTTCTTCTCCACGACGCTAATGGTCGCCGCTGAAGGCGAAGCTTCTGTGATGTACGCATATATTGCTTTGCGAACGTTTGATGGTTGCCGACTGATGTGGAAGCCGTCAAGTCCGTAATCGCAGATGTGTTTCGCAAGCCGAGAGACGAGCAGGTCGACGGCATCCGGACGCAAGGCTCTGGTTCTCGAAAAGCTACCGGGGACACCAATGACAATTTCCATCGACGAGAGCAACTCCCTAGCGACATCCGGCGCAAGACGCTTCAGCAATTCGAAAATTTCCTGGTATAGGTTCCAACGACCCGGGCTCGCTTCAACAGGGTGCTGCTCTCCCATAGTGTAGATCAACTCGAAGCGTGGGCTGAAGTTCTCATCGCTCTCGTCGACAAGGTCTCGCGAGTAACGCTCAAGGAAGTCTTGAGATTTCATGACCGACTGCGCGACAGAGTCCTTGCCGCTGATGTGGCATTCCGGGACCATCAGCTTGAATGAAAGGAGATGCTCCGGCTGTACAAGCATGATACCGCTGTTGTCCATGCACTCCTTCAACATTCTGAAAATTGCGTCCATATCCGCACGACCCGGCTGAAGAGCGCGCGCGAAAGGCATGTAATAGATGCGGCGACCAACAAGGCCTCCCACCTTTGAAATAAGCATTTGAGCCATCTGCTTGGATTGAGGTTTTGCGACGATGACTCTGACGAGTTGAGAGCCATCTGCAAGGTGCGTAGCAACAATCGGGACGATGACACTGGACTTGCCCTCGCCCATGTTGAGCTGCATGACAGCGTTGCAGTCTGGCTTTGGTTGTCGCATCTCTCCAGCAATTTGTTCCTGCACTTCGCGAACGATAATGCTGCTCTCGGCCTCAATGAGAAGGGTCTCTGGAAAATGGAAGGGATCCCACTTCTCGTGACCGACGTTGCGGATCTCCTTGGCCAAATCATCGGTGCGCTTTGACTGAGCTAGACCGACGAGACGTTGCGCTCGCTGCATGGCTGTGAGCGACAGTCCATATTCAACGATGCAGGCTTTCCACTCTGATGACAGGTGAGGCCAGCGGTCGCGAGCCAGCTGCTTAAGTAGCAGGGTCGGCGATATTCGAGGCGAGTGGAGGGCTTGATGAGCTGCTTTGGTCTTCGGCGATATTACCAGGCTGTTCATCAAGATGTCGTACAGAGCGGCGACGCGATCTTTGCATGCTGCGAAGTGAGACAAGGCGTTCTCGACTGAGACACTGGCAGTGGGTCGCCCGGCTTTCATCAGCTTCAAAGAATGCAAACTCTCCTCCAAGTGTTCTGCATAGTCGAGCTCAGATTTAGACTGGCCGCCAGCGGCCTTCATCTTGTTGACAAGAGATGTCAACCGTGGCTCTTGTAGTGCCATCGGATCGGATCCAACGGTCTCGCGAACGTCATCAACCTGCAGAGGTAATGGCTTCGGAGGTAGAAGGTTCATAGCCGGAGCCGCTTGGAGGAACAAGTCTGCTTCAGAGATGAAGCCCTTAATGCTCTCGTGAGATGTTGATTTCAGCGCAAGTAGCTTTGGCAATTCAACGTGTTGAAGCGAAAGGCGACTCAGGGCATTCACAAGATCGCGAAGGTAGGCGAAAAGAAGGCGATTATCATGCCAATGCCGAAAGTGGTCTCTGATTGTGGTCATGAACCCCATGTGCACATACGTCGAGGCACTAGCCACAGTCGGAGTCGTAGGTGAGTCGCAAGGCCACTGTGCGGTCAAAGCGTTGAGAACTCGTGTCTTTATGTCCTCTGCTGCTGCTCTGCAAGCATTCGTGCGGCGATTTTCGTAGTGCTTGGACCGCTCGTTCACCCGACGTTGTATCTGATACTCCGGGTACGAGTGGTATGGCTGCTGACAAGCATTCAGAAGTTTCTTCAGCTTGTGAGCGTCGGAAGTACGCCCCATTGCTGCCTTGAAGGAGGCGGCAACGGGAGGTTCAATGGCAGCCAACTGGCGCGACTTGTAACACATCGCGATCAACTGAATAACAGACATGTCGGCGTCGTTGGCATAGCTCATGGTGGACAACCAAGCCATAATCGTGAACTTCTTGTGCTGCAAGTACGGTTCATCCTTGAAGTATCGTCGCAGAGCCGGCAATTTTGCAAGGCAAGATCGAAAGGTGTCTTTTTGTAACAGTGATGCGTCGTATTGCATGCGCGAAGTATCGACCTCCGCAGCCACACCATGGACAAAATTCTCGGCCATGAGGAAAGACCACAGATTCTCAGCTGTAGGTCGATCCCAATGAATGTCCTCGCCATCACGAAGCAAGAGTGAGGACATTCTTGCCGCTCGCAACGCTCGATCAGACAGATGGCCTTTGTCGCGAGAACTGTAGACTCTATCGTGTGAAATGTCGTGATGCTCCGCACCGAAGCCGGAGATGTGGAATGTTGAACATTTCATGCGAGCTCTGGCCATAAGGTCCTCTTGCGACTCTTTCTCGCGCGGAAGCTGCAACGTGGTCTCTGGATGAAAGAATTGAGAAGCTTCGGACTGGCGCAACAATGTCGAAACAACCGTTGAAAGATCATCGTGCTGAGAAAGGCTGCTGAGGTTGTGATCCCACTCCACTTCCTGCATCAGACGTTTGCCCTTGGGGTAGTATAGGCGTCCGGGGCTGAGCCGAGCGATGTGGGCCAAGATGTCGACATTGGGCTGTGTGAGTTGACTGAACGATTCGACAGCTTTCGATCGGAGAGTCGTGAGGGCTTGCTCGGTGCCAGTTCTGAGTGCCACAGTGTCTGGTAGACAATACGAAGTGAGCGCATGCAGATATGCCAAGTACAACTTGCAGTGTAGATCGTTGTTGTCCAGTAAACGGTGAAGAGAACTGTCGATCCTGATGGCATGAGCCCTACCATCGGTCTGCGCGCGGACTTTCACTAAGACGTGATCTTCTGTCTTGCTGTATGACAGGCCGGAACCAGACTCCAGGAGTAACGCCAAGCGATCGCTGCTGCGCTGGCATCTCAGGATTAACTTGTTCTCGAAGCCAACGAGAGTGCCGAGAGATTGATCTGGATCAACAGCCATAGTACGATACTCGCGGGACTTCAATACTGAAGTGCCTTTTTCGAGACTGAAGCCCAATCGGAGACAAAGAAGCTCCACGTGAAGAAGTGTATCGCCTGGCTGGAGAAGACAGTGAATGTGTGTGAGTGGTGCCAAAGGTCGAAATACCTGGCCCAAAGCCATGGCAGTCTGCTGTTTGGACCCGACAACACCGACGCCGTCCTTCGCGAGTCTCCAGTAGGCAGAAGACGTTGACGTCGACAACGTCCACTGTAGTCCGGTGCCGAAGCTCCAAGGGTCTTTGGCCGGTTGAAACTTGACGATCTTCTCACCAAGACTGTACCAGTGCACGTATTCGTTGACGAAATGCGATGGGTAGCTGCCCTGCAACGTGCCACTGGGCGTTACCTCGTAAGTCCCACTGTCATCCGTAGCTTGCACAATCAGACGACCACCATTCAGGCCCAAGTGGACTTTGTAACCACCAAACAGACGCTTCGTTGAGAATTGAAAGCCTGGCCTGGAAGAAGGCATAACCTCGACAGTGGCGTCGCTGAAAAGAACCTTGAACAAAGGATGCTTTCGATAGTCTTCCGGAGGCTGATTCAACGGCAAACCGTCGACGAGTAGCTCCCCATCCCACAGATTGTAATGCACACGAGCATTGGTGACTGTGGTGGTGGAAATCCAGTGATCCGAAACTGTGCTCCAACCAAGAGTGCTCGGTTCGTAGTCGGACCACGCTTTCGCGATGGCAGCGTCGATGCCGGTGCCGTTCTGTGCCAGTATGGTGTAAGTACGGCTAAGGAGGCGCTGGAAACGAAGGTCCAATCGAGCAATGTGTGGAGAATGGATGGCTCGATTATGGCGACCTTCTTGCACTACGATGGCAGACCAGACCAGGGAATGCGCATCTGGGCCCAGCAGAACCGTCGCCAAATGCTTGTCGTCAATGTCGAACGTAGAAGCGCAGACCAGAGCAATTTCGATACTCTTCGAGACGAACTCAGTTCGGTCTGCATGGTCCGTTGCCGCAAAGATCTTCTCGCGAAGGGTGAGCAACCACTCAACAGCGATAGTACGGGCAGATGAAAGGAATGAAAGGCAAGCCACTTCGACCGACTCATTCAGTGATAGGACCCTGGCGGCGATGGAAACGAATGTACTCAACGCTTGAACAGATTCCCAGTTCTCTTTGACTCTCTGCAAGGCGGTCGCAAGATTGTCCAGGATCAGAGAAGCCGTGACATCGTCACGTAGGATAGCGTGAGATTCGCGGAGGACGTCTCCATTCGAGGGTCCTACCTGGTAGATACACTGGAGGAATACCAGTGTTGTCTCCGTCTTCTTCAAGTCAACGTTGGGCATCGCGAGCTGCAGAACAATATTGGACCACTGGATATGAAGCCCAAGAGGAATCGTTGCCAGCTCCTTGAATTCCTCGATCACCATGCTCTCCGGGCAGGCATGCTGGGTCGCGATGACAGTGTTGGGCGGCGGGCCGTTGGGCGTAGAGGCAGTGCGGAGAACAAACTGCTGCAGAGAGCTCACTCCTTGAGGCAATCGATATGTGCATGCGATAGGAATGTCATCGCCAAATGAAAGATTCTCAACGTAGCTGTCGGTCCCAGAGTCGTAATAGCGGTATGTCAACCCGTTACGAACACACACAGTGGAGTCCTGACTCGCTGCAATGTCCCTGATCTTGTAATGTGTGTTGATCACCGGCTTCGTCTCCGAAAGTAAGCCGACACGATGCCGAACAGACTTGAAGTACTGGGAAGTAAGATGCGGGTCGTTGAACGAAAGGTTGTAGATTGTGCTGGGCCGACGTGGAACCAGTCGTCCCTTGAGGACTTGGTGCAGCACGTAGAGTCGTGCTTCTCTCCAGTGCGCAAACCACGAAGGTATGTCCAGCTCGAATACCACTGTCTTGGCTCTAGTCTGCTGCTCTGGAAGAGGCCATTCGTGGACGGTGATGGTCAGGGCGTCACGCTGACGAATGTAGCTACACTTTTGGCAAGAGCTCTTGTGCTCAGTCACTGTTTCTGGTGGATCGCACCAGGAATCGACGACTCGGGTGGTGTACTCACACTCGGCGTTGGACTGCTCTTGGTCCAAACGCGCGTGTTCGGCTTTCTGGCGCTGCCATTCCGCGAGCTTGGCCTGTCGATCTTTCTCAGCTTTGGTGAGAATTGTTTGATGCAGAGTCTTGTGGCTTGAAGACATGTCGTAGTACCGATTTGGGAAGCCGCTGATACTGTCCATATCAAAGAGGCCAGTCCAAGGCAAAGAGCCTACCGAGCGAGAGCACAAGTATTTCTCAAGCTCTGAAAGTCTCTGCATCTGGTCCCGAAATGGCAACAGAAGATTCTGTAAGCCGGCTGAAGACGTGCCCATGCCAATGTCATACTCTCCAAGCAGGGCACATCCTTCGACAGCAGCCCGATCGCAGACAACCCACATCTCCAGAATGGTGAGCAGCATCTGAGAGATGGCTTCTGGGTTATTAGCGTAAAGTATGTTCGCAACAGAATGGTAGCATTTGATAGCTTCGCAGATATCCGAGAATGCATTGCTTTGATGATCGCGGCCCAAAGCCCAAGCCGGGAGGTCGTCAGTAACCCAACGCTCAAAGAAAAGGAGGCCATGCGCGGCATACGGATCTTTTGAATCTGGCAGGCGTGGCATCTCTCCGTTGCTGGATTTGAGCAGTCCGCTTGCTGGCTGGAAATTGACGCGGTCACCAGAGCCTTGACGGGAGGAAATTTGGCCGATGTAATTGTCCAGATCTGGCAAGGTGACCAATACATCCGATTGGAAGTCCAGAGTACTCAGGTTTGTCATTGACGGGTCGTGAGTTGTGCTGGCCTGGACCGTGGTCCAACGCATGGAGATACAATCAGTGCTGGCGCGGAGAGTTTGATCAATTCGGACGCCCACTGCTCCATGGAGTGAATCCGTGCTCAGGAGCTTTTGGCGACGTCGATCGATTTTGGCGCCCATGATGTAGAGGATCTCGGAAGGAAGGTCCGAAGTCAAGGCAGAAGAGAGAAGGCGCTCCATGAGAAGTAGCATCACGTTCTTGTAAAGTGAGGTTGAGCCGTCAGGCGACCGAGTAATGACGAGTTGCAAGGCAACCCGAATAAGAAGCCACATTGGTGACCTCCGCCACGGACGGCGTGCGTTGCTCCACATCACTTCCTCTCTGGTATGCTTGGAGATGGTGGACGTCTGATGGGCCTTGCCAACACCCCTTAGCATGCCGACGAACAGCTCAGAAACAGCTGCAGGTGACGGGGTATCGCGATCTTCCTCAAAGGTGGTGCCGGCCTTCTTAGAGCGAGGATACATCTCCGGGACCTCCTGACGAGACATTGTCGTGAGGGTCTTGGAGACCATAGAAATGAAGGCGCTGTCGCTGTGAACAGCAGACTCTACGCCAACGGCAAGAGTTGGAAAGGTACGGATGAGCCTCCCCTGAGTGGAGAGCACTGCTTCATTGGAAGGAGACAGTTCGAAGGTCTCGAAGACAAGCTCATTCTGATTGACCTCTCGAGTAATGATGATTCCGGCGTTCTGGGCGTCGACATTGACGGCAAGAGCCTGACCAGCTGGGAGATTGGCGAGGGCAGAGTCAAGTTTCTTCTCGTCAACAGTGCCAGTTCTGTGGATGGCTTTCAGACTTCCGAGAAGGGCCTTCGAGCGATCGATGGCGACGGAATGCGTGCCAGAGAGGACCTCGAATTCGTTGAGCACATCGCACGCGACGGTGATCAAGTTGAGATCATTGGTCCGCTCGTCTTCCTCCTGCGGGAGCTGAGGAGGGAGAAATACGTGGTTGATGAGCTGTTCAGTTGGATCTTCTCCGCCATCACCCGCCATGGTCGTGCTTGCAAGGAGGGGTGGAGCGGCGTGAATGTGCGGGGCGTTGTTGAGGAGCAGGAGGAAGCTGATGTGGGTGGGAGTTGGCGACTGTGATGATCTCGTTTGCATGCGGATACTGCACGAGCATATATATTGCTTTCCGTGCAGGGATCCGGAAGCGCGAGGTGAATGAGCGTTTGCTCTGCCAACAAGTTCAGCGACCTGCGAACGGCCGCTTTGCGACACCACCATCCCACGCCTAGCGTCGTATACAGCTTCTTGCTGGTTCTAAGCCCAGCATAGCATGCAACATGCCGACTATCATGAAGTGCGTTAACCCACTTGCGCGTTAGGTTCAATTGAGCGTGTGATCCTGTGGAACACCAGAGCATGACTGGAAAATGTTCGTCGAGGTCCTATTCCCATTCGAGATTACCTAGTACAGGAAATCCTGGTGCTGCAAGTGTGACTCTATCGCCACCACGCTGGCTTGCGCATTAGCTGGACCACGATATGCACGGAAACATGCACGCAAGAGACGCGCTGAATGCACAGAGGTAGGGGCATGGAAATGCACACTTGTCGCCAGTAGTATGCCCAGTGGCACGCGTCAGTCGCCGTTGGCTCACAGCTGCCGACAGCCCTGGAGTGCCGAATGGCCAACCAATATCTCTGTCTCAATGACCACTGTTTGGGTCAGGTCGATCGTGGACAATGAAGGACATTCGCTCAAGGTTCGAAATTGAAACAGCATTTTCAGGCTGTCACTCCCAAACCCCAGAAGAACAGTGCTGCTGCAAGGCGTTGGTGATACAGAATGTGCCAATCCAAAATAGTTCTCCCGGATACAGCCATCGTAGCAGCAGTACAATGGTGGGTCCGTGATCCTGGGAAGAGCCTGTCTGTTTTCCGTACGGAATTGAGAACGAATATGAAACAATTTTGCGAGAACTCTGACCCTTTGTAATCCTGGCATCCCCCGGCTTAGCCGCATGTCCAGTGCTGCGAACTAGTTCACAGACACGCCCCCACGCATTCGAAGTGGTCATTGGAATCATCCGTCCTGTTTCCCCGCTGGACCAGCATGGTTCGGCCGGATGCCTTGGGCCGCAAGCTAAAGCATCAACAAGTCGTGCTATTTTATGGTTCTTCTCGCATGTGATGGTCTGTCGAACGAGTCAAGAAACGCGTTCTAGAACGCGATACCATACTCTGATTCCACCGAATCTTCACCATGGCGGGCGGCATGCTAATAACGCATGTGTTGTCGCCGTCTGGGGGGGCGTTTGATGTGATGCGGGAAGGTACATGAGCGGGAGCCTGCTTAAAGTATGTTTTCCTGCAACACGACGATCCGTTGTGCTGCATTCGCAGCGCGCCTGTCTTGGTAAGAGGTGCGATAGGAAGCTGTCGATATGGACGCGTTGTTGTGATGTCAATGGAGAGAAGTTGGGACGCGACGTTGCAAAGTGAATTGCTCTGGCCTGAGGCATCCACGCTAAAGTCCGTGCACGCTAGTGGACTACGTCGCACTGGGGTGAACCGACTGAAGGGTGAACTTATGCAAAAAGCTCGGGACCATTAGACTGCCGCCTGATGTTGCCTGTTCTGGCAGTTCAGGCGGTACAACTTCTTGTTTCTGCGTTATCTTGGGACTTCGGCGACCAGATCTACCTAAGGACATCACGAAACAGATGGAATGGCCTCTCATTGCTGCAGGAGAATAATTGCGCCCTTGTGCGCCCAGAAATTCTTCGCCTGGCGAGCATTCTAAGGATACCTTGAGAGGATACCATCAGGATTGGATTACGCAAACGCTCCACTGAGGCCCGATATGGCTTCTCGACAGGCTGTCGATGTTCACCATAGCCTGAAAAATCACCGCGACAGATTGCCAGAAAATTGGAGACTGTTTCAGTGATGAACGACCAGCATTGAGATTCATGTGGAAGTCACGAGCGCAGGGGTCCAGCAAGTGCAAACGGGCTGAGGAGTCCTGGGCCCGTGACAATCCATCGCAGGCATGCCTGGACATGCCAATCGCCACCTCTTTGCAAGCCTAAGCCCCCGTAACCAGAGCGCTGTCCAGGCCTTCAGCCGTATGTGTGACTATATTCAGCGCTATCTGTCGGAGTACACACATCATCGCTAGTTCATGCACGTTCACCCTGTTCAAATCTTACTGGGCGAGGCACTTTACGAAATTGCTGACACTGCGGACTCTACGGATGCGATAGAGGCCTTTCCGGAGAACGATCCGCTGGAGGAACGAGCTTGGACGGGCAGATACATGTTTTGACCTTGGCTCGCCTCCAGAATATGCACAGATAGGCTGGCGGTGCGGCTATGGTCGTCAATGGTCGAATGTGTTGAAATGCACGTGCTCACAACGCTAGTGCAGAGGCTATAAGGAGGGTCTCCACGGTCACAATCTGAATCAATTGAAAAATCTTCAATACACACAGAACATGATACTACACTACCCAATTTCAACAGAATGATCCAACAGGCCGCCTGGACATTGCTCTTTACCTACCAGGTGACAGCAAGAGTTTCCGCAATCATTGAAACCCATCTTTCCGTCAACTTCCTTGTCGAAACTAGTGTATTCGCCATCCAGGTGAACAACTTGACTTGGGTAGGCACTCGACACGTCGACAGGTCCCGTAACAATGGAATCTGCGCTCTCAATAAGTCACAGCAGATTCTGGAGATCGAAGTGGCGAAGTACGAGTTCAAATACAATGTCAACGACGAGAGGGCATTTGTCGCGATACGAGATGTGATGCTTCATTCCTTGCGACTGATCTGCCAATCACCTATCCAGTTGAAAGTTAGTCATTGACAGTGCACGAGCCAGTCTTCTGCCTACTGCTGCCTACTGCTGCCTACTGCTGCCCAACAGCAGAGACACAGAACTGTCTGTTATATAGCAAGACGAATCTCCTATGTATAAGAAGTAATCGAGTCAATGTTCTCCAGTTCCCTCCTCTCATTTCAACTGGAAGAAAGACAGTTCCGGCATTCTGAGCGCAAACGTTAACCAGCTCTTTGCGGAGTCGTTGGTTGACATTTTCGGGTACTGTTTAGATGAGCTCGACCGCGCTGACAAGTGTATCTGCTGCCACTTTTAACGCGCTCCTCAATCGCATACCGAACTTTTGCAACGCGGTCTCTTCGAGGCCTAGGATGTCGTACTTGTTGGCCACCACCTGCATGTGGACATTGAGGAGCATAGGTTGGTATCCTTCCCCCTCTTGAAAAGCATCGTCGTTGTAGTCGCCTGTGTACAAGTACTCGAGTGCAGCCTCTACGCAATTTGGCAGATCTTCCTCGAGTGTGATGTAACCTTGTGCAAACTCCTAAAGAAGCTATGAGCTCGGCGTGATACCCCAAGAGGTCCAGGTAACTTACCTTGAATGCGCTATCGCATACTTTGGCGAAGTAGTCACTGCGATGGCAGATGATACTGCGATGAATGGGCCACACGCGCTCGTCGCACTTGATTGTGAAGTCTGAGTACCGGGAGTTAAATAAGAGGCTATCCTTCAAGTTAGTGCCTGACTGGTTCGCAAGCATCGAAAATAACTTGCCTAGGCACTTTCTCCTGCAGAATGAGATTCAGCCCTCTTCGCGATCGTTACCCACGATAGGTGGTGCAAGGCTTTGATTGCTGGTTGTTTGCTTGTCTTAAACATTCCTTCCAACTCTTTCGAAAGAGACAGATGCGTGCAGGGAATCTTCTCAGATGTCGTTTGCCCCAATCAGCTAGTTCAACTGCAGACAGGAGCCTAGCCTGTGCGCGTCTGAAAGGTACCGGACTCGCCCTAACCTCCACGCTAGTCTTCTGTGCTTAACGAGAGAACGAGGTGGAATGACCGATCACTAGTGTAATTTTGGTGTGGTCGGCGCGGACACTCTTGCATGCTTTGCATTATGTAGGCATTCTTGTGTTCGTGATCTGTAATTTGAGACTCGAGATTGCTGTAGCCAGAGGTGTGTCTCTTGGCCATTGCACTGACTGCATCAAGAGAGCCCGAAGAAACTGGCTGTTGGGATATCTGCCGAGTCTTGTTACTTTCTTAAACACATGCCTTTCCGCATCTGTTCGTGACACAAGGCGTACGTGCGGTAGGTGATTGCAGGGCCGATGCCTTCGATATATAATTCCGTTGACGGACGCTCGCGTGAATATTGATACCTATGACCATCTCCAAGTGTTTCGAGATTGAGTATTAACAAGTGAGGCTTCAAAATTGTTGTCCCTCATTCTCGTCGCCTTCTTCCTCCAAAAGCTTCATATCTCGTCCCTCGTGCTCTCTTTACGCGAATAATTTGTTAATTTCATCCTCGTCGCTCGTCCGAATTTTCGGCGAAAACTTGCCTGCCCAGATCTCGCTAAACTTACCCAAGACCTCAGGCTTCCAGCAAGGTCCAGCAGCCATTTTGAAGAGATCGGACTCCTTGTCCTGCACAAAGTCGAGGCATTTACCTAGCCTTCTTCCGTCATTGTCTGTGTCGTCCGATGATAAGTCGAGAATTGCCTCTAGTAATGAGTCCAGCTTGATTCTGGAAAGTAGTTCCGTGAGAATCTTGTCCTTCTCTCTATCAATGGCTTCCAAGATTGCCTGAAGGTCTACCTCCGCTCCATGCTTAAGCAGCATCTGTACTAGACCGTGATCCTCTTCGCAGGTCTGTGCGACTGCAATCGTAAGTGGCCTGTCGGTCCAATGCAGGTAATTCGGATCTGCTCCCCTGCTAAGCAACGTCTCGGCAACATCTTGATGGTTATTCTCTATTGCGAGCATAAGAGCCACATCTGTACAACTGAAGCCTTCGTCTGCCTGTATTTCGTCTGCCTGTGCTTCGACTTCGTGCTGTAACAGTATTTCAACTACAGCGGTGTAGCCCTGTTCTGATGCAACGTCCAGGGCACTTTTGTCGTTGTATACGATCGCATTCGCATGTAGCGATGGATCGGCTGTCAGGAGTGCCCGCACAATTCCAACTTTGCCAGCTTCCGCTGCTACAAATAGCGATTTCGGATATTTCTTCTGAAAAATTTCCGCACCGAGAAGTAAGTGCACCAGAGTTTCATTGCCGCTGCTGCAGGCCCTTTTCAACTTGGGTGCCGGACCCGCTTTAAGAATGGTCTCCACTAATTTGTTGCAGCCGTCTGGTGACGCCGTCCGCGCCGACAAGTAATCGTTTGTTGTTGCTCCTGCAACTAGTAAACGTTCCAAAAATTGTCTCTGTTTGTTTCCTGATGCGATGAACACGGCCTTCCAGAAGCAATGTGGCCAGGTCGCTGCGTTGAATTCATCTTCAAGAAGTTGACTCGGGATCTCCTCGTCGTACTTATTCATCACCTGTAAGAAAGCAAGTAATGACTTTGTATTCAACAACAGCTTCTTTACGTCAGCGTCGCGATGGGTGGAGGTGGCTTCAATTGCTCTGTCGACGATTGCAGCCATGGAGTCGGGATACCAGAGTGGAGCTGACAGACTTGTTAGGAAGTCGACAATTTCAACGCCGTTCAGGGCGGAAGAGCTGCTCAGAAATTGTGATTTGATCCATCTATCAGCTCTGATCCGGAAGCCGTTTGATTCAAGGTTTCCCGGCTCGATCCTGTCTAGGGCCCTGTTGGAAATACACAAGACGTATTTGTTGCATCGGGGGAAACCGAGTTGTTGATGTGGAAGAAGACGTTGTAGAATGTTGTTCCAAATTTCCTGCGGAAGGTTGATCATCTTGTATCTTAGAGCAGTGTGTCAGGATGCAAGAGTCTGACGGTAGTAAAATTGCGGGGTGGAGAACGATATATAAGTGCCTGCCTGGCTGTTGCCTGGAATTTGGACTGCGCCTCGCTAGCCTCAATGCAGCATGCTCAGCCCCCCAACCCCCCTCCAAGTATCTGCCGTCCCGCGCATAACGTAAACCGCGGGGAAGCTGCGCACGCGCAGAAGCTGCGCACAAAATCTGCCAAGACTTTAGATAAAAACCTATATCTTTACACAACAAGAATCTACTGATTCTTGAAATAGCTTAATGTCTTTCAGAGCTTCTTCGGTATCCCCTCCTCTATTCATAAATCTATATTATAGCGTTGCTGGCTCTTACAACATCTGTTTCTTTGCCTTGTACTTTATGGCTTGGCGCATAACTTTGAGGACTTCTTTGCAATACACCTGCAATAATTAAAGAAAAACCTTGAGCGCTGAATATAGAGCTCAAAAACAATCCTAGTCTCCAGGTTTGAGTCACAATATATCTTAGCTTATTGCGTTGCCATAAAATGTGGCTATACGCTGTTTTGATGCTGCGTATAATCTATCACAACATGCGAATCTTTCATACTGTCTCTGAATATCTGATCACGCTCGGCGTAGATGCACAGCTTCTGCGCGTGCGCAGCTTCCCCGCGGTTTACGTTACGAAATGTTGTCTCTAGTAAGCCGGACTCCAACGTTGCGCGAGCATAATCTAATTAATATCAAGGCTGCATCAGCATGAGGACCCAACGTCGCTACAGCTGATCAGACTAAGACGATTCGACAAGGCTGTCTTCCAAAGCTGCTTAGCCTCTCGATGCGATACAGGACGGCCCGACATTGCAGCTCGAGCCACTATTGGTGCTCAAGTTCCGATGCAATTATTACTTACGGTTTTCCATTGCTTGCTGGAACAAGTTATTGAAACACAGATCTAGAGCCGCAACTAGAGCCTGATCGGCCTGAGAAATGAGTGTCATAACTACCGCTCTGCCGGCGATGCGCTGGTGTCCTCCATCTCTAGCAAACTACCCTCGAGCTCCTCAATTTCCTCAATCGGAGGGGATATCTCTAGCGAGGCATACAAGACATGCTAGGAGTGTGACACTCGTCAGCGGTTGCGCGCGAGATTTGACGAGCCACGCGAAGGTAATCGTGTACGGTCAGCGCTTCTTTGAAATCTCTCGGATGTTTTCCAGGGAGCTGTCGGTCCTCAAATTATAAGAGCAGTTTATACGCAGGCTTCATCGGGCTCCTCGACATGCAGCGAGTGTGTCGTCATTGCGCAGGTTCTGCGGCAAGAGCCCATCGCTCGAAAGAGCGAAAGAGGAGTCTCACGTTGCGCACAAGACTTCATCTTTATAGACTGTACCATCTTGGCTCTAGCCTCCGATTCCTCGGAGCCATGCAATGCTTGGCACGCAGCCGCCCCGACTGCGTGCCTCAGGCGCCTCGACCCAGAACCACCTGACGCGCCTTGGCAAAGACCTCCTGTCCTGCCTACGGTAACAGTCAAATATGTTGTGATTTGGGGATGCTCCTTCTATCAGGAGCATACTCATATGGGTGCCACTGCCGCTTTGCTACAATGCTGCAATGCTGACGTACACCTGCTCTTCTCTTTGCATGTGTACTTGTAGACAATAATATATACAACAACAACAATAATCACTTTAGCTATGCGCACTCGGCTACGTTCACCACCTGAACAACAGGTTATGAGCCCGGCAGTGGTTTCACGCTCTTTATAGCGACCCTGCTCTTTTGGCACCTGTGCCGTCGTTTTCACCGCCGCCATTGCTCTCGACGAGATTGGCCAACACTTGACCTCACTTGTTGAAAGAGTCCCCACCGCTGGAGTGGCCTTTTACATGAGACTTACTGGACTGAGGGTGTGCCGCAACTCATCCACATCTTCTCTACGGAATTCTGGATTGAGGGTGCGCCGCAACTCATCCGCTTCCTCACATCTGCGACATTACACGCCTGTGGTACACGACAATACCCTGCAGCAATGGCTTCCTCTGACTCTGCCGGATCGAGCAAGCTCACCAGGCTCAAGGGACGTGAGAACTACCCTTTCTGGCGTACGCAGATGCAGTTCTATCTTGATGAACACTCCTGCTGGGAGATCGCTACTGGCATTGAGCAATGTCCTGGTTTACCTGGGCCGCAAACAGCCACTTCTACGACTGCTGTTCGTGACTGGAAGACCAGGAACGCTCGCGCTGCAAGAGTTATTATGACAGCAACATCGGCTGAAATTGGAGACAACTTGACCAACTTCACCGACGCTGCATCCATGTGGACATACCTGAAACGCTATGAAGGATCCGGACCTGCGCAGCGAATGGATGCTTACATTTCCTGGAAGGATCTCCAGTTTACCGGCAAAGATCTTCAACTCTTCACAGAGAAGTACCAGAAAGCCCTTCGGCAACTGGATACCTACGGCATGACCCTTGGTCATGAACTGCGCGTGTATGACCTGATCAACCGCGTTGCACCCTTCTATACAACATGGGCAGACATCAAGCGTGAGAGCCTTCGCAGTATCACGCTGTCTGCTACTTCACCTGCAGACAACTCTCTACCATCAATCGATGACCTTGTCAAAGACCTGCTGGATCAAGATGCAGAGATGAAGCGTCAAGACAAGCAGATCAATCTTCATCGATTGCCAGATCAAATGCCTGACCGCCACAAGAGCACACTCAGATGCAGCTATTGCGATAAGACTGGCCACACTGAGGATCGATGCTACAAGAAGCACGGTTATCCAGACGATAAAGGCAGCAGCAAGGGCAAAGGCCGAGGCAAAGGCACTAACCCTGGCGCTGTTGCTAACAATGTCAACCGTGCTGTTGCTCTGGTACTACGCAAGCTACCTTATGCTCCAACAAATGCTGTATC
>NHNV01000119.1:0-55477 GCA_002785995.1 Mycosphaerelloides madeirae | reverse complement strand
GCTGCCTTTGCTTTCGACTGCTTCGCAATCCCTCTTATGAGCGACGATCCAGAGCGCTCCTTTTCAGCTGGACGAGACCTCCTCACCTATAGACGATCAGCACTGAACGACGACATTACCGAAGCCTCTGCATGTCTCAGAAGCTGGTATGGGCCACCGAAGAGCCGGAAGCATAAGAATGGCGCTATTGAGCATGCATTTGATGTTGAAGAAGAGGTAGTGGCCGCATACAAGGGTGAAAGTGAGATTGAAGAGACGCAGCAAGAGGTAGAAGGCAGTGGGCAGGGCAGTTATACAGAAGTTGAAGAGATACAAGATGAATAGACATCATTTAAGAGATTTCTACAACACCCTGACCACTAGGAATTACTGGTTAACCAATGGTCAAACGGTCAAAAGACGCTGATCTTATTGGGCAGTCATGAAAACACCTAATGGTCATGACCAACCAGACCATTAAGCCCGCTGATGCCGCTTGTTAGTCTATTCATACTCTTGAACAGCGCTTTGTCGACAACGCTTACCACAAAGTCGTATCCTTATTCAAAGCACCCACGGTGATGAGATCGTTGTCCGGCGAGCCCATCCGTTGAGGCAATGCATCACCCACTGTGACTTGGTAAGTACTCAGCTATTACGAACAGGGTCGAGACTTACAGTGGGTGTCATCAGGCGCCGTATTTCCACCAGCGGCAACGACAACGACATCATGCTCTGAATACCATCTCATAAACTTTTCCCAGAGTTTCCAAGCTGTGGAATGGTACTCAACGTCCCAGCCAAATCTCCGTTCTAGGCCGAAGGAGAAATTGACAACGGCTCTCTTGAGTTCTTTGGCGGTGTAATGAGCCTGGATTTGTCGCATAGCATCGGCTATTCCGTCTTCGGCGTATTGCACAGTGACATCGTTTTGACTGACGCTGTTGTGGACACTGCCTTTCGCCTTTATCAGGTAGAGATTCGCTTTAGAAGCAACGCCGTAATAAACTCCTCCCGCAGCAACTGCAACCACTGTCAATCTTGTAAGTTATCTGTCAAACGTATCGAACGTTCATGACGAGTACTCACGTGTTCCGTGACCATCATCACCTGGTCCGATGTCGTCGATGTTTGCAGGATTAGGAGTCAAATTAGGATTGCGCTGTGGTTCGGTGATATACTTGCCCAAGGTGTTGGTATTGGCGACGTAATATTTGTCAACAACCCTGCCGTTCGATGCGAGATCGCTGTTGACCAAATTGAAGCCAGTGTCCACAATGTATATCCATTCGCCACTACCAAGCGTGTCATCGTACTTGTAGAGCCCTGAGAAGTCCTTGTTGCTGGTCAGATCCGCTGAGAGCATTTTCAATTGTGAAGCCGGTGTAGGATACCGTGTGTCTGGTTCTCTTTTGAACAACGTCTCGTTCAACGGCTCAAAGGGTTCATCTTGTCCTTGTGGAGAAAAACCGAGCGCTCTTGAATCTTCGCCAACGTCAAGCCTTGGAAAGCCCACCTCTGACATACCATCAAACCATGGCTGACTCCGGACATCAGCTACCTGCTTCTCCGACAAATATGTTTTGTACAATTGCCATGGACTTGCATCGTCCATAATCGCAGTTCCGTTGTTGTTGTCCAGGTTCTTGATATACTGTGCGAAGGTTGCTTTGTCTGTGCCGTACTTGGAGTAGAATCGGTAGTAAGTCGTGGGCGCTGGGGAAGTTGAAGGTTGCGGGCCAGCAGTGGAAGAAGCCGCATTGGTCTGTGTTGACTGAGACGAGTCTTGGGCTTGGGCTGGGAGTGCTATACAGGTCAGAGCGCCGACCAAGGTGAGCGCCTTGATGAACATCGTAGCATGTAGCAATTTGTGTAGGGTATGGCGATTGGGCGTGAGCGTAATGAAGAGGGGATGAGTTTCATAGATACAAAGCAGGGAGCTATGGTGATGAAGAGGCGGCTTGTAAAGGTAATGAACGACTTACCTGGCTCTTCCTCGTCTTTTGTATCCGTCACTTCTGCCATCCGCTCTTGCAACATCTCCTCAGACTGCTCAGCGGCGGAGTCGCTTTTGACAGCTGGCATTTCTTCGTTCATGTTGTGTTTCCTCGCCTCTGTCGTGGGATCGTGCTGCGATCGTTGCGGTTCGCTAGAATCGCCAGATCGATCCATTTTCTCGCCTCTCTATACGCTCAGATTGTTGGGAGAGAAGTAGAAGCGCCCTCGCCACCTACTTCAGTGCTGTCTGTCCTTTTCAGTCAAATATGGTTGGGTCTCGATGGTCTTGGCCAGGCTTGCGGCACTCGTATGACTTCAGGTGATGTGCCTGCGGCGTTGGAGGGGCGCTTCCAGGAGGTGCCAAGATGTGTTTTGAAACTGGGGACGGGATATATGAGGTCGCAGGAGCTCTCTGTGCCGCATGCAGGGACCCCTCGTGTGGCGAGCTTTACCTACCAGAAGTCGGTCACTTGGAGATCCTTCTCGGCGCTATGCTTTCCGGAGTCAGTGAGGCACTCATTTTCTTGGTTTCATACCCAGGCACCAGCATTGGCGCATACGGTATGGGTCGCGATGGCTGTGTTCTGGGAACAGGGGGCTTTGCTATCTCGAACTGACCGGGGCAGAAAAGACAGCTGGCAACAATGCGACAAGTTCATTCGGTATTGCCTGGGAATCTTTGCTCGTGGCTGGACAGGATGCTTCTTCGTTGGCAACGTGTTCATAAGTGTAGTGCCTCGAGCAGGACATTCGCGATAAAATCACGAGAAGTATCTTTGCTCCTGCTGCGGCTGGGGGGTGTGAAAGTGTGCAGAATCACGGAAAGAGGATCTCCTTACCATGAACTTGCGTTGCCCTTTGTTGCTCGACCAGACAAAATTTTGAACTGAGGAACAACCTAGTCAGCCAGAGGCCAGCTGTACCAATCGTCTGTCCAAATGCTACCAGACTCGGCGTTACGCGGCCATATTCGACGAAAAATGGGCCCCAGATGCCCCAGATGAGCCTCTAACACTGGGCCGTATCGCTCGATATCTTCATCAGCGAGGTCTCGTAATCTTTTGGCATTAACTTCGTTCGGCGTCTCTTGCATCACGTGCCACCATCGGCCGAGATGCAACATAACCACGTCAGAATCATAAACGTAATATCCTCGCACAGGCCGGAGCTCGAGACGTTCCAGCGGCCGAGCGCCCTCGGGTTTTGCGCTTTGTAGCTTGGCGAAAATGCTCCTGGCAAGTTTCTCGTCCAGCGCCGCGTTAATCAAGGCATCTCGCACATCACCGTTTCGGACACAGAACATCTCTCCTATGACGCCCATGGTGGATCCGCCAGGGTCTCCCATATCGAATTCGTCGTAGGTAGGATCAGTTGGAGGCGGCGACCGTCCCGCCACGCGCAAAGTCAGCGAAGTGTCCTCGCAGTCGAGTATGAGCGCGAGTCGTTTCAGCATGGGCAGCCTACCGAGAGTCTTGTACATCTTGACCTCGCTTTCGTCTCCCTTCGATCTGGCTGTAGGTATCGTCAACTCTTCCAAGACAGGACATGATTTACAGAGTTTCTCCAGCCGTGCTTGGGTGAAGAATCTCTCAAACAGGACTTTGTACGGCACAGGAAACCAGAGACGCTGGAGAGAGGTCCCATGATGGGAGAGTGTAACATCAAACAAATCCGTATCGATCTCTCCAATAAACCGCAGATTTCTGAGGGGCCTCAGGCTTGCAAGAAAGACTACTGCAGCACCCTCTTGAATGCCACATGTATCATGCGCAAAAGGATCGTTTTGAATGCCCAGAACAAGGGTGGAAAGAGCCACAAATTGAGCGCTTGAAGCCAGGACACTCAGGGCAGTGCTGTTGTACGGCATGTACAGTTTCAATGTTGCCAAAGCTGTCCAGTCGCACTGATTCAGCATCTTCTGAATCCACTCCGGTCGCACAAAGAAGTGGCCGCCGAGTTCGAAGCTTTTGAGTTGAGCAACCGGAGAATGTGAAATTGCAGACGTGGGCTTTAGCCCAGTCCAAGCCCCTCTCCATTTGTTTTGCTGTACATCAGACGCCATTCTTGGCCCTCCGCGCACTTCCGTCAGCATTGATACGTGCCTTAGTGCAGGGTTGAGTCTAATCAAGTCGAAGACTGCCTCGTGTGTGAAATCACTCGTGCCATCGTTGTTATAGCCACTCGAGTATGAGCCGATGCGGTAAAGCGAGGGTGGATCCAGAAGATGTAGTTCTACCCGGTTCTGGCGACTCGCCACCGAATGCTGTCGGAAGTAGAAGCTGTGGAGATGAAGGCGGCATGATGGAGCTCTGGATCGCATGGCCTCCACTGTAGAATACGCGATGTCCCATGGCAGGTCATGATGAAAGTCGCGCAGGGCAGGCAAACGCTCGAGAAGTGGATTGACGAGCTTTGAAGTCGTGATCTGACACTCCGGAAGCGAAGTCTTGTTGTCAAGCCATTCAGGGACGAAATGCCTTTTCTGTGAATTTTCAACGAAGACGTCGTCATCGTCGATAAGATCCGCATGAGTAGGCGTCCCTCTCGAAGGACCCAGGCGCGGTGGGGCCAAAGCAACCTTGAGGGTCCGAACATGCTTGTGGGCGCATCGGCGGTTCAAGATCTGATCAGCGACCGCAAACTGTTTCTCGAGCTCTTCCAAGTCCGTCGCGCTCAACAGTAGGCTACTGAAGAGGATAGTGTCGGCAGCAGCCTGGCACGTGCGACTTGCCAGTGCCAATGCGCTAAGATGGCTTCCTGGGGACGAGTGAAGAAACTCCGAGATGCGGCAGAGAAGCTCGGTGGGTATGCTCTCCAGTCGCGAACTCGCCATAGTCTCCAGCGGATCCATGCGTACCATGGTATCAAGGTGCCTTCATGCCTGGTGATGTGCGGATTTCCCAAGAAGAAGAGATCGGTTTGGGAAACTTGTCCTTGCCACCTGCTGTGCCGCATCTTTGCCACGGGGCCACAATCTGGCTTTCAGCGTCTCGGAAGTGGCCAAGAGCTTCTTTAGTTGCAGCGATCAGACCCATCGCCTCCCCGTGGGTGCAGTCATTGACGGGTGGGAGTATGTGGTTGTAGTAACCGACGGGCGAACTGGAGAGGGGAGAAAGGAGGCGGGACAGATCGACAGAGTTTCGGGATTAGCGGCGCGGGCCGCTTCTCGGTCAAGGGTTTCTCCGATCCTCAAAAATGTCCTTTCCTCGTTCCTAAAGTCTGAATTCCTCATCAACGACTGAGGAGCAGGCATCAACATGTCTTTATCAGTCCCACCATCCCATCCGATGGATACACTCAGCACACATCATATCCACCACCATGGCCCTAGACGCCCTCATCAACCGCAAAGACACCTCCTGGTTTCAGCAACTCCTTGAAGCGCCATGCTCAACCCTCGCCAAGAAGCTGTACAACCAACGGCAGCGCATCATCGGATGCCAGGAGCCTCGAGATGAGACCGAATCACCCGACGACACAACTGTAGTCTGCGTCTCCGACACCCACAATAGCCAGCCGAGACTGCCACCTGGCGACATCCTCGTTCATGCGGGAGACTTGACCCAAGGCGGCACAGCGAAAGAATTACAGGCTCAACTGGACTGGATTGACTCCCAGCCTCACGCTCATAAGATCGTCATCGCGGGGAATCACGACGTCGTTCTTGACGAAGCGAAATCAGCAGAGTTTGGATTCTGCCCAAAGGATCGAGAAGCCCTTCGATGGGGCTCGGTCACCTATCTTCAGCGTTCATCATGCAGCGTGCAAGTCCGTGATAGGACGGTATCCATCTTTGGACACCCGTCTACCCGAAAAAATGGCAACTGGGCATTTCAACATGAGAGAAGCGCCGACGTCTTCAGCCACCAGATTACCGATAACATCGACATCCTGGTCACACACTCCCCACCACAGTTCCACCTTGACCTTACCGGATGGGGGGACAAGTTCTTACTACGAGAGCTCGGACGGGTGAGACCGAAGCTCCATGTTTTTGGCCACATTCATGCTGGTTATGGACGGGACGTCTTGGTCTACGATTCCTTCGAGCGTCTTTACCAGCGGGTTCGCTCAGGCAGTGCTGGGACTTTAGCGTTGTTCCAGATGATGCTTTTGCTGCTCTGGATGCTCGTAATGGGTCTCGATTACAATGCGAGAAGGACAATCCTGATCAATGCGGCCGCTGTTGGAGAACTGCGCGAGGAAGGAACCCGGATTGTTCAAGCTGTGCGCATTTGATAGTGCGCAGAGGAAGATTGTGCTGAAATTGTTCTCCCCGGGACCATGCAGCGGCAAGTGCTTGGTCTCTCATCTTGATGGTGGTGTGTGAAGTACAAAAGATCTCGTCTGCTCCTTCGCAAGCAGACCAAGGCAAATAGCTGAGCGGGGCCAGCTGCGAGTTTGCCTTCAGCCTCGCCAGTCGCGATTTGAAAGGCGGCCTCGCAGTATAAAACCCCAAACGCCGGCCGCGCTCCTTCCCACCTTCCAAGCATCCATCAGACGCATCGCCACCTCCTGTCCTCAGGCAAATTTTGGCCTCATCAAAGCAAAATCAACACTAAAACATCATGCCTCAACAATGGACCAAAGACAGCGTCGCCCACTACAACCTCTCCGCGGACATCGTCCTCAAGTTTCTCAGAGATACATTCCGAGGGTACTCTGATTCCTCATTCAATGTTCAGGTGAGTTGGAAGCGTCATGCTGAGCGTCGCTGCGCCCCATCTCACCGGTCGCAGCATGTCAACAGCGAGTATACCTTCAATGTGCCTGGAGGAGCTTTATCGCAGGTATGTGGCCGGCTTATCCTGTCGAGATATTCTATTGGCGGCTAACATGGAGGACTGTCCAGTCGCAAAGAAAAAGTCTCCTGGACAAGAGGGTTTTTGATGATCCTTATGCTTGAATGATTTTGAATTACATGCTGGCAGATGGGAACTTCTTGTTCGGCAATGTCGAAACATGTAGTTTCAATGAAAGACATGAATTAGTTTCGATCTTGTCGTCGCCCCTGTACCTCAAAGAGGTGGCAGAGCGCCCTCGTTTTCACTGGATGGCTGAATCGAGGGGAAGCAAGGCTGTGGATCGGGGCTGTGCTGCATCTGCAGGTATAACCCCGACAGATCATTCCCCTAATTTTTTTCGTTTTTCATGTTACCACTTCAGATCTTTAATTGTCAATGATCACACAATCGAGCTTTTGGCCAAAAAGTTAATGGAGCAGTTACAGAGCTCACTTGATCGATCACTGGATTTCCCAGCAAACTTGATAGACTCCGATACGCCGGCACTCTTTCTGAAAAGCACCCGCCAGGAACTGCACGATCAAGCCGAGCGGATCTTCTGCGATGCGACTTCGGTATCGGTAGATATCATCGAGCAGTATCAGGGAGAAGCAGGTTTGTACTGAGAACACGAGGTCTTCGGGTGGGTTGTGCTGATTTTCTTGGCGTCACAGCGCATAGATTTCGTTGCTGGCAACATGAGGACGATCTCCGCAAACAGATATCAGCACCTATTGTGCGACAAAGTTATGATCCAACATGGCGGATGATGTGCGTGCCGGACCTGTTTGATATGTTTGGGTTTTGCTGACAAGAGACATGCAGCTTTTTCTATGCCCCTTCGTCCCGGGACCGATTGAATGTCACTTTTGCTATTGCGCAACTGATCTTCACCTATCATGAGGTCGACTCGTTCTTTGTGGACTCGCTGTTTGCATTCGGTTTCCGCGAACACGCATTGGAGTCTAGTCTGACCTCGTTTCACTGTCGGAACACTGTTCTTGGACCACAGAAAGGCCTCAGTATCCCAGCTCTTGGCCGATCCGGTCGTCGACTAGATCTTTGCTATGGCTTGAGGTCTGTAGAACGCTCTAGTGGCCAAGCGGACTGGCCGTTCTCCGTTCGCTTGTGCTCCATCTACCACAGCTTCGATGTGCAGTCGGCGCAGTCCTTTTGGATCGTGATGAAAGCCAATAGGTTAATTGAGAGACTTGTTCGAGACTTTGCAGATTTACAAGGAGGTCAAGAGGACGGTCACTGCATATCCGTAGCGGAAAACCTCTGCAAGTCAGTGCGCATCCATGCAATGATTGCCACTTGGAGCGGGAGCAATTGGCAGTCGTATGTCAACTATCTTGAGGGCCAGCTCCAGGATATCACAAGGAATACTTTGACTGCGACGATGGCGCCCGAAGAGAAGCTGGTCGAAGTGCCGAGCTTCACAGATCAGATTTTCACGATGTCTCCCGCGTCGACAATGATAGGGGACGATATTGGTTTCCAAAAACTCGGCCGACTGGACAGGGTGCGTACCACGTTCCGCTCGTACTCATCCCGATTATCGACGATACGAGAGAAAACAAGGGCCCGGTCGAATGTGGAACAGCCGGAGCGTATGCATGTTGCCAGACACCACTTCTCTTTCCGGGATTTGCCCCGGGTGCATTTCCTGGAAGAACAGGCGACCGAGGCGCTCGACACTCTGACGAACAACGATGAGATCTTGGGCAGCTTGAGAGCAGAAATCACATCCCTTACGCCTTACCTGCAAACCTTGCCAGAATGGCAATGCATGGAGATGGCATTGCAGGAATTCGACCGAAAGGTCTCGGACATTCAAAAGTCGCTTCGCCAGCAACGAGCTCGTCTCGAGAAGCTTCTCAGACTGTCTGGAAGTCGCAAGGCACTCGTAAGTGGAGTCAACGTTTTGTGCGGTAGGATGTCTAATGTCCCATTAGCTTGACAAGATCTTGACATATGAGTCGACCCAAGCGAATCAGCGTCTCGCAGAGCAGGCCAACAAGTCTTCGCAGAATATGGAGCTCTATGCTCGCGAGCAGAAGAAGGAGACGGTGTCGATGCGGGTCATCACGCTGGTGACACTGTTTTTCTTGCCCGGCACATTCATCTCGGTGAGTCCGCTCGTTCGGCCACGATAGAGGAGGGCGCCAAGACTGACGAACTGCAGACGCTAATGAGCACGCTCATCGTGACATTCGACTCTGGCAGTCCGTCCATCTCAGACGCATCGATTTCGGCTGGGGCACTGAGCATCTATGCGGCAGTAAGCTTGCCGCTGGTAGTCTTGACGTTTCTTTCATGGTGGCTGGTGTTTTGGTGGGAGAACCGGAAGGCGGGCAGGGAGGAGATGAAGGCCTTGAAGGCCAATGCGGAGCCGTGAAAGGCGTGTACGAGTATCGTGGTTCTGTTTCAGCGAGTGATGTTCAATTTGAGAGTGCACCGTCGACGGGAATAGGCTTGCTGGTGTGTGTGCTTACCAGAAATATCGTGGTTTAGCGTGAAAAGTGGGTCTCTACAGGGGCGCACCACACATGAAGCTTTTCCCGAGCAACCGAGCAGATCCTTCGCTCTTGGCCCCCGACATCACGACAGCAACAACGCGCTCCCGCCCCTTCGGACGATCATATCTCACAGCGTCTCTCATGCAATACGTTCTTCACCACTGCTTGGTTGCGGCTGATACCTCTTAGGCGTATTGCCCTGGTGCAGCGGCGTTCCTCTAGACGCTGCCGTCTCGTCTGGAGTCTGGATATGCATTATTCCCGCTCTGGCGTCGCCTTCTTGCTGTGCAGGCGCGCACGATGGCTGTCAACGAGAGGCCGCCCTGCTGGGAATGACGTGCATCTTTCAGCTGCTGCGTCGAGTCACGATTAGCAAGATCTGTTTGCGATGGTAGGCAGATCTTCTTGTCTTTTTGTCCAACTTGCTGTCTTCCGTTCCGCATCGCCTCGTCCTCGTCCTCCGTCGTTCCTATCAGCAGAGCCGCAAACGACCCCGCGCCCCGCAGTGACCGGTCAAGAAGGCTCCATTGCGCAACTTGGCAGGGCGAACGTACTTAGAGCTTGAGCGGCAGCCTGAGAGCTGTTGTCACCACTCACACTCTCGCAGCACGTCACGCAGACCAGCAAATCTCCCTCGTGCTAGCCTCAGGCGTGTAGCTACCATGGACTTGCCCGACCACGACCGAGCGAGTCTACCACCTCTCCCGCCCCAGCTGGAAGGAGACCTGGCCTCCCTGTTGGCTGCGCGCATTCCATCGCACAGCCTTTTGGACGACGCCCCAAGACATTTCATTTCCCCGGCTTGGGTCGACCAGGAATATGACCACAGCAGGCTTCGTAGCATCTTACAATATGTTCCAAACCTGGAAGATGACCCTGGGCGTCTGGCACACAAGATTACGAAGCCGAAGAACAGCTACATCCTGGTATTCCTAACGCTGTTGAGCATTCATCGGCCGGAGCAGATAGAGAATTTTCTGAAGCGACCGGGCCTCGCCGATCGATACCTACCCTTTCCTTCGAGACCGAACGGCTTTCCGCCTACCCTCGATTTCGACCAATTCAACGCTGCCCAGCAAGCATTCAGTCCACTGGTCTTCGAGAATGATAGCGAGATCGAAGATTGCCCTCCGGAGCGCATCATGCCGGTTTTGGAGAAAGAGCACATCGCCCATGGGGGAAGCGCAGACGTATATCGCATAAAGTTACACCCGAGCTTTGACCAGCTGAACACAACCGTTGGGGTCTGTGTCCTCTGTGCTCTTCTAGTTTGTGGCGAATGCTGACTTCACATCAGGCCCTGCTGCCGAATGAGTATGCGCTCAAGGCTTTCAACGGCTCCCAAGCAGAAGCTCGCCAGTTTTACAAGAGGGAGATGAAAGCGTATGATAAGCTGCAACTCACTCACCCATTGAGCAGCCTTGCAAGACGATATTGCGGCTTGACCTATGGCGGAAAGTACTTCATGGTGCTGGAGTACGCACCATACGGCACACTGGACCATTTTATGCAACGCCGAAAACCCCCGACCTTGCCAGAGGACCGCGCTGCTTTTTACAGTGGAATACTCAGCCTGGGTCAGGCTTTGGATCGCCTACATGCCAAAGGACTGTAAGCGAGCGTCCGCCCCCTTCTATATGCGGTCGCTGACACCAGTCTCAGCTTCCACCAAGACGTCCAGCCTGCGAACATCGTTGTGAACAAGCAGCTGCATGCCAGTAATTGGGCATTTGAATTCAAGTTGGTCGACTTCGGCCACAGTCACTTTGAAGCGCCAGCTGTCAAAAATCCCGCTGCAGAGGCCAGGGACACATATGGTACCAAGGAGTACGGTAAGCTCTCACTACGTCAACCGTCATTGCTTTAGAAGGGGGTTGACAAAGCGTAGGCGCCCCAGAAGCTTATCGAGCCGATCACTACGACCGAACTTCACCTAGGCAAGTCTCGCAAAAGGTGGACGTTTTCTCGCTCGGCTGCATTCTGCTCGAGGTCGCAATATGGATGACCGATGGTGGTTGGGATGGAGTGCAACGTTTCCGAGAAGCTCGACGCAACGAAGCGGAGTCCCACGACATGGAAAAGATTGCTTTCTTCCACGATGGCGCAAAAGCCCTGCGCTGCGTTCAGGAAAGCTACACGAAAATTCGCACATTGGCCGATGACAATGACCATGTAATGGCGAAGCTGTGCGGATGGTACATCAGGGAGATGCTTGATCATAATGTACGTGACCGGACCCGAGCGGATGATTTGTGGCCAAAAGCTCGCAAGATTCTCCAGCTTAAAGATGGCCCGTCATCCGACATCAGCCGACTCCAGATCTCAGAAAGCCTTGGGCGACGGGACACCTCTCCGGGAGCGACGAGGCCTCCAGTCAGGAGGCAAAGTCCGCGGCCTTTGTCTGATCCTGAACTACCTACTCACGACCAAGGACAAATTCAAACCCCGCCGCAGCCCCATTGGTCGCCATTGGACTCCCGTCCTCGCACACCAATAGGCCATCCTCCTTCAGAATCTAGAGCCTGGACTCTCCCGGACGAGCTACCGCCGAACTTCGAGGAGGCCTTGCGATGCGGAGGACTATCCCGAAGTGGCACACAACGACAAAATACACCCCTTCCTTATCGATCCAGCAACAGCAAGCAGTCACTGTTCACGGATGCACCCAACCTCATGCAGGAGCCGGAGCGCGTAGATGAACGCACCGCCTATCATAGCCAGCCTGCATCTATGGCAAGAATCTCAGGCAGAGGAGGAAACGGCTCATCAACTAATGCCTTTGCTGGAGCTTCACGACATGAAAGCCAGCGCAAAGCAAATGTCCGAAATAGCGCAGACGCACCACCAACCTACAAGCCGATTCCCCAACTAAACATGAACGCCGCACATCACTGGATGACACGAAGACTAGCTGGAGACCGAGAAATTCAACTGGAAGACGAAATGCAATGCAAGCCGCCATTGAAACACCGAGATCATGCAAGTGAAGTTGAGATACTCCAGCTTACCAAAAACCCTGCTAACATGACTGACAAAGGCATTCGTTATGGACAACAATTTCAAGGCAGCCCCATATTGGGATGCGATGTGTGGAACGTTCTCAGTCCTCTCTTACATTGTGGAGGATTGTGATGACGACGGTCCCGAGGTACACTTCACAACATCTCCCAACTCCATGAAAGACCGCGACACCCGCAAGTTGTACAACCATGCTGCTAGCGTTCGACCTTTTGGGAGGTCGAATCTTGAGAAAGTACTCAACAGGCTGATCGGTGGGCACGAGACGAAACTCCGTGAAGCACATCGCCAAGGAAGACCGGAAAGTGTTACACCATTGAGTATCTATATTCTCACTCCCGGCCTGTGGGACGTTGGTGAGCCGGAGGTGATCTTCTTCCGCCTTGAAGAGTTGTTAAAGAATTTGGGCCTCACTCGGTGTGACGTTGGGATCCAATTCATCAGCTTCGGCAATGATGAGGAAGGGCTGAAGGCGATGAAGGACCTCGATAACATGCAGGCGAACTGTGGGCTGCAGCAGTAAGTATAAACGGGCTTAAGGGTAGTGTATGGAAATGATCAAGCTTTTCACAGGGATATTGTTGACACCGAGCCATCTAACGGAAACGTTTGGAAAATGCTGCTTGGCGCGATCGATGATCGCTTTGACAACAGTGATCAATGAGCAGGTGAATGGAACACACGACAGGTGCATTATTAAGAGTGGCGGCGGGTGTACATGCGTTGGTGCATTAGAGAGTGCATGGGATGGTCATGTTGGCGCTTGTTTGCAAAAGATACCCCTGGGCGCTTGCTGCCCTTAGTGTTTTCTGGTCTTGGATTGAGGTTATGTTGCATATAAAGAATACAGTCCCGAAACTCGAGTTTTGTAATGTCGAAACAATCAATGGTTCGCGCCGTCTGTATGCAGATCTAGTCTCAAGAACGCCGTTCCCTCCATGGGCGTCTCGTAGTACGCCGCCATCTCCACAAATCCCAAAGATTTGTACAGCGCTCTCGCAGAAAGCATCGTCGGCAAAGAGTCGAGCACCATGCTCTCGTACCCCAGCCTCCTTCCCTCCTCAATCACAGCCTCCGCCAGTTTCCTTCCAACCCCCAAGCCTCGTCCCTTTGGATCGACATAAAGCCGTTTCATCTCGCAAAATCGAGAACCAAGTGAGGGTAGCGGTCTCAGTCCCACGCAGCTAACAAGCTCTCCGGATGGTGATATGCGGGCTAATAAGAGAGTTCCAGTAGGAGGTGCGTACTTCCCTGGCATATTCGAGATCTCGGATGAGAAGTCTTGGAAAGTGAGGTCGATGCCGAGGGAGATGGCGTAGGCGTTGAAGAGCGAGATGATAGCTTCAAGATCCCGCCCTGTTTGGACTGGTGTGATTTCGATGGCTGGGGAGCTGGGCGACGGCATGTTTAGAGATGGTCTGATTATGTTGATGGACTGGAGATCGACTCAAGGTGACGGGTGATGTTTTCGGATGCGGGGAAACATATAGCCGGCGTCACTATGTATCAACGATGACTCTTGCTGTTGAAATGTTGGTAAGCAACAGGATAACTTTTGCATATATTGAAGCTGAACAAACTACCTTCGGAGCGTTGAAAGTCCCGGCTGCCTATCGTCTAAGAAATCGAGACACTCATCTTGATCCTCAAGCCTCATCACCTCGACCCGCTCTTCGCCTTCCCACTGACAACCTGCGTCTCAGGCCAATACCCGGACGCCGAATCATTCCAAATCGCATACGTCTCCGAGATGTTCAGCTTGAGCACCGGATCGACGATCCCCGGACTCTCATTGTCTACCGTTCCGTTCCAACAGTGTCTCTGAAAGCAACTCTGACACTGCGCCGTCCTCTCCATCCCCGTTCGCTCCAGCGATCGATCCACCGCTGCACAGCCCAAACATTCCGGCCACTCCGCGTCCAACGTCCCATTCCCCTGCGTCACCAGATTGAAGCCATTGGTCATGATTGCAGTCATTTCCTCGTTCGTGAAGACCGTCTGAAAGCCGCTGTAGTTTGTGTAGGAGCTGTAAGGAGTATTGCCGAGATAGAGAATTATGGGAGCCTGGGTATCGTTCGTGGTTGTGATATTTGCGTCGCACCCGAAGAAAGTCGGGGTTGTCGTGAGACCGAGGTTGACGAATGTTGCCGCTTCGGGGACGATGGGGAAAGGGACATTGTTCTTCTGAGCGTAGAGGTAGGTCCCCCAGAGATTAGTTCCGTTGACCCAGGAGTAGGGGTGAGCGTCTAGGGTGGGTAGGATGGTCAGTCAGATCCCCATTATGTCGATGTAAAAAACATTGTTTCTCACCTTGATCATTGTCCCAGGCGATGATGAAGTCAGAGTGACGGGCTGGTTGAATTTGCGAACATAATGGTAGAGCCTGCAGCATCTCGCTTTCATCGAGCAGAGCTATGTCAAAGTCAGCCTGGTCGCTTGTCAACACGCTGGCAGAATGACAGCAAAGGCAGCGAGCCAATGGGCTGAGGTCGAAAGCTTCATCTAGAAAGACAGCAGAAGATATGTTCGATGTGGGGTTCGTGAGCGGTAAAGGGCCTCCTGGACAATTGTTTGACTTGACATGTTGGGCATGAGACGGCGATAGTTATATTGCCTTCTCAGACCTCAGCCCGGAGGCTCTTTTGTAAGGGAATGATGATGCCTAGAACACAGGCCAGCTGCTCAGCTCTTCGCCATCAGCTCGCCTTTCAGTTGGAGGCTGTACGATGTGGGCAAGAGCGAAAGCGCAAAGCAACACACATACGGCAAGCGTTGCGAAGCTGGGATCGTTTGTCAGCGTTCGTTGGTAGATACCTTTACTGGAGCCTCCAATGCTGACAATGCCTTGAGTTTAACACAACTCTCGGCGATGCTACACAGGCTGATGGGATACTTGCGTGCCGCAATGACAAGCGTCAGTTGCTGGACCTTTTACTAGTACACACGCGTCGACGTGGACCAGCTGAGCGACTGGCGTAGCTCGGCTTTTCCGCTGCATAGTGAGGTTACCGTGCGGTACTTCCGAGGGTGCCAGTGAGACGTGTGTCTCGTGGTCCTCAGCGAAAGATGATATGATGCCAAGGTGGCAGAGGAAGGAAAGGAGGGAGGTGGAGTCTGGAGACCAAAACATTCAGCGAAACGTTCCGCCGAGCCGCGATTCCTTGAAACGCGACGGCATGACTTTGAGGACCTCTTCAATAGAAATACCATCAGCAACGAGATTGTCTCATCGCTGCTAGCTACACTGACGCAGCACAGCGATGTTTCAGTGGTATCAGATGCCCTGGCGAGATGCGTCGTCGACTGGCTCCGCGATGCCGCCGCTGGCCTTCGATGCGGCCGTGAAGTGTTTCAGCACGCGCCTGTACACGCCGCCTTCACAACCACAACCGTGGCACAAACACAGGTAATGCTGGACTTACAGCGTTGACTACTCTATCTGTTTTCTTCACATCATCTCTGAACCCTCCAAGACCACCATGCATGCTCATCAGAACCCCTTCAACCACGACCGCGAAGCCCTCGAGCGACACGGCGTCTTCTACGTCGACTGCCTAGGACAGAGCTCCGATACAACTTCCCATGAGGTTTCTGCGAAGATTCATCAATATGTGGGAATACCAAAGCCACCATCACACTCTGGAAAAGCACCCATCCCGGTGCCTGACCACGTACACCATCTCCGAGAAGCTCTGTTTGATCATCGGCAACTCATCCCTCGGCATGCCCTAGAGTACCTTCACGCGGATGAGCGAGCCACTGTTCCTCACGATGCCATTTTCAAAGATCCAGATCACCATCATCGCCCCGCTCATGAGAGGGACTTCGCCGAGGAGAGCTTCAGATCTCTTGTGCGCGAATGCCGGAGTATCGCTCGCAAGGCTCAGAGGTGCCGGGAAGACGGAGCGTCTGACCATGAATGGCGAGGGTTGATTGAGGATGGCATCTTCCGGCGGTGTACTGAACATTATTCAACTTCATCTGATGGGTATGATGACAACACCGGCACCACTGCGTTGCTAATTGGAGCTTAGCCTGAACCGCGATCGACTTCTAGACTCTATCGAATCGTATGTATAGGATCTGATATGACTTCCTCGCGGATTACTGATAGGACCAGGGCTCAACAAGTCCTTTGGGACAATGCCCCATCACAATACGAAACCAGAGATGAAAAAACTTCTCCACACCCAAAACCAGACTTCACTTTTGGCTTCCCTATCCACCAACCTCAGCACGGAACAAATCGCGGCCTCGACAGAATGTCACTTGTGAGCAACTTCTCCGAGGGAAATCTTCAAGACTTGTCGCAGAACGGTCTGGTTTTCAGCCCTTGCGTGGACACCCTTCAGAAACCCAGAATACCCTTCTTCGGCCGCGATACAGAGAGGTTATGCTTTCCATTCGCTACGGTTGATCACGGTCCTCACGTGTCAGCATCCTGCCGAGCTGCTAACGCTGCTTCAAAAGCACTTACTCTCCTCGAGAATCTCTACCGATATGCCGGCGTACACGATCCTGGCTTTCACATCCCTGCCGTGGTCACTTTCACCTGTTCCGGAGCGACAATTCGGGTGTGGACGGCTTACTCCCTTCCCACCAGGGACGGGCGATCGGCTCATGTAAGTACCGCCTAGCAAAACCGAAACAAGCCATGGCAATATTGACTATGTAACAGATCATGACCTGCATCAAACAAAGTGACATGACGTCCACGTGGGCCGTTCTCGAAATGCATTCCATCATTCGCAACCTCATACGTTGGGCCATCAGAATACACAAGCCTGAAATCTCATCGCAGCTGGACCACTGGCGAACTGCGATCAGCTATTCATCCATTCAGCCTCCGACACAAACCGCAACGCAGCCTAGCGAGACTCCTGTAAGTCCGATTGGACCTTTACCGGACGCCAGTATCAAGAACCACAATCGAGTCAACAGCCTCCGGGACATCGAACTGATGGCAATGGTCCGGAAGCTGGAGGATGACAAAGCAGCATTGGAAAGGTCAAATGCCGCTCTCCAGGAGAGGAATGCGGAGCTGGCAAATTTTTTAAAGGAGGCGACGGGAGATATCTACCAGGCTCTGCACCAAACACAACGATCTGACTCGGCGATGGCGACGAATGTCGAAGCCGAGAACTGGACGATTCCCGCTCATCAGACTCCGGGAGGCCGTTTATGAAACGACGTCCAGGAAAGGGAGGAGTATGCCAAATGTGTTCCCTGGACCCGAGTCATACTCCTTCGCTGTTGACGTCTTTCCAGGCTCGATCCCAGAATCTCCAAACTCGAAGCCCGACATACAAGGAAATCAGTTGTTATAGATCCGAGTGGCACCCACAGGCTGGAATGTAAGCTCATGTTACCCGCCTCCTGCAACTCTCAGCATGCCTCTGCCAATGAAGATGGTTTGTGAGCGCATTTGTAGCGTGCTGATCGACCGTGGCAAAGCACAGCTCCCAAAGCTTGTCCACGCAAGCGGCACAGCACTTTGAGCTTGATTCAAAAGGTCGGACCTCTTCCATTTTCCAGGCTCTCTAACGGGAGTCTTCTAAGTTGATACGATTTCGACATTTCGAGCACAGTCAAGAACATTTCCACTCACAAATAATCCCACGATTCGATTCAAGATGACCGTCCCTACCGATATCTCGTTAGCAGGTACTCCAACGCCTATCAGCGAACACAACCTCTCCCATCGCTGACCCGTTCAACACACAGATAACTTTCAAATCCAAAACCTCGCCTACGACTGGGCCGATACCTACGACCGCAAAGACTGGGCTCGCCTCAAAACAATACTAGGCCCTTCCCTTCGTCTCGATTTCCGCGCCTTGAAAGGCGAACTTCAAGAAGGTCTCACTCCAGAACAATTCGCCGCTATCATCTCGGACAAGAAAGTTATTGGAGATCCTCTTGTCAAGACTCAACACTTGCTTGGAGGAGCCAAATGGACAAGTCCGGGCGATGGGACGGTGCAGGCTAGTTGGCAGCTTCGAGTCGCTCACGTGCGTTTCGCTGCCGGGGATATGGCTGTTGAAGTGAATCATGGCCATGGAGTGGGGATCAATCAGCATACGTATGGGAAGGTTGATGGGGTTTGGAAGATTGTGGGAATTGCTGCGGAGGTGTTGTGGGTTGAGGGCGATTTGTTTGGGACGATTAATCCCCCAGAGAAGGCTTGAGCGTGTTGCTGCTGGATGTGCCCAGGAAACTGATTCGGGGTTCTCTTGTGCGTAGCGAGACACGAACGCCAACAACAGTGGCCTTGATTCGACTCTCAGGCCTGGACTGACGAGGATAACAACGACCGGGCTTGGAGTCTGGAGTCTTATGAAAGCACAGTCTTCTCGGCTCGCCCTTTCTAAACGCATTGGACCAAGACAACACGTTCTCCCTCGTTCCCACCTTCTCTGTTATCCCCACGGGGATGCCTGGCTTTCATTTCGTCCTCTGTCTTTGCCCTTCTGTTTTACTTCCTCCCGACTCTCTTCCCCTCCTAACCCAGTAGATCCCAAATACAAAAACAACAACCCAAAGAAGAATCTCCAACCACAGTTTCTGCGAAGGCTGAGGAATCCATTCCCTCGCCACCGCATCGCAAATCGAGCAATGGGTAGGAGGAATGCGATTGTAGTAATCAGGCTACAATCCGTATTAATACTCAACTTCTCCCGGCTGTCTTCTCAACTGTCGTCCCGCCCTCCAAACATGCCTCTATAACCCAGAAGGAACTCTGTTTCTTCATTCTATCTGCCCCTTAGTCCCACGAGTTGAGGTCCTGACCAAAGCATCGGCTACAACGTCAACATTTCAACCCAATAGTCTGCGGAGAAGACATGTTCCTAGGAGTGTCTGACTTGGCGAAGAGGAACAAACACTAGGATTCAGTCCATAGCAAAAATCGACATTGCATAACGAGGGAAGGAGAGGACAGAAAGACGTCAGAGGTTAAACGTAACGTCGCCGACTAACAAAGTCGAGGTAGAAGATGTCGAGATTGAAGTCGATGTCGAAGATGTCGAAGTCGATACAGTTGACAGTGCATTTCGATCTCTATGTCGAGGAAGGACCGTCTTGGGCAGGAGTGGGAGCCTGAGTCGGCTGTGCCGAGAAGAACTCGTCATTGCTCGTCTCGCTCGGGTTGCGGGTGGTGGTAGTGTTGCGGGCGAAATAATTGTTGTGGCCGACGCTGCTTCGGCGGCGACGGCCAAACCAGCGAGAAGGTTCTGCAATAGGGGAGGATTGAATGGGGGAGGCTGGGAGGGGGAACAACGCGGGAAATAGGGCGTCTGTTTGGGTTCTAGTGTCGATGTGACGAGAAACGGCACCTAGCTCCATCTCCTCGTCTTCCAGCTTCTTCAGGTGCTCGCGTCGTGCCTTGCGGTATTTAAGATGCTTAAGAAGTAGTTGCACCCTTTCAACATCTCGCTCGAGTGGCAAGCGGCCGTGGTGTTGGCGGGGAGGAGGTTGGTATGGTCGCCGCTGGTGCGGCGGAGACACGACCGCACCAGGTGAGAAGGCCATTATCCGGAGGATCTGCCCCGGGACATTGGGGTAGGTCATACAGCGGGCACCTTGATCTCATCGGCTGGTCTGCTCTCTCGAACGTGAGATTGGGCCCTGGAAGCTATCGAAGCTTGTTCTGGCGATGGGGCAGGCCCTCATTCCAGGGTGATTTCGCTGTTAAAGGCATGGCCAAGGAGAAATCGCGAACTCTGTCTCCCCTTGGACATTGCAGCGGCGAAGACACAGAGGGTGGGTTTGAGGCGCACTATATTGCCTTGGTCTGGTTTGTTGAGGAGGAGAGAGCTTGGAAGACCTGCGGTCCGCCGGGGTTTGTGGCTATCAGTTGGAGGGTTTTTGGTTCTAAAGATGAGTTTGGACATGCGCAATTGCTGGTTCTCCCCTCGGCTGAGGAGATTGATCCTGCACGGTCGTCGCAAGCTTCCTTGGACCCAGCTGACAAGATCGAGAGCTTTTCGCGGTGTCCTTGCTGGCCAATAGTAAATCCAAAATATGGTGTTGAGGCCAGGACGAGCCACTCCGTAGCGTGCAAATGCGGCGTCTGGAAGCAGCGAAAGGTAACATTGAAAGCAGCTCTCAAATACCTCGTATTATTCGATTGGTCGCAATCCAGGTTGTGTAGCAGCATAATGGGACACAACTGGACGTCCATAATTTACACGACGTTGATGTTGATGTTGATGTTGTTAGGGTGAAGTTCAGGAGAGAAGACGAAGTGTATGATCGGGACCATCGGACCACCCTCCCGATCCTCGTGGCAAGGAGCCGAGCGCATCGGCTTCGGAGATAGCAGACACTTGACCAAAACCTCGACAATCGACACGGAAGCATAACCCGGCACTCGACCCCATTTCCCCAGCGAAATCGGCCATATCGATTCCTCGATATCAGAAAACGACATCTCCTCGCACGAAAGGCAGGACTGTCTCAGCGCAACAGGACACATACACGGCATCGCATCATGTCCGCAGTTTTCGTACGAACGGCCAGCAGGTCTTCGGCATTGGCTCTCCCGGCGGCGACCGCAGCTTCCAGCGTGGCTGCGAAGCGGGCCTTCTGCTGGACCTCCACCTCCACCTCATCTGCCGGCTCTCAATCCGCTGCATATATCAGAAATGTCTCCTCTCCTATTCGATCACCACGAGCCGCAGACGTCTCGACTGTCACTATCCCACGAGGAAGGAGGACATACGCAACTTCCAATATGGCCACCCTGAAGGAGATCAAGAGCAATTGCCGCAAGGTACGATGAAGCAGTATCACGAACTTAGCGTTGGAAGGTGCTAACACAAGTGACGGCAGGTAATGTGCATTGGCCGCAACTACGCCGACCATGTCAAGGAACTCAACAACCAACGACCCAAACAACCCTTCTTCTTCCTCAAGCCGCCCACTTCCATCCTCCTTCCCGATGAAGGACCAGTACTGAGGCCCAAGGGCGTCAACATGCACTTTGAAGTCGAGCTTGGCATCGTCATCGGCAAGACCCTGCGCGATCTGGAAGAGAATGACACAGAGCGATGGATGGATGCCATTGACTCGTATCTTCTCACTATCGACATGACGGCACGAAACGCTCAAGAGGAAGCCAAGAAGAAGGGTCTGCCTTGGGACATCGCCAAGGGCTTTGACACTTTCTTGCCGATCGCGGGTCCGATCGAGAAGAGCAAGGTCAAGGACCCGCATAACTTGGAGCTGTGGCTGAGCGTCAACGGAGATGTCAAGCAGAATGACAACACGGAGCTCATGCTGTTCCGTATTGGAAGGCAACTGAGCGACATCTCAAAAGTAATGACGTTGGAGAAGGGCGATATTGTTTTGACCGGTACGCCTAAGGGTGTTGGCCCTGTGGTCACTGGGGATGTCATGGAGGCTGGTATCAGGATCGACGGAAAGGAGATTGAAGAGGCCAGAATAAAGGTTCCTATCAAAGACCGGGAGGGTCCGTATGAGTTTTCTGAAACATAGAACGCGCGAGCAAGGAATAGAATATCGTGTCTCAAAGTTCCCCTTGTGGACGGCCGAATTCCCGTTAATCATGGTTGAATAGGCCACTAGTGATTGTCACGAATAGCAAGCATCCCGAAGACGATTCTACTTCTACTTCTCAACGGCATAAATACTCTGGACTCTAAACGATCTCACCCGCTTTACAGGACATCAAAACCTCAAGCATGACAACCGACAGGCCCAACCCCCGACTCATCTGGCCATCTACACAGCCCTACCGAGCCCTCCATCAGGCGTACTTCGCTCTTCCGTCGGCCTCGAAAGAGCAAAGCGGACCATTCCGGCGCTTGGCTGAGCGTCACGTCCTCCTCGTTGTTCCTCCGTCCATGCTGCGCAGACTCTGGATGGATTTAAACGACTTGCACGATCAAGCGAACATTGTCGCGTACAGTTTCGCCAATCGGTATGGCATGGAGCTCTGGGGTTGGCCGCCCGAAGAACTCCAAACCATCGATGGTGGGACTACTTGGCAGCAGATTGTGACCTATTTCGTTGCGCTGTTGCGGATTCCGATTTTGAGGGAAGAGGGGGATCGAAGTGAGGATTTGCCGCATGCGGGTGGGCGGCTGAGAGCGCTTAGTGAGCCGGCGAGTCTGCCGGGTGCTGTGGAGAGCAGGAAGAAATGGTTCAAGGAACAAGAAGTGCAGGAAGAGATGACGAAGGAAAGGGAGACGATGCAAGCTATGTTCGGGCTCAGTCTGGACGTTTCGGCTACCACGGTTGACGACCTAGAGGATTCTGACGAGATGCCTGATTTTGACGAGGACGAGGACGGCGATGAGGACGGGGCAGACGTTGGGGAGGACTCCCACGAAGGTGAGGTCATCGTGTACAGATGTCTTCTGTGCACGGAGACGTTTCCCTCTGCTGCTGAGGCGCACGATCACATGGGCAAATGTGATGCAGGTCAGGACGAGTAAGACATTCATGTGGCGCTTCCGGAATCTTTTTGAATATCTCCAGTTCTACATGTCTCAGCCTTGGCCTTCTAGAGGAATCGAGGCACCTATATGAGGAAGAGCAAACTTCAACTGTACGTTAAAAAGAGGCGGAAGAAACATGCATCGGAACAGCTTAACTCAAAAGAGACCGAAGGTCTGTCCCAAACTACAATGCAAACACTCAATACGCACACGCTGCATTCGCGAGGACACGGAAAGCCATTCCTCGCACCACGCCACGACTTCCAACAGCTGATGAGCAATCACATCCGCAACATCGTCCCTCCGCACAAACTTCCGACTCTGCCTTTTGACCACATGGAGCGCTTTGTGCAAGCGAGAATTCTAGCGTCTTCTTTCCTCAATCGATACGAAGAAGAACTGTGGGACATCACAGCTGCGAAGTCAGCGTGTCTACAAGCCACTATTGAAGGCCATTTTCTGCAGCTGCTACAAGCCCCATTTGAGACGAGACCGCACCGTATCTCCAGCGATGCAGTCCCGGCTAAGCTGCGGACGTCCAGGACGAGGGGGGATCTTTGGTCTTGTGCGTTGAAATGGCTGGAGGAAACGGGGCTTGCGCAGGACGTGGAGGTCTTGATTGATGGCATGGCGGCATTGAGCATCGTTGAAAAGGATATTTAGGGGAAGAGGGAGAAGGAAAGACGTCCTTTGGCGGGTTGTGGGGATTCGTTTCGATCATTTGAAGAAACGGTGTAGCACATGGCGCTGGTGCATCGCGAGTGAAATCTTTGCTTACTGAGCCAAGTATGTCACTGACCATAGGCCACGCCGAGGGATATGTCCAAGGATCAGGGGAATGCTCACTCTTTTGGATGTTTCACTACCAAGTGGTGGTCTCTAAAAGCTGGCGAGCTTTGACTTCCTGGTCCAGAGGAGCTGGAAGCAAATCTTTGTAAACCGGAAGAGACTCATGGGTTTGGTCTCACCCAATGTGCGCTTGCACAAGTGGTATCCTGGGCCCACAAACGAATCCTATCCGATACCCAACCTGACGTATATCTCTTCGTTCCTCCCTCCTCAGGATCTCGCTTGCTACCGAGTCGAATACGATGAGACAACGCGCAGCTATCGCCATCGTAGACGAATTGAAAGCATAGCCAGTCTGCTTCGCAAGCTAGCTGACAAGCTTCGAAGGACTTGTGGGGTGCTTTGCTCGATGGGTAAATTTTCATGTCCTCTTGTGTGTTGTCCCAATCTTGAAGAATGTCAGGGACCTGAGGAAAGACATAGTGAAACAAGTCTTTAAACAAAAGTGGACCCTGTGTTGCATAAGCTGGTGAATGGCTTAAGAGGATAGTATGGACTTACTGTGCTCGTTGCCTTCCATTCTCGAGTCCATTTCCAAAGATCATGCATGCCTTCGGCTCCCAGGTGATGCAGAGATATTACCGGCTCACACCAGATCTCTTTGCCAAAGGATATAGTGCTCGGTATCTCCCCGTTGAACATCGGCCAGTATCCGCGGAGTTTGACCCCTTTCCTTTTGAGCACTCTTGCGAGAGCTTCGTCGCCACAACAGAACTCTGTGGTATTCAGGCCGTACTGACTGTAGAAAGGTCCTTCTGTTTTGCGGATATCAGGCTTGTTGAGCGCTTCTAGGGCGCCATACGACAGCACATAAGCACTCCCGCCATGTGCAAATTGTAGACCCGGTAGCCACACAGGGCTGCCAATGTAAATCGGTTTTGCTGAGTCCAGATGCCCCAGCAGCTTGAAGAGATTGTCCCATTCGACGAATGTGTCCGTTTCTATGAATACGTACCATTGCTTTTGCGCTAGCTGACCCTCGTTGACTTTTGACCAGATCTTCCGTAACATGGCTAGATTCATGCTGTCGCGACATCAGAATCCATCTCGAACAAAGAGCTTCTGGAAGACTTACTACTTGGATAGCTCCCACCCACCCTTCATCGAGTGAGTATCTTCGCCTCGATTTTTGAGCTCCTGCTGTGCATCATACAAGGCAAACTCGGGATATTTCGCTCGCTCTTGCACTGTCATACCCGCGAAAGCATCATGGATATGATTGTCATCAATCACTCCTTCGATGTCCGAGAAGACGAGCAGGTCGGACTTGGGGACTTCATTAAGGACTGTCTCAAGCTGAGAACGAAGCCTGATCGTCGGTTCTGAGCCTCCAGTCTTGGTTACAATCTGCGTGTCTCGGGCGACCAAGGCTTGGGGAGATGTGCATGATGCATTGAATAGCGACATGCCAGGGCAAGTCACCCAAGGCCAAATGTCGTACTGTCGGTCCCATGCAATCAGACCGCGAAGGGAGCAGAGCAGTAAGACTACTACGCCGATAAATACGAAGCTCCTGGCGGTCTGTTTAGCGCGGCGCGAGTAGTAAGTCCGCATGATGCCTGCGGTAGGCGTGTATGTGAGGTACTTCTCCAAATCGAATTTGTAAGAGTAACGGAAGTCGTCATGTCACACCAGAGCATTACACAACAGTCTTACAGGCTGATCACATGTGATCTGCACACCTAGCAACGGAGCTTGTGATCCTTCTGAACGCGCGGCTCCGATCCGGAGAAGAGTGACAGCCCTCTTGCCGTGCTCTATCTTATAATAAGGCCAGGTTAGTTATTCATTCACGATTAAGAGTGGAATGGAAGAAATCGAGTCTGTAACTTTGGCCCTTTGTTATGATTTTCCCCGACTCCGTAGTATTGCAATGTCTAGCTTTTTGGCGTGCGATGATTCGAACATAGCTGTGAATTGAATGCCTGCGGTGATGGTGTGCTGATGGCTCGTCGTGCATTGCAAAATAAACATATATAGGATCAGATTTGGACTTGAACATCTGCAATGTAGTGCGGCCGCGATCATCAAACTGGCTTCTTACAGTGCAATCTGGTCAACAGGCACGTGGCACAGCTGTGTGACATCACGACGAGCACCGGAGGAATCAGGCAGTCACTCCTGCAAGCGAGCACTAGGGTTCGCAGCTTCCTACTTTGAAGCCTTGTTCCGACTACACCTCAACACATCCCTCTCACTCACGACACATGAAGCCATGCCGTTGTCGAGAAGAGTAACCGTTTGATCGCCCCAGTGCCTTGGGGACGACCTGCAGATGGTCAACAGAATTGGAGCGTCCAGGGGTACCAGGCACCGATGTACGAAGGACATACTGCAGCCATGTGGCACAGCATGTGAAGAAAGAGAACTTTACCTTCACCTCACTCATTCCGTTCTCTCTTTCCTGCACTGCGCGGTGCCAAAATTTCGACTCAAGTCAGTGGACATCAATCAGACTCGATTCACTCGATTATGCCGAGACTTTCGAGAGACCATTCCGCTCGAATCGAACTTTAAGGGTGAGCAGGATCAGATTTGGCTCACAATATCCTATAATAAGTGAGAAATGAACCAGGTGGCAAAGACAAGACAACAGACTTGGCAATATGTCTTGGCAGAAGCTACTGTAAGAGCAGCTAACTTTCAGCTCCGCGGCGACGGCTCCGCGGAACATTGGCTATCAGAGCAGTGAGCAGCCAGAAAGCCGCATAAGTAAGAGTTAGGGCTCTGTCTCTTAGGCACCGTCTCTGCTCCTGGACAGAAGCTTCTTAACTACAACCCGCCCGCGGACGTGACCATTCGCGGACAACAGCCATCGTCGCATCGTCGCATCGTCGTATTACCGCATTGTCGCATTTCGTATAGGTTTGGCCGAGTAGTGTAAGACTCTCCACCTATATTCGCATTTCATTGCTTCTATTCATTCCGGGCTATGTTAGTGTAGTGGTGGAAGTGAGAGTAAAGGGAGTTAGAAAAAACGGTTCTCACGAACCAGGGGGTAGGTGGTGTGTGGCTGTCTAAAGCGGTTTGCCTTCAGGCCCCCTCGAAGAGCCAGTTTGCCTCGATCGAGAGAGCGGCCCTCGGGCGGGGAGTAAGACAAGAGAGCGGCTGGGTCCGCTCAGCGCTGGGAGAGAGAGGCCAGAAGCTGAGAAGTCCAGAGCGGCCAGGATTCAGAGCGGCCAGGATTCAGAGCGGCCAGGATTCCTAGATCCGGATTTCCGTAAAGAGGGATTGAGATTCGAGAACGCGTAATCTTTGGGGCGCAGCACGGAAGTCCATGCAGCCGAGCTTTGCACAACTCCAACATCTGTACACGTGCAACCCTTGCGCAGCGGGCCACAGGATAGTGAGAACGAGGCATCCCGTCCGCTCTGCCACACTCAAGCACGATAGCGCGATATTAGTAGTATAGTGGGTGACCATATGCGAATCCATCGTGCTGAATGTTTTAACATTTCGTTTTGCTCCTCGATTTGCTTTTTCCAGAGCAGGGCGGCTGAATGAGTGGAGGGGTGTGGAGGTCGTTCAGAGTGCAGGTGGATATTGCCAAGTCAAGGTGGACGGGGGACATCAAGGGAAGCCGATGAATGATTTGAGACTACATTTTCCATACCCTACATCGCCATGGTAGGCAAGTTGACTATGGAACAAAACTTCAGCTATGAATGGACGAGCGAAATTGGTAGATGAATTCGCCCTTCACAGCAAGTATCAGCGGAATCAACGGGACAACGAGTTTGCGGGACACCGAGTTTGCGTTTGTCGTGATATCAACTTTTACTCTTTATTTTGTTCAACTCAGTCACGTATACACCTCGTCAGCGATCAATGGCTCCACCTTCCGGCTAAAGAACCCAATCCTTCGTCTACCTTGGTCACCGTGTACCTGATCCTTGAGTACACCGTACGTGACCGACTGAAGCGCAGCATCCTCCTCGCTACGCCCAGCATACGCCGCAGCACTAGTTGCCAACGAGCAGCATTCAGCAATAGGGTTGCCATCATCAAGTCTTCGGAAAGAAAAGGCAATCAGTACCAGGACCAAGACTGTCGCCAGACAAGTAGCAGCCAATAGAGCAATCGGCGACTCGACGCATCCATTGATAGCGGCTCCGGAAACTACTTCTCCGCTGGTGTTATACCCAGTCATCCTAACCATGAACCAGCTCCGCGCTACCAGCCAGTGCATGAATGCCATAGCTGTCATAAGCGGCAGCATGTATCTTTACGGAAGCTGGAGTCAGAATGTGCTTCGTTGGTCCCCTCGTGGCTCGCAATGCCTGCCGCTCGCTGGCAAACTCAGCACACTCGTGGGCGGCAACCATGGATATTAAGGTGTTATCATAGAAAAGATAGATGAAGCTGACGATGAACTGTGGTATATTGGCCGAGGAAACGTTCGCGATGAATGAGCCGATTTGTGATTCCCATGTTCGGATACCGAAGGCAGCCAGTCTTTGTTTCCACATGGAAACTGATTTGGAGTCACTAGCATTTTCTGGAATGTAGTTTATCACTGCCTCAATGCCAAAGGTAAGGGCTATGGCCCAGCCAAAGATGCACCTAGAGTGGTCAGCGGACAGCTTCTTCATGTGATTAGGGATGAGGCATACAGTACAACGCAGCTGCACCATCGTGTGGCGGTGAAGGCGCGCAGCCAAAAGTGCTGCTTTCGCTTGAATGGTTTCCGTAGTATGTCACCCCTGAGCTGCATTTTCCAGTCCTACCCCCTGACATCCGCAAAAGACACCGTCCCAACGCCAGCCACCGTCTTTCATCATGTCAGGGCGCCACCTGGGAGCTTGAGTGAAGTGCCTCCATCGTCATCGTGGGTACATCAGAAGTGCTTATTAAAGGAGCTTGGGTGGAATCTTGTGACTTGGTCGCCATAGTCAGGGAAAGGGTTGTTCGACGAAGCCATCGTATAGGTGGCGGCGCCTGTTATGTAGGGGCGACGATCGTGGAGGCTGAGGTGGGTGAATCAGCTCAGGAAAGGCTACATATATGTCGGCGCCTCTGGACGAAAACCCAGCACGCAAGTGGCAGACGCCTCATGCGAACTCGTGCATAAAATACATTGGTGCATTGCACAGCGAAACTCCTGACTACTTCCCTCAACGAGTCAAATGCGCTGAACATGTCTTGTACTGTATGCAAAAGCTACACAGCCTGAAAATCGAAGCCGTGATGCCGTAGCAAAATTACGAATCATGGCTGAGCTTTTGCAATGTCTTGTAACAAGTCAGTACGAATGTTCTCTCTGTCGCATAGGTCGTCTGCATACGTTCTCTGGATAGTGACTATAGCCTAGCAGGGCGTCGCATCCATAGACCAATTGAGACAGCAGACTTCGGGGACTTCTTACGGGCCAACGAGAAAATCGTGCCTCTTTGCGAAGTCTTGCTTCGACATCGATGCTATATACACACAGATACTGAACGATGCTGTTCGAGAATTGCAAAAACGTTTCCTAGAAGGTAGTATAGTCCTGATTCTTGTTCCAGAGAGACTGTGCAACGCTTTCGTCGCAGTTGTCGCATGTGCAATTTGGCTTGTCGATAAGCCGCGCGAGATCCTTTCCATACCCAAGTGGACGACTGCTGCGGACTTTCGCTGCAAGTGGTTGCGCCGCAGAGTGGCTGCATGTCGTCCCGCATCGCAGCCTTGCTCATCTTCGCAACCGCCAATCGTAGCCGAGCAGAGGAGGGCTTTCGGTGAGCAGCTCGTCTCGTTGAATAATCGAAGAGCAACGCGGCGGATAACGATGAGTAGTACAGCTCAACAGATGTCGCGGTGCGGATTGTCTGGAAGTTGGGAAGTCTGCGAACATTAAAGGCCTTGGTTGTAGTACCACAGGAAAAAGGGAATGTTAGGAGAAAACACGACGTGCTGTCAGGTCGCGCTGACTAATCTGGCGATATCTCAAGCTTATATAATAAAATAGCAGTATCGACAGCTGCTAGTGCGCAGAGCTAAGAGATCTTGGCGACGCGCGACGTGCATTGGTGTTGCTTCCCATGCACCTCGTAGACGAAGCCCAATTGCCACGCTTCGCGACAGAGTAACAAACCCATCCGATTGCTCAAGAACAGCTATATTACCACTGCCTGACAGCAGACTTACTCCAAGCAGTGAAGATGATATGCCAATCATTACTCCGAGCGAGTCCGAGGAGCGACATGGACGCCGTGTACGTCTTATAGCTGAGCGATGCTATCTTCTACCTGCGGAACAGCAGCCAATTGCGAAGGTTTGACTTATCCTGCAATAACCCACAGGTGGGCGGCTCTCGACCACTGCCGCCCCGTGGCTGCCATGCACCGTTCGCCTAGGTTGCTCTTTTGAACTGTCCCGAGCTCCTTATATGCATTATCATTACTCACCATTATGGACCGCTGGCCCGGAGAGGCTGAAAGAGCTGAGAGAGCTACATTGACACAATACTTTCTCAGCCTTGAGACACAGCCTTGAGACACAGCCTTGAGATACAACACACCTCCCATACTGCATCTTCCAGAGATGCCTCTGCCATGCCTCCCGACCTGCTCAGACGCAAACGCCCCCATCCTAGCATGAGCAACTGTATACCGACAATCGCCCCGAGTTTCTCTCGAATCGATTGCCTACCATGGCCGATCCACTGTCGATCGCTGTCAGTGTAGCCAGCATCGTGGACTGGTCCCTCAAAATCGCGAAGTTTATACACGAGACCTACGAAGGCGCCAAAAGTGTCGACGCTGAGATTCAACAACTTCTTGCGGAGATCCAGCAGTCGAGAGATTTGAGTAGCCTCATAGGTGAGGCTTTCAGCAAAGATGCGCAGAAGAGCAAAGACACAAAAGAAGATGAGAAGACAAAGGCGAGCATATGGAGAGCGGCCTCCTCGGCGCTCGAAGATTGCAGGACTGTTCTCGAACATATGTTGTCCGTCATGAAGGAGATCGCAGGCGAAGACGGCTCATCTGCCTTCGACAAACTGAAGAGGCATTTCAGAAAACTTGCCAAGGATGAACGACTGGTGAATCTCCAACAGAGACTGGCGAAGGCACACCATGTTCTCCAGATGTTGCTCACGATGTTGAACATGTATGTTTGGCAGGCATATTCTCAGAGATTGTGCTGACCCTCATTAGCTTCGAGACACGACAATCGCAAGCTGGCAGCTCGGAGTCGTTTGCCGGCTTTTCTGACAAGATGGCTACATGGGAAACGAAACTGGAAGAACTGATCCACACCGTAGAGAGTAACACGCTACGCGATACGGCGTCCAGCAGTCACGAGGTGAGTTTGCAGGCAGTTCGGATGGTGACGGAGTCATTGCTGATATCATTCACGTCAGATCGATGGACTAGCCGCCGCAAAATCAATTCAGAAGCTAGCCTGGCTCAATGTGCACTTCATGCTTCCTCAACCAGTCAGCAACATGTTTATGGGTCGCGAGTCAGACCTTGCAAAGTTGGGGCAGGCCTTTCGAGAGATGCGACAAGAAAGAGGCACGAAGAGAGTGGTCATCTACGGCCTCGGTGGCGCTGGCAAAACACAGTTCTGCTGCAAGTTTGCACAGGATAATAGACCATAGTGGGTGTCATGTCACCAAAATTTTACATTGAGCTGACATCCTAGCTCAGCTTTTGGGCAGTCTTCTTCATCAATGCTGCCAATCCAGGGACTGTGCAGTCGTCTTACGCTGACATAGCCCAAAAGGTTGGAATAGAGCCGAAGGAAGGCAATGTCAAGCACTGGCTATCAGAACAAACGAAACCTTGGCTCCTGATAGTCGACGACGCGAACGATCATTTCCGGTCTCGCACTGCTGAAGATTTCATCCCAGATTCCGTGGCTGGCATGGTGATCTTCACAACAAGAGACCATCAATTGAAGACTCTGGCGAACTTTGTCATCAAATTCGAAGGCCTCGAAGCAGAGCGCTCTTCAGACTTATTACTAAAATCTGCGGATCGTTCGCCACCTTTCTCTGAAAAGACGATCAAGACTGCAACGGAAATCTGCGCAAAATTCGGCTATCTGCCTTTGGCTATACTGCACGCCGGAAGAGCCATCATGCGAGGTCAGTGCACTCTTGATAATTGCTTAGCCTACCTCGAAAGGTCTCTCACCCGTGTAAAGAACACTATCGGGAGGAATAGTGGCGATGCAAAGAGGCATGGCTCTCTCAATCCGAAGGCAGACCCAGGAACAATTGAAGATCCAGCCCAGCATGCTTTGGAGACCTTGTACGCCACTTTCGAACTGGTGATCCCGGCGGCAAGCGAGGATGCGCTGCAACTACTGCGAATGCTATCATATATGCAAGCACAACGATTCCATTTCCAGATATTGCTAAAAGCGATCGTCAATCCGCAACGTCAAGCCATTGCGGACAGGAAGGCTGCTAGAGCTCCCAAGACTCCTAGTCCTCGCCCACCAACGATGAATCGGATTCTGCGGGATTACGCACGCTCCATTTTCGGTTTCATGGAACAGCTTGGTGACCGACCAGCATTGCCTGCACTCCTTCACATCCTCAAAAAAGCCGATGCCGAAGAAGCCAGGGACAAGCTTCGGAGTGTGTTTGCGGAGCTGAGAGCCCTTTCTTTGGTTGACTACATTGCAGAGAATGACACATACTCGATGCATTCATCCGTCAACTGGTGGATTCGTGCTTCGATGGATTACAAGGAGAAGGCTGTTTGGTGTGGGGTGGCCTGCAACGTTCTGGCCTTTGCTATCCTCCTGCCGCCAGTGGGTATTCAAGACGGCGATGCACAGCTCCGCAGACAGGCGTTGCCGCATATTGAGTATGTGAGGAATCAAGAGAAGCAGCTGAACAAAGAGCTTGAAAGGAAGCAAGAACAGCGGGAAAGATCGTGGCCGAATCTGGAATCGAGACCGACGAGAGCTCGCATGTTGCGAGATGGGAAATTCAGCCTGGTGTATGCTGAGGGTGGCAAGTTTGAGGAAGCCCGAGAGCTTTTGTTGCCCATCGACAAATTTTTGTCACAAGCTCTTGGGCTCGACTCCCCGATCGCTACCAGGATTCGCCTGTTTCTCTCAGAGACCTATTGGTGGCTCGATGAGGCTGACGAGGCGGTCCGACTGCAGAATGAACTTCTCGAAGTTTGCCGTGCGTCGCTGGGGGATCAGAATGTTGACACATTGAATGTCATGAGCAAACTGGGCTCGACCTTCTGGCAGCAGGGAAAATACTTCAAGGCCAGAGATCTCCTCACGCAAGCAGTGGAGGGATTTCAGAAAGCGTACCCTTCAGATCATGTCGACAAGTCAAAAGCCATATCGAATCTTGGCTTGTGCGTCGGCAAATGCGCAGATTTCGATCGAGCTGTAACGCTACATACGCAGGCTCTTGAGGGACTGGAACGAGCTCAGAAAACATCGGAGTCGGACTTCACAGACCATATTCTCGAAGTAAAGGACCACCTTGCCATGGCCAGATACGACCGCTACAGATACGCACGCCGCCAAGAGAAGGACTTGAGCATTGCAGCCGACTTGCAGGGTGAAGTGTTGACGCAGCATGAAGAGAAGCTGGGAAAGCAGCACCCACGGACTCTTTGGGCTCAATGCAACCTTGCGAAAATCCGAGCTGTCGGAGGGGACCTCGACGAAGCGGTGGTCATGCTCAGACAGGGTATTGATGTCGCAACTCGTACTATCGGGTATGATCATATTGGCACTCTGATGGGAAGAGCGTATCTGGGACATTTCCTGGCACTAGGCGGAAAGCTCGACGATGCAGAACGTGAGCTTCTTGCTGTCTATGAGAGATATCAAATGCGAGGTGGGGACGAAATGCACGGCGATCAATTGGTAGCAGCAGCGTTCTTGCTGGACTGTTATCGACGTCAGGAAAGGCATGGGGAAGCGGATCAAATGGAAGCGGAAGTCATGAGAGGGATCAAGGATATCTTTGGGGATGGGTCGCCGTGGGAGAAGTATTTTGTGAGAAGTTATAGCGTGACGGACGGAGCAGTGCGATAGCATTAGATTCATGATCATGATTCGAATCCTTCAGTCTTTTGGAGTGAAGCAGAGCCAGACGCCGGCATCCGGCATCATGGTCAACCCGACGTGGTACCTCACTCGATCCACCCAGGAGCCGTCCGTGCCAATGTTGAGTGCGGTGCCCGACTCATCGGTAGGGATGATACGTCTGTAATGCTGCAGAATGCGGACCGTCAAATACTTGGCCTGTGTGATGGCGAACCGTTCTAGCAGCAAGTCAGTAACCCCCAAAAACATTCCACACACGAAAGCAAATCATAACTCACCACCTAAACACTTCCGCGGTCCGCCCAAAAACGGATTATAAGACCAATCCACCATTCGTCTTTCTTTGGTCAATCTATCATTCCAGCGCTCAATGCTGAATGTGTCTGCATCTTCGCCGTAGAGGGCTTTGTTGCGGTGGACGGCGAAGGTGGAGAAGGCGATGAGAGTGCCTTTGGGGACCATGATGGGGGCTGAGCCGTCTGGGCCGCCGCCGCTGGGGAGGGTTGTGTCTTGGATGCAGAAGCGGCCGTTGATTGGGACTGGGGGAAAGAGGCGGAGGACTGGTTGAGAGGTTGGTTAGTCGGTCGCTGTGAGAGAATTATTGAGGGACTTACCTTCGGTGATGAATTGATCGAGTATGACCATGGAATTCAGCTCGTTCTTGCTGGGCGTCGCCTCCTTATCAGGACTCAGCGTGTCCTCTATCTCTTTCCGTAGCTGGGAAGCTACGTCAGGCTCCCGTGAGAGTACGTAGAATACCCAAGCAAGTAAAGCCCCGGATGTATCTCTTCCGGCCAGCAGAAGGTTCATGAATTGGTCTCGAATTGGCTCTGGAGCTCGTTTCTCTTGCAGCAGACTCTCGAGCGCAACGTAACTCTCTGTAACCGACTTCTCCTCTTTGCGTACCTCGATGGCACGGCTCACCACATCGTCAACGAGTTTCTTGGCGGACTTGCAGGAATTTCTGAACTCGAGGCTGTCGATGAGCCAGTGGAAGGCTTTCAGACGCTCGCGCTTGGCAATCCATCTGAAGGCTGTGTTGAACTCCTGAGCGAACTCGTCCATCCACTTCGTAGACTTCGGCATGGTGTCCACGGAATCGACGTCTTCTCCGAGGAGGAACTCGGTCGTCAATCGCAAGCTCAGGTCGAACACATGCTTTTTCATGTCGATGGCAGGAGCACCGAGGTGGACATCGGATTCCATGGCTTTCAAGAGCCGTTGGAAGTGTCTCTCGATGAGATTCAGGTCGGGGAGAGTGGGCCGTTGTATCATAGGAGCCAAAAGCTTGCGGGAAGCTTCCCATTTGGGCCCATCTTGAGTGAAGATGCCGTCACCTAGGAGAGGCATCACACACCCATGTCGACCGCTTCCAACTTCGAATGCTATGAGATAATCAGCCAACCATAACTTTTTCCATGTTTGGAGCACGGATTTACACTTGAAGTCCCTGGCCAGCATTGTCCGGATGTTGCTAGTGTCGCGAGTGATGATGGTGTACATCGGCCCTCCCCACTGCGCATACGAATCGCCATGTTTCTCGTGCTCTTTGAGCATGAGCAGAGGATAGCTCTTTGTCTTCTCGGCTTCAGTGACTAATGCGAGCTTGTCGAGGCCAAAGGGAGGGAACCATTTGTTGGGCAGACATTTCAGAGATTTACAGCCGACTTGGTCAACCAATGGATGGTTGGTCTAGTGGATTAAGTTAGCCATGGAAAGTACTGTCGTCGGGGATGTCATTGTTGTAACCTGTTTTCTGAAGTGCTCGACAAGGCGGTATATCAAACCGCATATGGCGAGGCTGAAGAGCCAGATTGCGTATGCCATTGTGTTCACATAAAGGGAGGTATGACGGCAAATCCCCGTCTTTGAGACTTATTCACTGCGTTCACTTTAAGGGTCAACGAGTTCTTGTACGGTAGATGGGAACGCGCGAGGCTGCCCTCGCAGCCGCCGCACGAGTCGCCCACGGCCCAGAGCATTCCAAAGGGTGGAATCCTACGACTTGTGGCAGCGGCAACGCGCAGCTGAAGTCTCAGCCGCAGACTAAATTTCGGAGCGCTTAGAGTTGGCTTTACGCTGACCAATTTTGACTGATATCCGTCGAAATAGACGTAGCCAAAGCTGTCTCCAACTTCTCGACACATTCTTCTTTCACCGCTGTTTTATCATTACGTCCATCGCACGCAAACACCACCGCCATCTGGATAGAGCCCTGATTGGTTTTCAGGCGATTCTGGAGTCACCGGCCGCAGACCCGAATTCGCCAAGAACTGGAGAGTACTGTTCAAAAGAAGAAGCACCTGCTGTCGAACCAAACTGAAACTTTACAAACTGTCTATCCCTCGAGTGTAAGCCAGACGACGCTCCCTCCGTACATGTATAAGTCCATCTGCCGCGGCTACAACGCCATGGAGGTAGCATCCTCAGACATATTCCTCTAACGACAGCCGGATCGCTTCCTGAGGGATCGCTTCCCGAGGGTTGCGCCAAAGTACCACAGCAGAATGGGAACAGGGAGGCCGATTACCAGGGTTATGAACGCAATGACACTGTTGCTCCATCAACAACCCAGTGAATTGTATAATCTGGGTGCGAAAAGTGGGAATGCAAAGCCCATAAGAGATCGAAGTAAGGTTACCGCCGCCATTGCAGAAGTAGTCCGCTCGGCGTATGCATCCACGACGTATACAGCCATAAACTGGTCGCTGGAAGTGATCTCAATCATGAATATGACCATACCGATGTTCGGCGTGATCCAATTAAATTGGCCTTGGACACTCCCGCCGTGCCACAACAGTCTAACCGGGATGAGTACCGCTCCAGGGACCATGAGGAGAACACGATATTCTGGCAATCCCGTGCCATCTTTGCGCTAATGCTTTCTGGAAAAGTATGCCAGATCTTATCATTGATAGGCCCACCGATCAGCGATGCCGAGCCGGAGCCGACGACGATACTGATGTAATTGAGGCCGCTCTGCGCCTCTGTCTGGTGATAAACGCTGGTCCAGACGGTAGCATAAGTCGAGAATACTAGGAACATGATGCCATAAGCGTACGCTTGATATGATGCGATCACCTGGAGAACTGGATGGGTTTCAAGCATCACGAAGGCTCTGGTGGAGCTTGTCTTGAAAATACTGGGAAGCTTGCGGACTCTTTCCTTGTCGTCAAGGGTGTCCCATCTAGTGAAAAGCAGATTGTTCTCCGTTGTCTAGTGGATTTTGAGCATGCAGCGGTGCAGAATGGTCCGAGCATAAGTTTCTTGCAGGAACAAGCATGCCAGAATCAGAATGAGCGCATCGAGGGCTGGCACAATCCAGAAGTTCTAAGGCCATCCGATGGCCTCAGTCACGTATCCACCTATCAGGGGCCAAGCGCCGGGTCCAGAAGCGGCACCGCATTGTGAATAGCAAAAGACTTGCCACGCTCGGAGGCTTTCAAACAGTCACCCAAGAAGCCACCACCTATCTAAGTCCGTGTCAGCAGGATATGTATCCCTATTGGGAGCAGGTTTGATCTCTTCCAGCGAAGCTGGCACCGGCGCCAATACCGGAGATGAACCGACCAAGCACCAACAAGCTCTTGTCGCCCCCAAATCCACACACCACAGTCTAAGTGAGGACCCAAACATTCGGTATAAGCAAGGTCCTAATTCTGCCATGGATCTCAGAAAGTGGGCTGATGAACATGGGTGCAACGGCGTACGAAAGCACAAACGAAGAGAGCGTGAGCTGCACTATCGTCTCACTGTGAATGTGCAAATCGTTCGCGGTACGGTCCAATGCCGGTGCTATCATCGTTTAAGACACCAGCGTGACGAGTGAGATATCAGGCATTACGATCGTGGCGAGCCATTTCCGAGGCTGCGGCCCATTCTTAGGATTTTCTGGATCCGAGGGGCCCTCCCTGTCGACCTGAGTGTTTGGGTTTTCGATCAGTCCCAGATACGTCTTGGCATGGCGCGGCGTGGCTTAGCAAGCACATGAGAGTGAATGAAAACGTACTAGATTGCTGTCCACGGCGTCATCAACACAGTCTTCTTCACTGTTTCCCATGTCGATACCGGATTCCATGTGGACTTCCTCAAAACCGACTCCAGTTTTTTTGTACCTGGAAAAGTGTCTTGCCCTTGGTGGCATGCGACCTTGGTATTGTCGCGGCTGACAAGAGTGGGCGTCCGAGCTCACTTTATGCATTGTACCACGACAGACTGGCTGCGCTGTCGAGAGCTGCGGTGTCATATGCCGATACCACAACACCGACGTTGTCGAGCCCTTCCCAGCCAGGAAGTTCGCAATTTGAGCTCGATGTCTGTGCCGCTGCCAGGCAGCAATCTTGGGAGTCGTTAGCTTCGACCGCTCGGAAGTGAAGTGAGAAGAATCGTCTCGCAGCAACCTCTCCCGAGCAATTTGTACTACAGAGTTCTGACGAACTCCGGCGAGGTGCATGCCTGTGCCTCATGCGAAAAAAGCCCTAAGCATCACCAGGTGGTAACGCTCCTCGGCGATTTTGAGCTCAATAGGGACAGCTGCTTTCTACGAAAGAGAAGAATTGTATACTACGGCCGCCAATATGGATAGAACTTGTTTGCGAAGGGTCCTTACTTTCCCCACTACAAGAGCCGCCCCTCCTATTTGTTCTCTCCCGGAACGAATTTAGATTTCGCCCTCAACGTCGCGCCATACTTCATAAACAGAAGAGGTACCGGGAGAGCCAAACATGAAAGGCCTCCAAGCAGAGAACATCCAGGCCCGATTCCCAGTTTCGTGAACAACGGCCGTGCTGCAAGTGGCAGGCCGCAAGCCAGGAGAGATCGTAAGAAGGTGTTGCCGGCCATGGCGCTTGCAGCCATAGGACCATAGGTATCAGCGAGGAAGTTGAGGCATTGCTGGAAGGTGATGTTGAAGCCGGCGCCGATGAAACCTGATATGGTATTAGTGATATTGGCATGTGGAAAGGTTATGATTTGCGGTACGAACCAGCGGCAACAGTTGGCAATGCCCAGGAGGACTCCGGAGCAGCGGTCCACCCTTTCCAATAGTCAGCAACAGCGCCCCGAACAACTCGTAGCGCGAGATGTACCGAACCAAAACATGCCACCGGAGAAGAAGATTCCGCCAATCAAAAGAGGCGGCAAACGGGCCTCAGGAACAGGCTTGCCGCCGTTCTTTGCCATCGCTTTGGCGTAAAGGGGTTGATTCGCGAAGTTGATAGCCAAAGCGCAGATGACGCCGGTGACCAGGCCCAGGAAAGGTAAAGTTGAGACCAGAAGTGAGTATCCGCGCTCCTGGTAGAAGACAAACGGGAAGGCTTCTAGTTGGAAGAACAACAGGCCGTACACGTATGAGGCGTACAGAGCCATGCAGAGGACCAAAGGTTCAGTCAGGAGCATTCTGGAGACGCCAGCGCAGGTCAGTAATGATTTGAAGCCTGAAAAGGGGGCGGATTCGCCTACCGCAAAGGACGACTGATATATTTCGTGAGGACGTTCTGAGGTCTTATCTTCTCTGCCTCATGGGGATGCCACCAACGCTCATCTCCAGTCTCTCTGCGTTTGCGTTGCGCCTTACGCTTCAGGATCACTGCGTGGTACGTCTCTGGTAGTCCGAAGAAGGCTACGATGGCGACGAGAAAAGTGAGGATGGCTTGTATGTACTCTGTCCCTGTGGGAAGTTGTCAGCAGAGACCAGTCGACTCGTGAACTTGGGAACGTGCAGCGCCAGTCGAGCTGAGGATTCGTCAGGATAGCCGCTCCTACTATTGGACCAACACAAGGACCGCCAACAACCACCGCCGCCATGAACGCCATTGGCACCCCTCTCGCCTTCGGCGTGAAGAAATCTCCCAGCGATGCGGAAACATTGCTGACAGGCGCCGAAGCGAAAAGACCACCAAAAAAGCGCGTCACGAGGATAGCTGTGATGTCGTTGCTGACGGCGGTACCGATGCTGAAGACCCCGAGTGCGAATACCGCGGGTATCATGGAAACCCGCCGTCCGTATACTTCGCCTAAAGGACTCCAGAGCATCGGCCCAAAGGCGTATCCGAGGACGAAGAGGGAGACGACCAGAACCATAGTCTCCTGACTGACGTTGAATTCGGCTGCTAACATGCTCTCGGTCGGGGAGATCACTGATGCGCCGAAGGAGCCGACGAAAGCTAAGAGGGCCATCTGTGTTGTCATCCAGACCTTTTTAAAGGTGAAAAAGTTGTGAGGGTTTTCTGGATCACTATCATTGTTCCAGGTGATTTTGTAGGGGTCTTTGGCTTCCTTGTTTGGATGAGCTGGCAGAGATTGTTTCTCGAGGTCGTTGTCATCGTTGACAGGTTCTGGCTTGGTTTCTTGTTCTGGAGCCATTGGGATGGAGAGGTTGCAAAAGTGAGGTGAGGCGGAAGCTGATCCGTTGCAGAGGAGTGGGAGGACATTGATCTTGGTTTCGAAGCGCTGGTGGGCCATGCTTGATATGCTGCCATGCATGGACATTGTCCATCAAAGTTGATCTGCCTCAACGTGTTGTCGCTCAGTCAGCCGTTGATCGAATTTCTTCTCCTGGCTAGCGTTTCATGCAGGACAGCCTGTCGTGCATATAAAGGCGGCCGCCGCTACTCTTCGTTGCAGCGTCACTTTTCTCTCATCCTCTCTCGGTTTCCTCTGCCTCCGATCATGCAGGACAGCCTGTCGTGCATATAAAGGCGGCCGCCGCTACTCTTCGTTGCAGCGTCACTTTTCTCTCATCCTCTCTCGGTTTCCTCTGCCTCCGATCACTAAGGCCTCTCGGCCATTCAAACGACGGCCGACACGGCTGACCGCCATCGGCATCTGGAGCCATGCAGGTGGAAAAAGCACCCAAGGTCTGCTCGGCTTGTCGTCGCCGGAAAAGAGCATGCGACAAGACTCTCCCTCGATGTACCTATTGCGTCCAGCGTAATCTGATATGCCGTTACGAGTACAACACAGCTCCAGGTCTGTTGATTGCGGAGTATGCGGTTCCGGTACCCAAAGCTACTGCTACCCCAAGCAGTCTGCAACCGTTCACTGCGACGACTCTTGATGAGACCGTGAGAATCCTCCTTGGCTCGCAGATCCGTTCGCCTCAACAGATCCTCGACGATTTCATAAGATACCGACATCGATCCCCGATCCTGCATCTGGTTGACTTTCATTTCTTGGATAACACCGCATCCGAAGCGATGGATTTGACTTCGCACGGCGCCTCGATCCTACTTCTTCTCGCGGCGTGCCTGTTGACGGAGCGTCCACCGCTCGACTCACTTTATTCCACGCTTCGATGCCTGGTGACGCAGTATCAGACCTTGCAAGGACACAGGACGATTCTGCTACAGGCCAGCCTGTTACTTGCGTGCTATGAATACTCTCGGGGCTGGATAGATACTTGCTTTGCGTCCATGGGAGGGTGCATCCGCAACGCCTACTCTCTTGGCCACGCCAGCAAGTTTTCTCGGGGTGGACAATGGTCTGAATGGCTGCTTTGGCAGAGTACATTCCTTCTGGACAGGTTTGTCACCATCGTCGTGCGTCGGCCCATCTTTGAGATATGCTGATGCTTGATGCAGCATAGTACGATCCGAGATGACAACAGTCGACCAGCAGCGAGCAGCCAACCAGTCCATGGATGTGGTGGCTGTTGCGGGTTATATGATGCCTAAAGATGATCGTGTAGCCACCACACTAGCAGCATCTTCCGTCGAAATGGTCAAACAAGAGGAGCTGGTCGTTCTGGGGTTCCAGCTTCATGCAATGTCGATTTTGACTCGAGTCTCGTGCGTTGGAAGCCAACGAACTGATGACGAGCCAGACTTCAAACAAATTGAAGAGCTGGACACCGAGCTGCAGACATTCCTGTTCGATATCATAAATCGACAGCATGCAGAGCCATCACGCCACTTCTGCGGAGTCATGGCCATCATCTTCAGGTGAGCTAATTCTTTCAAGGCATACAGTTCTGAGTCCCGCCATTGACACAAAAGTAGAACCCTCTTCGAACTGCATCTCCTTTGCGTTAATAAGCTGGTAACACCGACCTCTGAGCATGCCATACAACGTAGTCGCGCAGCACTTGTGACGACGACAAAGATGGCAATTCAGACGTGGGATGACCACGGCATAGGTCGTATAGGAATCGGTCTGCCGATCTTTTGTGCTGTCAATATTCAATATGCACGGCGGATCCTGCAAGAATTTTGCTGCTTTGCTGATACGCAGATAGCAGACGTTGAGTGGGAGCAGTGCTTGGTAGCTTTTGAGGACGCTCTTCATGAGCGATGGAGGTGAAGTCCAAGTCCCAAGCATCATTCCCCCTCACCTCTACACCTGGTATATGGATAACTTCATTGCTGAATGAGAAGCTCAGGCCTTCGTTGGCTTATGCATTTCTCTCAAGCCCCTCGTGTCTTCTCTTGCCTGTCTTCCCGACACCCTATGCTCCCTTCTTGTGGTGTACTATTTCCCCGCGTTCTCGTGCGCCGCTCGGTAGTAGGTATCTTGACAGCGACTCAAAGTCATCTATCACATGCTCTTAGAATCCGCTGAAGGGTATCGGCGATATGAAGTGAATGGAAACGAGGTGTGGGATTTTGCACTGGTAGTGAAGTCCACAGTAACCAACCTCTCGGTGAAGGGCTTCAGCTTCGGAGCTCACGTGTCCAATTCCCACTACGACATCCACCATCACCAACCGTCAACATGTCCCGCTTCGTCTCCGGCGGCACGAATGACGCGCCCAACGAGCGCGACGAAGAATGGCTCAAAGCACAAAAAGAGATCGAAGCCAAGGCCCTCCAAAAGGCCGAGCTCGGAAAGCAGCAGGACGGCAAGTCCCTATATGACACTCTGCAAGCCAACAAAGGTGACTTCCCCGTCCCTAAACTCTCAAGAGATCTATAAGCTGACGGGGCAGATGTCCCCTAAGCTGCAAAACAGGAAGCCTTCGAGGAATCTATACGTTTGCGAAATCAATTCCAAACCCTGAACGAGGACGAGGTGGAGTTTCTGGACTCCGTGCTAGAGGAGACGAGGAGAAAAGACGAAGCTGCGAAGAAGCAGACGAGAGAGGAATTGGAGGCGTTCAAGAGGCAGCAGGAAGAGGCTGGAAAGACGGAGACGGAGGCAGCGGAAACAGAGGCGGAAGCGACGAGCTGGAAGGTAGTGGGCAGAAAGAGGAAGAAGGGAAAAGAGGATATACTTGGGGGTGTCAAGTTGAGGAAGGGGTCGTCGGCTCGAGATAAGGCTGGTGGAAGTGGGAATACTGAGTCTGCTCGCTTGGAGGATAAGGAGCAGAACAGTATTGGGACGCCGCAGGATATGTCGAAGCCTGCGCAAGCAAGCAAGGTTGAAGGCAAGGCTCCCACTGAATGTGCGAAGACATCCAAAGCAAGACTTCAAGACCCACTCCCGGGTCTTGGTCTTGCTGCTTATGCGTCGGATGAAGACGATTAAGCATCTACAAGCCTGGAGTCGAAAGGCTCGAAACGCCTGGACGAGATTAGCCATCATTGCAACGACATGCGTACCCAACCACTCCTGAGCTACTTCACGAGACTCCCACGAGTGCCTTCAAGAGCATATATACCGCCATAAATGGTCCTCCACTGAGACGAATCCAAAACCTCCATTCCGCAAACTCCGATTGCACTCTTCGAGCGATATAATAAGTGATGCACGGAATTGCGGAGAAGAAACCCCGGCAAACATAAACCTGAAGTACCCTCATTCGGTCGTGTAGTACCTGATGCATCTCCAACGAGGCTACCAGCACCACGTCGTCTCGGATTGCCACCCAACCAGGAAGGAACCACCTCCATATAGACTTCTCGTCGGATATAAATTGGGTCCCGTCGTGTTCCCCAAACTTTAACTGTCCGTACATCTTACCGGACTTCCGGATCATCAAGACAGCGGAGATTTGATGGGTTTGGCCACTTTGAGGGGCTTGGATGTTTTCGTGATGTTGATGAAGATAGCGTGTCTTTGGGTCCCAGGTGACGGCTGAGCAGCAAACGGTCAGGTCCAGCTCGAATTTGTCGGCGAATCCTGGGATTCCAGAACGGTCTCGAATCCGGCACAGGGTAGCTTGGGGACGAGCAAGACGAGCGAGCAGGCGTTGGTAACTTTCAACTGCGTCATGGCTCCGCATAATGCTGATCGTCCTGTATCTGCAAATCAAGGACATCTCGAAAATGTCTCTTGTCTCAACTCGTGGGCAAGCGTGTTCTTGCCGCACGTGGCAAATATCGATCGTGCCTTCTAATTTTGCGTACCTGGGTAGCAGTCGAATCACCACCTCCCGCGTACGCTCATTTTCTAGGCGACAGTTGAGCACTGCTTCTGCCCCGTCAGGCGATACTGGCAGGTGGAACTGAATCGCTTGACTGGTGACGATCTCACTTGCTTTCTCAGGCTCGTACTCCGTGACCGGTACTAACCTCGCACCATTCCGGAAGTCGTATGCAGACTTGGCGAGCAGGCTGGAGATGCGAGTCTTACCATCGCGAAGATCCCCGGTACAATGGCGATCACAATGGTGCTTCTCATCACCCCATCTAGGGCTCCAGCACTCATGACTTTGGCATCCGTGGTCCCAGCAGTCGTCTCTCTCCGACCATGCGAAGATGGTATGATCCGAGTACAGTCGGAGCAGTTCCTCTTGCAAGCGCATGAAAGCGTTATCGCCTTCGCCGTAGATAATCGGCAGGTTGACACCAAAGATCCCCAGCAAAGAGTACGCCTGATCCTCGACCCGTGTAGTTTCTCGTCTAGACGCCCAACACATCCTCTGAGCGATGCTGAAGGAAGCAACTGGCCGTTCCTTGCGAAGAGCTTCGGGATGTATCGAGGTGATGCTAGCCACGATGTCTGTGAGTCCAGAGAGATGCCCGATGTATCCCCACGACGAGCTGAAGAATTTCACGACAGATGGCGACATCAATTCTTGAAGTGTCCAGCCTCGCGTGAACCATTTGCACTTGCGAAATTGGTGCCAATCCCAATCTTGAGTGGTTTTCCGCCTCGATGGCATGTCGGCTAGATATACATAGCACACTTCAGACTTAGTGTACTTCACAGACTTTAGCAATCATTCGCCCAGCGAAATCAATTTGAGATATACCCATCGATTCATCGAATTGATAGCTTCCGCAAGCTCGGCGCTGGATTCCTTATTGATACAGCACGTGTCGATCCAAACAAATTGCAGACCATCTCGACGGGCTTGCCTCCTGGCATAATCCACTTTCCTCCATCCCGGTTTACTCGCTAAGTCGACCGAGCTGTGCAGGTCCTCAAATGTGATTTCGCCTGCGCCGTCTTCGAGCCAGGTGTGAGACAGGATGGCGTAATTCGGGATCGTGCGCTCGTTGTTGAATGTGATGAGGCGGAGGTCCTCGCCCTCGGTGCGTACCAGTCTCATTTTTGGGGCTGAGATAGCTTTTGAGTAGAATGAGGACCTGGGAAGGATGTCTCGAAGGGGGTTAGATATACTGATGAGTAGCTTCACGGGGTTTGGGCGGTGGTTCTCAGCCTTGCTGCATGCTGCAGTCACAAAGTCTATTTTGGAGTTCCAGGCGAGTCCGCGTGACATGTATAGTATCTTGTATCCCATTTCCATATCCAGAGATTGGAAGAAATGCTGATACTCAAATCAACGATATCTCGGAGATTCGATGCTCCTCGGTCAACGCTTCTCGGAGCAGTAAACCCCGAACGTATGCCTCTCCAATCATTTCAAAAAAGTTTGCGTTCTTTCTTCGTTCGAACAACATAAGGTGTTTGCGCTCCAAGCGGAATCCGGACAGAGTCGCCAGCTCGAGCGAAAGCCATTTTTCCCAAAGCAAAGGCCAGGCAACCCTCTCGGAGTCAGCAATTTCGGGCTCACTCAAACCTGTGGAAGGGAGGCTGACGATCAACGTTGGAGTCTTGTCCACGTTTGGAAGTTTCGTTTGCACGAAGCGTTTCGCAGTACATTCGATGGGCTCCTGCATTTTCAAGCTGTACAAGCATCAGCATGCTAAATCGTCAGCAGTGCGTATATACGTCAATTTACTCCTTATATAGATTGTCTACTCTCCTCATAGTTTTGACATTTCTAATCAAACATCATAATTTTGCTGAGATGGACCCTCGACGATTCAGACTTAAACATCGTAACGCCTGATTGCTGATGGCCATGAATTGTGCATATCTCTGCGCTCATACTGCACCCTTCGCCACGGGCGGCCACGAGTAACAGCTCTACAGAAGCAATATCGATAGATGCTCGATAACAATCCGAAAATCTGAGCGAGAGACTACACATCGTGGCGGTGATGTGCCCAATCACGGCCAGGGTATTTGGTTTCAAGGTCGAGGCACGACGCCACAGAATGACAGAAATGGAGGCTGATGGGTCAGAAGGTCCATAGATAGGGCGAGATGTCCAAGCCGTGTACCACTGGGATACTGATCGAGAAGGGATGCACACGTCTCTTGAGGGTGATCGTCTGAAGCTGCTGTCGGTAAAGCTGTCGGCAAGGTCGTAGGCGGCGTTCTGCTGAAATCGATACGGGAGAGACCCATATCCGCTATCGTGGAGCGACGTGGATAGAGAGACAGACGATCAACAACACTAGGGTCTGCCATGGTCTGAAGGTCAGGGTCTCGACAAGTGAGATCGAGGTATTTGAACTAAATGTAGACCGCACGCCAAGATACGTACTGCATCAACTCGACGAACAGACCAGGAAGAGTTTGTGTGTAATTTGGTACCGGTACCGGCGGTGATTGTGACCAAGTGATGAGATGTAGGAGACTGTAGATGCGGTCCCAACGATCTTTGCATTTGAAGTCGATGAATACCCTCAGACCTGTCATCAACTTGTTTGCTTCCAGCAGCGCCTAGCGAGCAGCAAGGCGCAATGATGTGGCTGGTGACTGCTCCCACCTCCGCCACCTCACCGATGTTGTCTACACAGAAAGAGACGAGTGTCCAGTCAAAATAATCTCGACCGCATAGGACGTACTTGACTCTCGCACTCGCAAGTTCTTGAAGGATCCAGCATCGACTCCAGTACGGCCTCCTCGAGAACGCTAAACCGGCCGCCTGAATTGAGTCATCAAGTCTTGACGTGCTTGATCATTTTGCCCATAATTGGCCGCATATTCCGATCGGTCCGTCAGCATTTCCACCTCGCAAAACCTCTGCAGAACTTCACTCCTATCGGCGGGAGGACCAACACAAGCAAATATATTGTGAGCCTTGGCGTAATTTTTTTGCCATCATCTGTACTTGCGCGCTCTTTCCCTTTGGATCGTCTTGGTTGATCGAGAGAGCATCAATCCAGATGAATTGCCTGGGCGCGTGGATCCTGGCTTGCCAGAGATCATAACGACAATTTTTGCCAACGCCGTATTCGCCGCCATTGATACGTGTTATCCAGCTCGTACTCCCGTCGGAGCCCCAGTGGTTAAGAAATCTCGTAACATCCGCCTGCTGTTGCGAGGTCGCTTTCAACTGACATCAGGGAGAGCTCATCTCCGTCATCGCCAGGCTTCAGATAGAAGAGACGAATGGTGCTTTCGGGGTTAAGAAGTGGTTTCGCAGTACATCGAGAGATGGCACTGCCAGGGTCTTACATAGCGCTCCATCCCAGGCAGAATATGTTGTGAAGATTTTGCAAAGCGTGTACCGACGGGAGGGCCGGTAATAAATACTCAGTCTAGCCGCGTCCGGGGGCGTGTGAGAGCTGCAACATAGCCCCAATGTACATTCTAATTGCTAAGCCACGCTGTGAAGTGTCAACTCGCTCACAATGATCAGCGGATATGAGATATGAAGGGCGGTTGGAACAAAACGGCCCTGAGAAGGCGTTCATGTATACAATCCCCGTAGATTCGCGGACCTGAACGCCACCAGTAATTCCCAGCTCCCAAAATGGTCACCTCTGTCGCATGTACACGTTGTCTCGTTCATGCCGCTGAGTACTCACATAACGGACTGTATGCTGATGTTAGATGCGCTGCAACGCAAAGGACGTCTCGAGTAGCACTTACGCATGGAAGAATGCCTGTTCCTTCGAGTCAGCCTCGCTCGCTCTCTTCCAAAGGACTTGAACTACCTACAGCATTGGCAATCATCACCGCACCAGCATGGCAGCTTGACCGGTGGCTTCGCAATGGGTCCTTTTGTCACGGACGAGGATGAAGTCGAAGACGCGGCGCTGGATGTCGTTGATGGAGGCATTGTATTGGAATTTTGACACCCAAGTTTCGATTTTCGCGATGTGGATTTTACAGGTGCTTCGTAGGCTTTAGGAGAGTGGGTGCGTGGTGTTTCAGGGGAAATTGGTCGGAGTGGGCGTGGTGTAGAAGGAAACTTGAAGTTGAAGTCGAAGTTGGAAAGTCCACGTCATGAGGCGGCAGAGATCTGGGCGCCACGGCCTAAAGCACGTGACCGACTAGTGGACCTCATACGAATGGCCAGAGAGCCCGCAACGCTAGTGGAAGTTGCTGTCCGACGGTTCTTTTCCAACTCTTGACAAGAACCTATCCCCCCGTCCGCAATACACCATATAACTTGCTATATCCCGAGACTCTAAGTGATATCTCAAACGATTTTTTCGGGGCTTCGGCCCGCGACCGCTAGGTACGTGAGTCCGCGCGGACTTCCGCCAACAGGCACATACATACTCCCTTTGCTCCCTTCTTCTTAAACGCAGTCCCATCTGCAAGTACTTCCCGACTCCTCTGCCGGTGCGCCGTAAGATACCGTGTCCTCTCCATTCCACAGCTCCTCGACGATGTCGTAATCGAACATGCCGCTCACGGCCCTCAAATGGCGCCGTGTCCAGCCTCGCAGTCGCCGTGTGGAAGCGAGGCAGTCATGCACGCCACGAGGGTACCAAGGTGGGTGGGTGAGCTGACCTGCTCAGCGAGCATGGAATGATATTGCCCGGTCAACGCACTCTTATTCGCCGTCTCCCTCGCACTCTGTTTTTGGCCTGCTTTTGAATTCTCTCACCTTGCAGTATGGCTGAACTTTATCGCACCCTCAGCAGAGAGTTGCACGAGATTCGCCTCCTCGTGATCGAGCCTGGCAGCGGCGGTAACCCCGTCCGCTGCCGAATGCGACATATAAACCTCCGACAAGAACCTGCGCCGCCCTTCGATACAGTCAGCTATGTTCGGGGTGATCCCAAAATCCGCGGGACAATACAGGTCGGAGGCGAAACCGTCGAGGTTCCAGTGAGCTCCGAGCGAGTACTTCGCCGCTTTCGACAACCTCATTTCCAACGCATCATCTGGCTCGATGCAGTATGCATCGATCAGGAAGACCGTATTGAGCGTGTGACCAAGCGGGCGTCATGCATCAAATCTATGGCAATGCGCGCTGCAATCTCGTATGGCTGGGTGAAGACGACGGCATGACCGAGAGGGCTCTCCATGCCACAGAAAGCATCTTCAACGAGATCCTCGATGAGACTGGGGATTTTGCAAATTTCTTCGATATGTTATACCAGGCGAATGGCGTCGAGGTCAGCTACTCCGACAAAGCGCTGTCCGCCGACGTTGACTGGGATTCTTTGCTGGCATTCTTTGCAAGTCCATGGTTTCGCCATTTATGGATGGTTCAGGAAGCCTCTCTCGCCCGACACAAGACATGCTATCGCGGCTCTTTCAAGATCCCTCTCGAGCATGTTTTAAAAGTCGCGCAGTGGCTACGATACGAAAGGTTCCATCTGCCTTTCGAGACAGCCAGGCATGCATCACAGTGCCTTCATTGCCAGGTTCACAGAGAGGCCATCTCACAAAAGCCAACGCATTGGATTTTGCACGCTCCTCGGATGGCTCAGACTGTTCCAAGCCGGCGAGCCAAAGGCCTACGTGTATGCGATCTTTGGTTTGTTCATCAAAATTCGCAATGAAGACGTACCCGAATCGCTGAGACCAGACTACATTTTCCCACACTCGGCCACGTATAGAGCTGCTGCGAGATATAGTATCGCTGACAGAGACACCATGTCCCTGGAGGTGATACAGTACGTTTTCAATCGAGAGTATGAAGATGACGGCAATAACCCAGATATGCCTTCCCGGGTCCCGCGATGAAATCGGCCGTGGGATAGAGAAATTGACGCCAACGATCTGGGTCTTTTGTTCAGAGCATGCGGGGACAAGGATAAGTGCAGCTGCGGGATCGATGCCGAAGATCCCTATGTTCTGACTGTGAAGGGAGTCCTACTCGGCAAGGCCGACACTGTTGAAGTTGGAGACCCGCCAGATCTTGTAAGATCCCAGCCAGCTGCTTGCTTTGTTTGAACGTGCAAAGATCGTAGTCAACCTCTCAAACTCCACGTCACAACCTAGGGATAATTTGATCATACTGGCCATGGCCTTGGTCGCCGGAAGAGACTGGAACCGAAGGCCTTTCTCGCGCACAACGGACGCCGCGAAAGAACATTCAGCGTTCGTGTCCTACCTCACCACCAACGACACTTTGCCGCCTCCCATGTCTCCATCTAACGAGAGCACATCAGAGCAAGACAGGCTCGCTTCTCGCTACCACAAAGCTATCCTTGTTGGCCTGGAAAATAAGCACCTCTTCCGCACTTCGTCCGGACTTGTGGGAGCTGGCCCTCCGACATTGCGGAATGGTGATGTCGTCGTGGTGTTACATGGCTTGCAGGTTCCTGCCGTACTGCGACCTCTTGGCCAGACTCGTTTCCAGTATGTCGGGGGGTGCTACGTGCACGGCGTCATGTTCGGCGAAGCCTTTGTGCAGAAGGATGGCGAAGACGAGTTGTTCGAATTGCGATGAAGAAGGCGCACGTTGTTGTAGACACAGCGCTTCTTCGATTGTATTTAAGCCAAGAGAACCTTTACCAACAACGGTACCTCGATTTCCCGAGCCTAGAATTGAGTCGGTCGACCATCGGAGCGCTGTGTGCGTGATATCGCGGCTGCCGAGACAATGTACTTGGCCCTGCGAGTCGACTCCATCAATTCCCGATTACTTTTCGCACATTCTTGGAGCCATGTGATGGGCCCACCAGGCGCGAGGAGATCTAAATACGAAATACCGGCCGACCAAAGGCTATCGCGGAGGTTGAGACAGCGCTAGGTGGCAAAGGCCTCGATGTTTTGATCAACAACGCAGGTGTTGCGCAGTACTCTACGCACGGCACCAAGTCGATGGACAATCTGGAAGAAAGCCTGCTGGTGGATGTTTTGGGTGTGCATTGGGTTATTCAGAATCTCCCATCGCTGCTGCAAAAGGGTCACTTGAAGAAGGTTGCTAATATATAAGTTTTCTTCCAATATGGCCCTAAGATGGAGCAGGCAGCACTGACGATGAATTTTCAGTTCTACAACACTCGGATCTATGGCCCTCATGCCAGCGTATACCTTCATGCCCGCGCCCACATACAAGATCTCCAAGGCCACGCTCAACGCGCTTACCGTCAACTAATGCTCTGGACTTTGCCGACCAGGGCTTCTCTTTCATGGCACTCTGCCCTGGCGTTTGTCTAACACTTTCTCGCAGCCGTACATCTCTCGCTGGCCCATGTGTATAGTGGCTCGAAAGCGAGCTCGGAGGTGGCAACATGGCTGATCTGACTCCTGAACCAGGAGCTAAGGCATCGCTGGACATCATCTTCCGTCCCAACAAAGAGACGATCGGCCAGATACCCAGGGTCTTCGTCAAGGGTTTCAAAAACGCACAGGGTCCAAATGTGTACGATGGGAAGAGTTATGAGTGGTAATGGAGAAGAATGTTTGGATCCGATCCTCTTCCACTCGCTCGCCTATAAGAGATCAGCAGAATTACGAACGGAACTGTGCAGCCTGGTCAGGAGATTAAGTGGCTGGCTTCACCTGAAGCTCTATCTCTTGGTAAAGCAATTACGCCTTTTGGAGGATGGTCTGATCGCAACACTTCAGCCAGCCTCCAATAAGCCACAGCTTCTCCAGAGTATCGTTATACCAATAAGAGGCACAGAAGCTTTGAGGTCGAGAACCATGAAGCTCAAGCTGCCCACCGCGCATGGCAAGCTAAAGCTGCTGTCTCAATGATAGGTAGCGCAAGCCTTCGACACGTCTCGGAGAACGCCAAGTACATGGAACACAACTCAGCGAGCCTCGATTTCTAGGCATCGTGAGATACACCGATCTCAGCACTTGAGGAGGTGTATAAGAAACGGCTCATTTTACCTCTTGAAACGTGTCTTCTCTACAGACTGCACCTTCACTTTGCCTTTGATCAACCGTCGACGGAGCAGCGTTTCGCCTGGCCATACTACAACCCTCAATTCTTCACATCGGATCGCACGTCCATACTCAACAATGAGCGGTGAAATATCCGGGGCCGGTGAATCCGGGACCGCTCTCCTCGGCGAATTATTCGGCCTATTCGTGGAATATGTCACAGAAGACCATTCTGAGGAATGGCCGGACAAATTCCACCACTTCGCCGTGGCCATAGAAAACCGCACCAACGAAGACTGGGAGCTCGCCGAATTCAGAGTCATAGACGGCAAAGCTCGACCCGATGCCTCTCAACTACTCATCGAAGACATAGTTGGTGTGAAAAGGGGTCCTGTGCCGGCGAAAGTGCTACCGAAAGGAAAGGGAACAATTCTATACGTCACGACCTCGTTCCTCGATGCTGCTGGCCCGATGAATTTCCATCTTTGGTACAAGGTCAAAGACTCGAATAAACAGGTCCTCTATATGGATTGGTACTGTCCGAGGTTCCATCAGACGGTCTTCACGAAAGACGACAATGGATACAGGCTTGATCATGACGGGTACAATGTATCCTATGAGCCACTCAACGGCCGCAAGTACATGGACTCGGGGACGGACATCACACAGGTGACGCTTGTCGTTACGAATGGTATGTGTTGTTCACAGAACGACTTTGGCGATCGGGGCTGACAGGATCCGGTGACAGCTTGAAGTACTTCCCCTAGATCTGGATATGAGCAACCGCCGTATGACTGAATGTAGTTTTAAATTTCGAGTGTGAAAGCAAGATTTCTTTGATCCTGATTACAATTCAGGCGTTCTTCTTTTTCTAACTTCAATGTAATCGATGGCGAGCCGACCCAGTATCAAAACAGTTCCAGATTTTCGACGAGTGCAAGCGGTCCATTTCAGAGGCAGACGTCTACACGCATTCATGCGTTACACATCGAAAGGTCGCTACACGACTACTCTTCGCCACAAGCAAATCCCTTCCATGCACAGACCGCAGCACCCCAACCCGTATCCCGTCGGCATAGTCTTCGACATCATCAACGCTTATGACGCCTTCCGTGGCCTAGTGTCCTTGTCCTCCGATAGGAGCGTCGCACTGGATGTGATACGTGGACTTCAGGGGCTGGCCGCCCTTGGCGGTAGTGAAGAGATGACCGTTGACACAACGAAACCAGTGGTCAGTGCTGCTGAACTTCGTGGACGTGGCCGCAACCACCATCCGCATCTCGCAGGCGCTGACGACTTCCGTGAGTGTCTTGCGAACCCCAAGGAATCTCGTTGACCAGGCTGGCAGTAGGAAAGGGTAATTCGTCGCAAAAGTCCTGAACGCGATCAAGCCGCTCGAAGGCTGGCTCCAGAAGGTCTTTCAGGTGCTGAGAAGGTCGTTCGTCCTTGTCTTGGATGGCGCTGTACTCCAGTAAAACGAAGTGCGCCCAGAGAATGTTTGCCTCCGCTTCTTGCAAGACATTCGTGCTCTTCTTAGCATCCTTCATAAGTTCGTCGCATTTCTTGCAACTACCTGCGGTGTTGAAGACCACCTCGCTGCTTTCCACCGCTGGCAGTTCTTCTCAGATGCAGATGAGGTCCGTGATCGCGATGAGGTCGCATCGGATCAACAAGGCACTTGCAAGAAGATGGCCTCCAATCTGTAGAATCGTGCAAGTCTGAAGCAGATCCTCGTGGTGAAATTCGAACGCAGTCAGGACACCGGCCTCTTCGGCAGCTTGGCGCTGACGACGGCTAATGGCCTCGACCATGTTTCGAACCTTTTTCATCGAAGGCCATGATGATGCTACTAAGCTTCATCATGTCCATGTACCGGCTGTCTTGAACGACTTTGAAAGCCAAAGAGAACGTTCCTTAGCCATAAATCTTGATGTCACCGGACAGCTTGGCTTGTCCTCGCGTTCCGATTAACGCGCCCCACCAGGGCGCGAGACAAACCAGGGCGCGAGACGCTCCACCACCATCTTCGATTTTGAAAAATTGCTATCTCAACAACCACTTGATGAAATCACTTCAAATTGAAACACAGTATTGACAAGTATCTACAATCTCTGCTGACAAGTTCTAGAAGTATGTCCTTGCTGTTTGCACTTGCTGCAGGTTGGTGATCTCCTCTTTGGCCCTCTCATCTCTCCTATTATCTGAGCATCAATTTGCTCTTTGTCGACCATTGCCTCAACCTCAGCAACTGACAAGCCAATATCTGACTGCAGTACCTTCCTCTTCCTTTTCCTCCTTATGTGCATCTCCTCATTCACTCTTTGAATTTGAGACACTTGTGATTGAAGGAGGGCTGCTGAAGTAGCCATCATTTGGGCACCCTTTGCAAGCTGACTGACTGCCTCATAGATTGGGGTTGGTGAGCTACCCTGATGCCTCTCAAGCCTCTTCTTAATTAATGTAGCCTGCTTCTCTACTTCAAGAGTGTTGCTTGGTGTCTGTGGCTGCCATGAAAGTTGGGAGAAGAGAGGGCTTGGTGATCTGATAATAGGATCCAGCTTTGATAGGACTGCCTCAGGATCAAATGGATGTAGGCCAGCTCCTCTAAACCCTCCCTGAATATTCTCCTTTGTAAGAGAGGCCTGGAATGCAGTCTGGAAGCTGGCAAGGAAATCCTCCTTCTTGATATGGAAAATATGGTGTCTGATTAAGGCCTGGTTCTGCTTTGAGAAGGCTGTCTTCAGAGGGCTAAAGCAGCCAACATCCAGAGGCTGAAGAAGGTGTGATGAATGAGGAGGCATGAAGAGAAGGACAATATTCTTCTCCTCACAGAAAGACCTAAACTCAACAGAGGTGTGGCTCTCATGGTTATCTAGAATAAGCAGTCTTTTGCTGCCAATTGTCTTTGATCTAGTGTGCTTCTCAAAATGCTGGATCCACTGGAGGCCAAGTTGATTTGTAGTCCATCCATTTGAGCTGACTGCAATTACCCAGGTTGGTAATAGCTGAGAGAACCAGGCCTGATTGAATTCCTTCCCTTTCAGAATGAGAAATGGAGGAACAAGAGAGCCATCTGCACAGGCTCCTTGAATCAAGGTAACCCATTCAGTGTTGGTTGGCTTGACTTGCTTTGGCCTGCCTAGTCTGTCTGCTGCTGTGATCACCTTTGAGGCAGAGATCTCACCCATCTGAAAGCCAGTCTCATCAAAGTTGTAGGTGTCTTCAGGAAGGATGCCATATTTGTTGATTGTATTCCTAACAAGGCTGAACCAGGCCTGGATAATTGCTGGGTCTTCACAGAGCCTTCTCTGACATTCATATGTCCTTCCAAGTTTGATGGCTAGGGCTGGTGTCCTCTGAATAAACCGGTGTGTCCAGTTGACTCCAACAGGTGCTCCTCCTCTTGCCTGAATAATTGAATCTGCCATCTCCTTCACAATATCAATTGTTGGTGAAAGCCCTTGAGAATCCAGCTTCAGTATCTCTTTAACAAGTACCTCCTCTTCAGTCTTGCTCATATTCTTGTTGGTTGGCGTGTATTCCTCTCTTGAAGTCCTTCCAGTGATTCTGTGATGGAGGCTGGATTTTGAGACATTGAAGGCTCTAGCAGCAGCTGCAACAGAGCGAAATTGGCCTGAATGGAAAGCTGATA
>NHNV01000118.1:0-56204 GCA_002785995.1 Mycosphaerelloides madeirae | reverse complement strand
GAGTGAATGCCCGCTAGATAGTAGGGGTAGTCCCTGAAGTTGGGCAGGAAATCGGAGGTGATGTCAAGATTCGAGTTTGAGCTAAGCCTAATCGGACAATTTTCCGCTGTGAGGCTCTATGAGGCTCTTTGATATGCCTCTCGAAGATTCGAAATAGACCAGGGTGTACAAATGGTCTCGGAGACGCTATAGCTGCGTCGATCGAAGATGCCCTTAGTAGATCGAGATCGTAGGTGCGAACAGGGCGTCGTAATTGTCGAAACTCGTCGAAGATATTCGAAGATCTAGTTATAGATCTAGACCGGAGCGACTACTCCGGGCTCATAACTGTTGTGAAGTAAACGAGTGGATTACTTGTTCTTCTAAACTGCACCTATACTGCGCCTTATATATCTCTTGCACTGCATTCTGGAAGGTTCGAGCTATCAGCAATTTGTAATCAGAAGTGAATGTTCCCGAATCTTCGCATTTTTGCAACAGCGGCTGAAGTCGGGACTCTCTTCCAGTATTGCAGTATTGACGTGCTTGCCTTCAAAAAGCTGAATAGAGTTCATCTTCATGCACCGAGCCGCACCGACATGCAGGAACACACGGCGCCGATCGCGCCGCGATTTTGCTACTTTGGGGATGTGTCAGCGGGTTGTGAGAGGCCGATTTGACCGGTGATGGGCAGGAGGTAGGCAAGGGTAGAGCGGGTCGGATGGCTGCCTTTCCTGAGACGTAGTAGTCCTCTTTCCGAATCCCTAAAAAGAAGTTTGAAGCGTAAGAAGATCTGGGTATTGCGTGGGTAATGCGTGGGTATTGCGGTCTACGAAGCCGCATGCGGTCTTGGGGTGAAGGAAGATGTTTTCTTTTCCAAGCGCCATTTTCTCTCCATCTACTGTGTTTTCGTGAACTCCCAAACGCCATCGCTAAAGCCAGAGACATTTTGTAAGATACGCTCCCGCACAGCTGGCTCATCCCACCAGCAGGCTCACCTGTTCAATCGTCAGCCATAGAATCAAGATGACTGGAGGAATTCAACACTCACTGCCATAGCCATGCAACAAAGACTAACATATGGGCTCAAACGCTCGCCTATACGTGCGGCTCGCCAGAACGTGCCGAGTGGTCTGCAATATACGTCAGATTCGGCGAAGCACAGGCGGAAGCTGAGGATTTTCACCCAGTCTTATTCCGGTCCAGCCACGTGGGAAAGACGCCATGGAGGTATGTGCAGGTGCAGATGAAGAGGAGCACAACCAGGAGGAAGGTCTGGAATTTGAGGATTCCCAACATCGCCGCGAGAGGCTCTTTGGGAGATTTTTGACCGGAAGCTTGGCTGGCGAAAGTAGCTTGTGGGTGGCCGTGACAATGTAAAGGGCTTTGAGAGTCGATGGTTGTGATGGGGATGAAACTACGTGGCTGAAGTGAATGGCCGAAGATGGAAGCACATGCAAAACACCTGGGACCTTGACATCACGTGTCAACTCGACTTCAACTTCAACTTCGCAACTTCATCAATCGTCTTTCTCGCCAATACAACACAACTCGACAACTTCAAAGACCACAATCAACTCCATCAACCATACAGATCACCCTCACGCTCCTTGCGGCGAAGATTATCACATCGCAATCGCCAGGAGCACTACTCGACGACTCGGCATGTGCTGAGCATTCGTCAATACCATCTCTCGAGCTCACAGCAACTCACCCACTCAGCACATCCACACACTCACCACCATGACCGAACCCCGCGCACGCCTCCGCCACAAAGGCGCTGTCTTCCAAGAAAACGACCTCAAAGAACTCCTCTTCGCCTATGGCGACACCGACCCCTCCCTCGCCTCCACCACCGCCACCCTCGACGAGATCCTCACCGACTTTATCATCGAGACCTGCTGGGCCGCGGCCCTCTGCGCCTCCTACTCACGCCGCCAGAAGATAAAAGCCGACGACTTCAAATGGGTGCTCCGTCATAATCCTGAGATGCTGGGGAAGGTGAATGAGCATTTGATGAGGGAGAAGAGAATTAAAGATCAGAGGAAGATTGGCGACTTGGAGGCTATGGGGGGTGTTAATGCGAATGCGGAGGCCTTGGGGGAGTTGGCGCAGGTTGCGGGGGCAGGGGAGGATTTGAAGAAGAAGGGACGGGGAAAGGGGAAGAGGAAGAGGAAGGAGGGAGATGCGGAGGGGGAGGAGGGGAGAATTGCGAAGAAGGTTTTTAGTTGAGTGGATGATGATTGTTTGAGTCAAGACGGCTTGTGAAGACCCTCAGGAGAGAGGTCGCGATGGTTTTAGCGATGGCGTTGGGATGCGATACCTGGACTTCTATGATACCCAAAGAAATGCGACTCTATCTTCACCGAATCATGCCGACCACAGCAGCGCTACTCTGACGATATCATGCTCAGTCTACGACCAACCGGGCCATCTTCCAGCGAAGGTAAGATCCACGCTTGAGCCAATCAATCATGAGAAACGATCTGATTCCCGCCACGTATGCTAACGGTTCCTTCTCTGCGTATATATTGTCATTCCCTTTTCGATGGCGGCCCGTGAAATAAAGCAGTGGTTCTCTAAAGATTTACCTTCTTCCAGATGCTTCGACTACTCTCGAGTCGTCCCATGACATCATAATCAGAACCGTTTGCTGAGTGCAAACGTCTGTCCACTGGGAGATTCCTGGTGAATTAGTCCCGGCAATAAAACCACACTGATACCTCCTTTCCAGTCCTTGTATTCGACATCTTTTCTGCATAGCGATCTTCCACAATGCTGCTTCGCAGCCGCAAGCTTCCGAAACGCCCACAGCAGCCCAACAAACCTCCGTCCGCCGAAAACCCAGCCGCGAAGAGCAAGTCACAGCTCCCACTGATCGTCGTCTCCGCTCTCTCGACTTTTCTCCAGAAATTCGAATCCATTTTAAGAGCTACTCTTGGCAGATTGCGGCGCCAGCACCTCTAGGAAACTTCGAAGCCGTCCTTTCAGCCGCCGTTCAAGGTGCCCAAGAGCCTGCAGAGTTTGCGGAGGATTCCCGCCTCCGCGCAGTTGAGATTTAACTGCAAAATAATGTCCTATGCGCGAGAATCGATCTCCGGGGGTGTATTGAAAAGCTGCCGGAAACGACATTGCGCAAAATCAGACATTTGCGCATTACTCCTTTCCATTATTACTGAGATCTGCGACCTGGATTGCATCTAAATTGGCGAAGATGGTTTGAAGATTTCCCAGTCGCTGAAGCAGGAGGCAGATATCAAGACCTCAAGAGTACACTGTGCCAGCTTGCGTGGCTGAATTCGCGCCGGTGACCGAATTTTCAGAGCTCGAGATTAAATGTTGGGCGGATTGAGGGACTGACGCCGCCGCACACCCAACACATTTTGGAGGACGATCCGGAGGTCTCAATCCGGATGGCCAAGTCGGAGGTCTTGCGGCATGTAAGGTATCACAACATGCTCACGCGTGTTTCCGCTGGCATGCCGGTGCGGGCGGCACACGGGGTGAGGATGACGGTGAATTGCAAGTTGCGTCCTCTACCGCGAATACGACCTTTGGGTCAGCAGCTCTACGAGCGCCCAATTTTGTATATCAGTTTGAAGTACAAAGATGGAAAGAATCCCGTCGTTTCCGTCGTCGAGCAATGGAAGGTATGGGGGGTACGATGAGGAACTCCACGATGGCAGAGGAGATGTACGCCGGAGAGATGGCGTGGAAAGGGCCGACTGCTGAACAGCCGGAGTCTTCGGAATTGCCATATTTGAGCCAATTCGACCAGCAGACATTGACGACCATCTCCATCCCTTGAAAGACAGTTACGGCATCTCCATCGCAGACAGTGTCGTTGCGCAGTCTGTCGTGTACGGTGGAATTAGCCAGCCGAAGCGAAGACTGGTCGCCGAAACAGTATCGTCCTGAAAGATAATCGACCGACATAGAGCTGTATTTATCGTGATGCTCTCTTGCAGCCTTCTAGATACCGGAAAGATTCTATTCCTTTCCGTTGCTAAGTTGTGCTTTCCACGCAGTGCTAGTCTCCACGACCCCTCACATGACCTGAAGTTCCTACGACCCCATCTCGATGTCTGTGCCTTTGCATCTCCATGCGTCGACGAAGACTCGTGATCTCGAGTAGACAGGTCTTTCATCTTCATCGTCCCTAGGATATGCCTTGCGAATGCCGCGAATATGTCTTCTCGAAGAGAGTGAAAATTCCTTGCTGGTTTCTGGTCGATGCCGTTCGTCTCAGGAACGCTGCAAGACAGAACACCACAGTCGTGTGTAGATGGACATCACGTCTCAGGCAACCAAATGATACGTCCGCTGGAAGGTTCCTGGCGTGTTGGTGGCAAAATAAAAGCAGATGGGACTCTCCTTTCCAGTACTGATCCATAACATCCATTCTCTTGGTACGTAATTTTTGAACAATGCAGCTCCGCAATCGCAAGATTCCCGAAAGCCCAGAGCAGCCCAAGAAGCGGACATCAGTCACGGAATCACCTGTCGCCGAACCACCGGTCGGAGAACCATCAGTTGGAGAACCATCAGTTGGAGAACCACCAGTTGCAGAACCAGTCGACCGCCGTCTCCGTTTCTTCAACTTCCCGCCCGAAATCCGAGTTCGCATCTACAGCTACGTGACACGTCTTACAGTGCCGGTTTATTTTGGGGCACTGCGGCCAGCGTACGTACCGAAGTGCACTCGCTTTGGACCCGAATTCATAGAAGAACTCCCACTTTATTGGTTCGAGATCTTCGACTCAACACGATCTCCATGTTCGGCTGGGAAACGGTTGAAAGAATATCTGGCCATCCACCAAGCATAGTTCGAAGGATCAGACATCTCCGGATAGGTCCTTATCGTCTCAGGGACGAGGCAGCTGATCTCAAAGGAAGCGATGAAGTGGACCAAGGACGAATATTTTGACGCCTTCGACCGGTATGTCGAAGGGGTGACCGACACCCACTTTGTCCTCTCGCGGATTGAGCAGGCGCTTTGGCTGAATTCCCGCTAGCTACCGAATTTGCAGACCCTAAGGCTCGACGTCGGGCGGCTGGACAAGTCGTGCTGGGGTTACAAGAACGACTGGCCGCTGTGGCTGAACAAGTCAGAAGTCAAACGAAATCGGCGATATCGAAGCGTCTTGCGGCATAACCAAAAGCGCATACCTGAGCGTGTGGTGAGTGGCCTGAGGATGATTGTCAAGGTCAATAAGATTGTCAAGGTCAATATGTTCCAGAGCCAGGTCCTGCCCAAGTGGAACGTACACGACGTAGAGAGCGCCCGGTCTTGCACATCGATTTGGGTTACACGGCCGCAGATCGTGGCGGTAGCTCCGTCGCAGAAAGTAGCGTTGTCTTCAACAAAGAGCGCTGAACCGTGTGGTCAATTGCGCAAGATCTGAAGGTGCCGGAGAAGATTGAAGCCGAGAGATGTCGTGGGGAGGACCAATTACTGAGCATCCAGAATCTGTGAAGATCCATGAGTGGGGTCGAGCTCGCCAGCCGAAGTGACGACGAGAGTGGCCTGGTTCCGAGAGTTGCGCCGCTGCAGTACAAGTGCCTTCGCGGATACTAGCGTAGCACATCTTAATGCTGTAGAGAGGTCGAGATACCGTACACCTGTTCTCTCAATGCAGAAGCAACGGACTATGCTACCGAGCGGGCTGGTGGTTCATTTCTCCGAGGGCATACATTCGAGAGCCGGGCACTTTGATTGGAGCGGCCGCGTGTCAGACAGTGAGCGTCCAGAAATCAAAGATTCGTAGATCCAGGGTACCACTTCTTTCCTATTCTCTCCACCTCTCCGATGAACCGTTTGCTCGAGATCTGTAAACTCCCGCGAGTCTTATTGATCTTAGGGTCGTGCTCGTCCGGAGTGTAGAACGGATTCCTCAGCAGCCTCACGTATGCCGTTTGCAGAGCTTGGAAGGCCTTGGAAAGACACATTAGTACCTCACAAACAGATACAATCGCGAAGGACTACTCACTCCAACCAAGTCCGAAGCTCTCAACCCCAGGATGCTGACCTTAGCCGCCTCTGGACTCGGCGCAGCGCGACCCTCCATATCCACCACAACGACAATCTTGACTCCTGTGTTCAAGAGCCAGCCGTAAAGCGCGATTCGTTCGTCCAGGGCGTGTAGGAGGCCAAAATCGTGGCCGACCGTTTTGGTGGGCATGCGGGCTTCGAAGATGTCGAGGCTGGCGTTGAGCATCATGGTGTACTCGAGCTGATCACGTGTCTCCTCTCGGTCGGCGAATTTGGCAGGAAAGAGGGAGATGTGTAGCGGGTTGTTCTGGGAGGATGATTAGTGGGAAATATTTGGAGGCGATGGAAGGGACGTACGTGGCGGCCGATGTAGCCTATGGCGGCTATTGAGGGTGAGCGGTCGACCATTGTGGGGATATCTGTGACTGTGTTTTGAATACGAGATGGCCCGGTCTAATGCTGTGAAGGTGTAGCATGTGAGAATGGGTGGAAATATGTGAGGCGGAAGCAACGTAAAGCCTGAGGCGTCGAGCAAGGACCCTTCCGATCGACGGCCAATTGCGGGCGAGCGCTTGATCATTACGACTTCGACTTCACAGCTGCCATTGCCACTACGCACACCACCTCGTCACCTCTCCTCTCCACTCCACCCTCCATCCTCCCCCTTCCACCCTCACCTCCATCGTCAACATGTTCGCGACGACGCGACAGGCGACGGCATTGGCCTTTCGCGGTACGCACACCGCCACCCACAAGCCATCGACACGACAGGAGCAAAGAAAACTGACGGTCACAATAGCCAAACCCATAACCGTCCTCCAACCCCTCCAAATCGCCAATGCCGCCTTCATCTCCTCGACGACGCGAAAGCCAGCCGCCGAGGCTTCTCTGGTCAAAGGCGGACCGTCGTCAATGAGCGCGCTTGCAGAGAAGGCCAGTGTACAGGTCCCGTTGCCCAGCCAGGAGGGCAGCAACAGCGTGGTTCAATACGCATTGTAAGGGCTAGAGCACGCATATCGGACAGTCGGATACTGACACGTCCACAACAGGACGACCCTCGACCAAATCACCAACTGGGCCCGTCAAGGCTCCCTCTGGCCCATGACCTTCGGCCTCGCCTGCTGCGCCATCGAAATGATGCACCTCTCCACCCCCCGCTACGACCAAGATAGACTCGGCATCATTTTCCGCGCCTCCCCTCGCCAATCCGACGTCATGATTGTCGCCGGCACACTCACCAACAAGATGGCTCCCGCCCTCCGCCAAGTCTACGATCAGATGCCAGATCCTCGATGGGTTGTTTCCATGGGCTCGTGTGCGAACGGAGGCGGGTACTACCACTACTCGTACAGTGTGACGAGGGGATGTGACAGGATTGTGCCGGTGGATGTTTATGTGCCTGGGTGCCCGCCTACGAGTGAGGCGCTGATGTTTGGCATTTTCCAGCTGCAGAAGAAGATGAGGCATACCAAGATTACGAGGATGTGGTACCGGAAGTAAAGAGATGCGAGTGGTGGAAGGAACATATAGGCGTTTATGGGGAGGTCGCTGCGTGCTGCAGCTTTCTCGTGTTCATATGTACATATTCCCCCCAAATTAAGCGAAAGTCGAACATGACCTTCCCTGCGAAGGTGTCAGAGCTGGACGTGCCGAGACGAGCCTGACGAACTACCAGCATGCAGATATATCTCCCCCTCGCCGTTCGCGGAATCGCTATGGATAGTGCCGGAGATGTGAGGAAGAGGGGGAGATTATGTTGCCTCCGATCCTCAATCGATACCATTTAACGCTGATAGCGTCTCCAACTCATTGAACAGGAAGGATGTGCCAATTGTCGACTGCGAAGCTTAGTCGATCTTGATGCCAACGAGTAAAGGAGCTCGACGATATACTAGAACCCCAGCAGCCCGACAATCAAACCGCCAAGCATTTCCTCGTTCCCTCCGGGCCCAACTGCGTCCTCAGCCGCTATATCTGGGCATGCAGAATCGCTTTGTCTTGTCCATTCTCGTACTCCTTATGAGCCCACTCCTGCCTCTCCACCTCCAAATCCGCCTCCCGAACAGCCAAATTTTCCTCGTGCGCGAGCACAGCTTCCTCCCGCCCATCCAACTCGACATCCTTGTCGCGAGCAACCCGAAAAACATCCTTCTTTCGCGGCATCCATCTATTTCTCCCGGGCAGTGACTCTACTATCACGGGCAGCTAGCTCGTAGTGGTTTGGAAGCTGGAGCACACGGTCGTTTTCAGTGTGTAGGGTCGTCATTTTTTTTTGTGCGAGGGCGGTCTCGTTGTTCTCTAGGCGGACGATTTGCTCTTTGAGACGCTTGATTTCGGCCTGCAGGAGGAGGTTTTCGGCGAGGATGCGCTGAGTTTGTTGGTAGGCTGTTAGGAGTGAGATGATTAAGTGATTTGTTTCTGCAGTTTTTTATGGGAGGACAACGTACCAGCGGGGCGGAAGGGAGAGGTTTGTGCCATGTTGGATGTTCTTTGGTGATGGGGCCGGAGGTTTTGGGTAGTAGGAGCTGGGGAAAAGAGGTGGTGTTATTGGGCGTTCGTTCGAAACCTCAAACTTTTTAATCAACGGAATCGATCGAATATTGGGAACTGTGTATGAAACCCGCTGGAGACTGCGTATAAATGTGGATCTCTGGTGCTTTGGATTCCATCTGCATTTCTGGACTCTATATCTCTGGGAAGGTGTTTGCTACCCCGAATTGCTGGAAGGTGCCCGGACAATCGTCGACGAGCTTTTCTCTCACTCCTCCGCTTTCTTCTACGCTCTCGCCCACTCTCCTTCTTCCCCTTTGTTTATAATGAAACGTCCTCGCTGTCCCACGAGGAAACGCTGCTCATGATCCTCCCAAACGAGCTGAGCTTCTAATTCCATTGCCTGCTGGTTTTGCTAACAGATTCTGTAATCGTTAGCCGACGGACTGTCTAGCTATAGGGTGAGGGAGGGCTTACGAGTTTAGTCTCTCTCGACAGATCTCGCAATTCATGGGGGAAGGACATGTTGGTCGGTACTTTGTCCTGTTGAGTTCGATGAATTCGCGGACCGGGCGGGGAATTTTTGAGGGCATTTTGTGTAGTCGTGAGTAGTAGTAAGGGGGTGGGGTGGCTTGGAGGAGAGATTATGGAAAGGTCAGTATTACTCACAGTCGTAGAGATGCATGTTCGCTTGGATTGCAAGATTGCAGGTGGCATTTTCTCTTTGTTCAATTTCGCGTGGAAAGGAGGACAAAGAGGGAGCTGGCTTCCAGGTGAATATCTTTGTTCGAAGCCACATCGTGAAGTCAACATAATAAGCAGTCGATAGAGTGGACAGTACGTACTCTGTGATATCGAGTGGTTGTTGCTTCTCACCAACCAGAACGAGTCAACGATCACAGGGCGGGATATAGCAGAAGAAACCACCAGCGTAATATTCCTCTTTCTGATTTCCCAAATTAGATTAAGAATACGCCCATACATTTTCTCCTCTCCGTAGGTACCAGGATAAGTATATATGTATACTACAAAATTCGTGATCCAGCCATCTATGACAAAACACCGCTCGCTAATCCAAGAAATTCCATCCCTGCCAGCTTTTCCCTCACAGGCCCTCCTAGCATTGCTGCGTAGTAGGAGCAGTAGTGAAGTAAACCTTGTTGTAAACATTGTTACCCGAGTTCTTGACCTCCTTGAGCGAGGGGCCGAGGGGTCCACCAGCAGTGGTGTCGTTAGGGTACAGAAAGTTGGCAGAGATGGAGCTGGTTGGGCAGCCAAGGACGGTGTTGTCGAGGCCACACCTGCGAGCTTGCCGAGCGCCCAGCTGAGTTGGGCTTCGACGGACTCAACTTGGCCGGCGAGAGCGAGGGGGAGGATGGAGTTGAGGCCTTGGTAGACGTTGCAGAGGATGGTGGAGGCGTTGAGGTTGGGGGTACCGAGTTCGGCAATCTAAATCAAGGTTAGGTTTTGTGATGGGTTTGGGATGTTGGAGGGATACGTACGGGCATAGGGACTGGGTTGGCTGGGTAGATGCTCGTGAAGCCATCGGTGAGAGCCTCAATAGCACCGTAAGGAGTAGCACGGCGGTACCAGCCTGACTCTGGCCATCGTTCTGGAACGTATTCGAACTGACCGGTAGCCTTGTTAAGCTTCGCGCCGATGATGCTGGAGATGGACTCGTAGTTGGCAACACCGCCCTTGCCGTAGGTTCCGTTAGAGAAGTATTCGGGGTAGAAGTTGAAAGCGACGACGGAGACGATCGATGGGAATGGGAAGTAGTAGAGCCATGGGTTGTACTGTTGGCTGAAGCGGGAAGAAGCACCGTAGTGGCGGGCCATGGTCTCATAGCCGAAGTCCTTGGTGTCGGATTGAGCAGCAAAGCCAACGTTCTGCACGAAAAGACGAGAGGAAAGATGGTGGTTGTCGCCGCATGCGAGGTAGTAGTCTTCTCTGTTGACAGAGATGTCTGCTTCGACGGTAGAGTGACGGTTCAACCCGCCAACACCGTCGGGACCTTGTCCAAGGTACCAGGACTCGGTCTCGATGTCTCCGTCGGTGAGAACGGCGAAGACGCAGAGGACAACGGCCAAGTCGGTACCCATGTTGAAGCCTTCTGCGACGGCCGCGACGACCTGGCCGAAGTTTACATGGCCATCGCGAGGCAGGTAGCCGTAGTTGGCGAGCAGGTTAAGACCTGAGTGCGAAGGTTAACAAGCGATTCCGTGACATTGGATCAATTCTCTTTTTCGCTTGAACTAACCTGGGCAAGGCCCTCTCGAGTCTGTTGCGCTTGGAGCAATGAACTCGTAGCCAGGCTGTGGGCGGTAGTTGTCGGGGTCAATCTCGGAAGCAACAGATCCAAGGAGACCCTCGACATCGTTCAGAAGACCACCAAGAAGTTGTCTCTTCTCGGGTTCGTTTTGGAAACTAGGAAGCGCAAGACCAAGAGCCGGAAGGGCGAGGAGAGAAGTGGCGTACTTCATGATGAAAACTGTAGAAAAGAAACGTTGAAAGAGGTGGAAGTGAACACAAAAGACTAGGTTGATGGAGGTATTGAGTCGAAAGGGAGAAGATCGCGTCGAGGGTTGTGTAACGTTCTCTTGCCAGACTCATATACTTCCCACGCTTACCATGCGCCGCTGCGTACGACAAACAAACGATCCGTCATATCGACGATTGGATCGAAAAGGGTAGTAACCCTTCCTGGCAAGCAGCGTACTCCTGGCGGGAGGAGTGATATAGCAGCGTCATGCCTCCTGTGAAAACGGTCTGCAGAATCTGACGGCGTTGCTTATACAGATGCAGATCTTGGTAATAGATCAGCAGCGGCACCGAGTCCTGAGCGGTTTGCGGTAATGATGAGCGATGTTGCGGAATTGGGCCCTCGTGTGCTGTCTCGTTTAGGCAGTCCTGGAAAAACGGTTTTGTATGTGGAAACGTGCGGTTGGGATAGATGGGCCCCACTATCTTACGGCACGTGTGGGAGATGACATTTCTGGCGGTCTGATTGGTCTCATGAATCGTTGTGAATCCACAGATTGCATCTCTGGGCGGGATGAACGTTGTTGTACGAGTGGTGAAAAGCCCGATGTAGGTATTCCGAAACGTTTTCCCACAGCGTCTGTATGTTGTGTGGCGTATGCCTGCAATCTGGAAAGTACGTTTTCTTCAGCAGCCAGCGGCACTGTTTCCAGATGACAATGCGGGAGGGCTGATAGCAGAGCCGCTTACCAAACTGACATCGGGAATCTCGTCCGCCATCGTCGCGCTACAGTGAGCATTTGCTCGGTGGCTCAAGGTGAGTCTATCTGCCGCGCGGCCGAACACCAGGAGTGAGAATGGGGATGTGCGAGAAAGGAGGCGTTGTTGATGACAGAAGCAGAGAGCGATATCAGATCTAAGAACACGTCGCAAAATCCCCATAAAACGCTAGAAAGGGCACCAATCAGTGGCAATTACAAAATTTAGTCCCGGGCGCGACTCCGCTCCGGGTTGCTTGGCAGCGGTCGTTGCACGTCGTCCTTTCGCGCACGCACCGCTTCATTTCGGTACAAGTTACGCAGTCCTCTTCTTGTGACTTCACGTGTCACCGAGGGCCGTTCATATGTCAATCGGCATGCCGCCTGTCCTTGATCCTCTTCCCTGCCTCCTACCGTGCCTCCGTGCCTCCTACGGCTGTCTCCAGGTCGCATTTTCTCCAGGATGCTTACTCGAGCCACCACGCTGCATGTCCCACCGCCTCCCGGATTTCTGGTCAGCAAGGAGAGCCTCCAGTGTTCCTTGAAGCTGTCAGCTCGAACCAAGATCTCGGAGACTACGGCAGCGGCAGAAGCACCCTTCGGCAATCTGTTTTCGACAGACGCCAATTAATATGCATATCTGCTACGCGCAAACGTGCTTCTTACTAGCAGAAGCCATCTCTCAGCGTCAGTGGGTGATGTGCCGACAAGCTCTTCGGCGCGACGCCTGGTCACCGCCAAAAACGCCACCATGCAACCGCAAAGAAAAGAGCCATTCCCTGCCTGTTCCTGCATGCACACCACACTTCTTTGCCTGGCAGAAGTGCCTTCAGTGCACATTGTCCGAACGTGCATTCAACCGCGTCTTCCCAGGCTTCAACCGCACCTTGTCAGCAGAAGCAGCAGAAGTGATATCATTTTGCTTGGAGTTTGCGTGCACTGCTGGGACAAGACTCGCATTCGTCGCTTCGCCTCTTGGGCATCTGCCATTTATTGCTTCAACATGAGGTCTTCGAGCATCATAGTGCTATTCGCAAATCGTCGAAGGTAGGTCTTCGTCCTTTGCAGCGCGTAATACATCGCAAATTCTCGCTCACATGGAATGTCATACCTGCTTTTTCATCTGCGTCATCCTTCACACTGCTGTCGGAGACCTCCCGTCGTGAAGCTGCACTGCTCAGATGCGGTTAGCCAGCGCCAGGCCGCATCTTTGATCTTTGATGCAGGCTGCACTGGCTGCAGTAGCTATCTGCGCCAACCTGCATCGCACAGTTACAATAGGTACCACGTCAGCCAGCATCGATCTTGCTTCCCACCCTCTCCAATAATCACATTTCTTTAGAGCACATCATACATCCGAACAACGACAGCCTCATAAGCCGCCACGCCGTATAGCATGCCAATCCTCGCCGATTCGAGACCCCTCCTCAGCCTATTACGTCAAGCAAAGAGTTTTCGCCCCCCCGACACGGAAAACACCGCAGATGCGATAAGGATGAGGAGGCTAGTAGTATTCAAAGGGGCCTTGGAAAGCAGAGCTGTCGATATGACCTTTTATCTCTCAAGATCCGGCGAGTCGAAGCACTATCTTCTCAGCCAAGTTTGATCTCAGGCAATGCAGCAGGCGGTGCGGCTCCAGTATTATCCTTGACTCGTCGCCACCGGAGAATGGGAATACGCCTGTCCCCTTTAATCACAGCAGTCTCCTCTCCTCCAAGCACCAATATCTGATCATCTTCCTCGAAATGATGAGAGCGAAACTCCACCTCTCCCACGCGGTGCGGCAGGAGACAAATCTCAAAAGAATGCCTCAAGACTTCCTCCTTGCCGGGTCCATCGTTAGTGATGTAGAACCGGCCAGCGTAGGTAAAAGATCGCTTCGCCGCTTCAGCCCATTGCGCGTCGGAGCTCCCTTCGAAGCCCTCCTGGCCTGGCATCTGTATTTGAGCTGACATGTAGCCGTCTGAGGAGTAGATGATGAGGCCGGTGACGTTTTTGGTCATGGGGTAGGTCGGCCGCTGGACCGTTGATTCGGGTGTTGGGTTTGCGATGTATGACTCTAGACGCCATGTACCTTGCAGACGATCCGCGAGAGGCTTTATTGGCATTTCGAAGGTGGTGATGTCGGTGATGTTGTCGAGGCTCGAGGAAGCGAGAGCTGAGTCGCATCTCAGCTGCTGATACGCGCCTGTATTGAAAGTGGAGCTCCGCATTCACCCGACCCGACCCAATTTCCGACGGCAAGTATCTCTTGCCTCATCAACGATATCCGACTTCACTTCTGCAACACATCTCTACACCCACATCGACACTTGTATCTTATGGCTTTTTGGGACATGATACTGGTATGGCGGTGACTTCGTCGAAAACCGGCAGCAACGAAGCCGAAGAGGAGGTCCACCAGCCAAGATCCATAGCGTTTACCTCGCCATCGACGAGAGCATGTCACAGCTTCATGGCTTTCACTTGGACATCGATACGAGCATCTAACAGCTTCTTGGCACATCATACGGGCATGAGCTTGATGTGTGGTCGCTTATGGCGGCTGCTGATGGGACGCTGGCAGTGGCGGCGGCAGCGGCGGCGGCGGTGTGAGCCGGAAAGTCGCAACAATGAATCCATTGAGGTGGTCACACGATCAGCTTTTATGGAGTTGCCCACAGAATTGAGACTCTGCATCTACACGCATCTCTCGTACGACACAGATCCTTCCGATGATTCTACAGTCACCACAGCCTGCAACTCCTGGCCCACCATCTTAGGCGTCAACAAGCAGATATTCGACGAGGCGATGCCGATACTCTACAGCACCAAAAAGGTGCACCTACAGCTCGACCCCGGCGACCGTGACGAATTCCGTAGAGTTGAAGCTTCCCTGCGCAGTCTGCCGTCCTACGCTCTCCAGCATATCACAGATCTCTACTTCGTTCAGGAGATTCAAAGTTGGCCTTCGGGGCGGTTTTGGTTCGGTAGCCACCTGGGCTTTACGCGACACGACTGGGAGTATTTCAGGGAGAAGGTGCCTAAACTCAAGTCGCTGAAACTTCAAGTTCAGGTGGCAAGAGGCGATGTCGACCAAATGCGGATGGCCGTTTTTCAGCACTTGGCTACGCTGCCGAAGTTGGAAATTGTGGAGTTTGAGGTCTTGTCCGATAAGCGATTCGAGGTTTCGGTGTCGGAGTTGACCAGGATTGCTGTCAAGTTAAAGGACAAGGTGGAAAGACAGGCGACCATTCTGGATAAGCAGATGACTGTGAGGGCTGTGGTCCGGGCTTTGGTTGCTTCAGAGGGAGCTTGGAGGGCGGCTGAGCCCTGAAGGATTGGGAGGACTGTGGTGATGGCTATGGATGCTTCAGAGGAGGATCGATGGACAGCTGTGTCGTGAAGGATGTAGTTCTGGATCGCAGTGCCACGAGACTAATCCGACGGCTGGCCTGATCAATTGATAGCTTGAGGTCGAACTGGGGATGTGAGGATCACTTTTTAGCGAGATAGGAGGTGCCGTTTGCATCCACTTCACTAACGAGCTCCGCAAGATCTGCCGGTGTGACTCGCGCGTGCGCTCAAGCCAAACAACTTCAACAACCACCTCCGAACTTCTTCACGCAACGCCACGCCGAGCACACTTCCATCAAACACACACCGCGCCCGCGCCGCCGCAATGACCTTCGCCACGGCGCCATTCGACATCCAAGCCCAGAAATGGGACTGTGAAGAGGACGACGATGATGAGGACGATGAGAAGGACGCTTCTAGTCAAAAAGGGCGCCAACCCACCGACGACGATCAGGAGGAAGATGAAGACCAAGTTACGCTACCAGGCGGCCAAATCACGCTGCCAGACGACCAAAACACGCTGCCAGAAAATCTGACGACACTTCTATCAAAAACACGCCTCACGCTCGCCGCCGCTATGACCTCCACCACACCGCCAGACGACGAAGCCGCATTGCCAAACGACCGAGTCATCCTTCCAGACGGCCATACCACGCTGCCAGACGACCAAACCACGCCACCAGACCAGCAATGTCATCCGGGAGCCGCAGCGTACGCTCTTCCCCCATGCGCATCAACGGCAACATGATCGACGTTGACCCATCATCAAATCCAAAAGCCGCCAAGTACCATTCCTGCTACGCAGAACACACGAACTACGTCATCGTCCAGACGAACTGGCCTGACATCAAATCCCCGAGCGATATAGGCCGGAAGCCTCGACAAGAGGACGAAATGCGCAAGCTCGGCATCGAGATCCAGACAGACATCGGACATGATATCTACATCTGTCGCTACGAGCCAGAGTCGCTACAGCCTCTCCGCAACCTACCTTTCGTAGTGCACGCCAACTGCTACCACTCCAACTTCAACATAAGCCATTCACTCAAGCATAAACACTTCTTTCCTGAAGACCGGGCAATCGATCTCTATCTGGAGCTGCATGAAAGTTCCGAGCCGGCTTGGATCGTTGCCGCGGATCTCTAGGAGAAACTTTGCGGAATAGAGAACGTTCTTCCATATGGGACTGCTATCAAGCTCACTCGTATGGCGGGCGTCAACCTGAAACACCGGAGACGTATTGGGAAGAAAGCTCAAGCGAGTAGAAGATGTGAGGGTCATCGCCCTGTGGTATCCGAAGAAGCACGATAATGGAAGATTCTGAAGTCCGTAGGTAGTCCATCAGCGCGTACGTATCCACTTCCCTTATTTGTTTACTTTGATACACATCTCAAAACTTAAGGTCTTTCAACTACTAAATAAGCAACTATGCTACTCAATAGGATTCCAACGGTCTTAGAAGTGCCTCCGATCTGGAGACGACTACAGAGGAAAAGGTTCTCAAAGCTTCAGTCTCTCTACTGCTCAAAAATCAGCCATGCTACTCAAAAGGGTTTTAGACCACCTTTGACTACGAATGAACCCGAGATGAGGCCGGGAAAATCAGTGAGTTGTACCCACAGTCCCATCTACTTCTAGGAAAATAGGCGTAACTATGGCATTGAAATCCGTCTTAGACCACCTACGACTGCAAACGCACTCGAAATGAGGGTGGGTGCAATCAGGTAAACTGTCCTCACAGATCCCATACATCTCCAAGCAAACAGACGGAACTATGGCATTGACATCCGTATTAGACTACTCACGACCACGGATAGATTTGAGATGAAGACGGGTTAATCAATGCAAGGAGCCTTCACAGAGCCCATATATCTCTACAGCAAAAGGTGGACTATGCTAACCCGATTCGTCTCAGACTACTCACGACTACGAACTAACTTGAGATGAGGACGAGAGAATCAAGGTACGGGGTATTCACAGAACCCATAAATCTCTACTGTAGAACGCGGAGCCATGCTACTCAAGAGCGTCGCGGCTGTATCAGAGCGGCCTTTGATCTGGAGACATATTGATTACTACCACCCAAATTTCTTCCAATAAAGAACTTGCTGGCCGTGACATCAGCAAATATGCGGAGGTAATATGAGTGACGTGCTCGCAGAGAAAGAGTTGCAGAACACAAGTTCACGATGGATTCTTGGTCTCCCAGGCAGAATATGCCGCCCAGGCCTGCTCTGTCTTCAAAGATAACCATCAACGGCAACACGATTGATCTGGATTCCTTCAACCCGGAAATGGCACAGGACTACTACTCTGAAGACTCGGAACGCACAAACTACACATACATTCATTGCAATTCACCTCTGACGACCAAAATGGAAAAAGAGCTCCTCCTGTTGAAAAATGAGATCCAGCGCTTCGTGGACTATTACACTATCCTTTGCCACTTTGAGCCGCACAGTCTGGAGCCTCTCCGCAAGCTACCCTTCCTTAGCAATGCAAATTGCTATTAGAAGTGTTTCAAGACAGCAAAGTCTTTGAAAGACTTGCCGGATGATGGCAAAGATGTTGAGCTGCTTGTCGAACTGCACGAAGCCGCTCGCAGTGTTGAATGCGTCATGACACAAATTTCCAAGTTCTCCAATGTGAGAGACTGCGCTGTGGCAAACTCAACTTAGGTCACTGTCGTTGCAGACTGGCCGGCCTGGAGGAGATTGAGCAAATCGACGACGTCAAAACCACTGGCTTGAGAGTTCCAAAGGAGTTTCTGAACGATCAAGCCCGCGTGATCGTGGGACTTGAAAACGACCTGCCGGGTCACGTCCCCGTTTTACAAACAGTCTACCCTGGAGCTGGCCAAATGATCACTGTGGCAGATTCGGGGCTAGATCTTGGAAATATCAACAACAAGCAACCCTTGTTTCAGAATCACAACATCACTCTCCGCACAGCAGAGGCTCTGGGTTTCGAAAGGCCTCCTACGGAAAGGGCTGACCGGAGCGGTCATGGGACGCATGTGGCCGCGTCGGCAGTCGGTAGTGGAACTTGCTTGATATTAGGCTCGGCCGTATTGGTCCAAGGCACTGCTCCGAAAGCCGACCTGCTGGTGAAATCGATGGCCAATCTCCAAGGGGTCCAGAAGGCATATGAAAGACCCCGACTCATTGATTGTCTTTTCAACCAGCATATGACCTCCACTTAAGAATACACAACAACTCCAGCGATTCGACTGAACCCGGCCAGTTCCCCTACGATGCCCGGGCTACTGCGGTCGATACTTTTGTCTTCGATTATCCAAATTTTGTCATCGTGATCTCCGCTGGGGATGCCAGTGGAGCGGTTGGGATTGATGGGGTTCCATTCCAGGCCCATATCGGCGGTTTTGCAAGTGCTAAAAATTGCGCTACAGTCGGTGCATCCTAATTCTCTCGCCCTAGCGATGGCTTCAGCGTCCTGCCTTCCACCGCTACACTGATAGATACCTTGGCATTGTGGTGCTATAGCAGTCTTGGGCCGACTGTTGAGCGTCGATGAAGCCGGATGTTGTTGGCCCTGGAAACGAGATTCTCTCTGCACAAAGTCGCCATCTAGACAGCGATATCACCAGAAGGTAATTGAGCGAGGCTGGACTTTCATGTCAAGTACCAGCTGTGTTGTGCCACTCGTGGCAGGCTGTGTCGCAGTGATACCAGAAGCTCTCTTTGCTAGAGACTTCACTTTCAGGACCCCACATTCATCTCAAAAGCCATCCGCAGCTCTGATCAAAGCCTTCTTGATACACTGTACCATCTCCATGGAGGGTGACCTGATCATGCTTCAAGCAGCAAGACCACCGTCTTCGACGTTCTTCTCTGACCTGCCGAATCCCGGCTATGGCTACGGCAGAGTCAACGTGTACCGCATATTAAAAGCCATCACTGAGCAGAGCGACTCTTCAGATACTATCAAACCCTCGTCTGGATACTCAGACGTTCACATGACGATGCACAACGAAGAGAGCTACTATCTCTTTCTCAAACCACCAAGTCTCGGACCGGATGCCATGGCCGATGTCCTCCATCTTAAAGTCACTTCGGTCTACCTTTGTCCTGCTGGAGCGCCTCTGCATAATTGGTTGCATTTGTTTGTCTGTGAAGGCCCCGCTGGACAAGAACATTGAGCACCGTTCTGTGGCAATACCTACAGTCACGTAGAGCAGATCGTTTGCGAGCATCCAGCAGGTGGTTTTCTCAGTGTCAGTCACTGCGGACAACCTCGTTCAAATTTGCCATCATGTGGAACTGGCAACGGGACCCATTTTGAGGAAGTTCACAAGATAGCGATGAGGGCCACGCAACTTCCGACAAACACTGAAGTGCGATGGAGACTTGAAGAGAGATGCAACTGGAACAGTGACAGGAAAGCCTTCAAAAGGAGTCAGGCAAGTCTTACATAAGTGCTTCCAGGTATGTTTTTGCAGTGTTCACTTCTCACAGCCCGAAATTCTCCTACTTCGACGCAGCAACATCCGAGCACATTGACTGTCCCCCAGCTTCTTGGTCGATCGATATCCTCTGTACTGCAATTTAGGCAAGTAGATCTGATGTCTCATGATTTCGGTCTCAACAAATAGCACCGTCGCACTGCATATCGGGGCTGAGGCGCAGCTTCAGCACCATCACGCTCAGCCTTTGTTGCAGCGACGTTGTCCGACGATCTCAGCTCAAAGCATCATAACAGCGCAGCGATAGCCATGGACCATTATCACGAGTCCAACGAGCCCACTGCCCAAGCCTTATCCTCCGAGCATCCCACTTCCTTCGTTCATCAGTCTCTCGACGATCCTTCTTCCAAAATTTGCCTCCTTTAATTCGAGAATGTGACGGGTCGGTCACACAGTCTCAATGTGTGAATCTCTGCCCACAGTCTCGATTTGGCCCTTTAATCCACGGCGGTCCCATATGAGTGGGGCTAGAAGTAACATTGCTATTTACAGGTCAACGGTGAGGCATTCGAGGTTCGCCAGAACTGTCACAATGCTCTGAGTTCAGTGTTTCTGCACTACCCCAGGACTATATCTGGACCGATTCAGTCTATCAAATAAGACTTCGATGAGAACAGCAAGCAGGTGGGAGTGATGTGGATGATATACAGCAAGGCGACAAGAGTATGCTCTTGCATTGGTCAACATGCAGATAGTGGCGAGACTCTGTTCCGTGCGTTGCCTTCAAATCCCCTGGAGAATTTCGAAGATTGTGAAGAACTAGAATCCATCTTCATGGACGATGAATATCAGTCTGATTTGCTTCACAACGCCTATCGATCCGTGCGGTCAAGGTCGTCCTGGGCCTGTTTGTAGATTGTCCCCGAGGAGTATGCGGGCACGAAAAAGCTGCCTGAGTCTTCTCAGATACTTAGCGGGAGTGACAAATGCTCCTGGACGTCTCTACACAACCTATATGGCCTGTACGTACGGCCCAATACTAGGTCACCTGCTGCCAATAGGAGGCGCAGAGGCAGGGAGCCGTTACGTCGTTCAACAATCTTTACCCGCTTGGGCCTCGACATACTGTTGAGGATATTGGGGAGAGGCCTGTGCTTCGACGAGACTTCCGATTAATCCGAGTACAGTCAATGCAAGAGCCCGCATAATCGCTTAGATGCCGTCTTGCCCCTGATCACACACATCTGGAATGACTCTGCTGTTCTGGACTCACGACGAAATTACAGTCTGTCCTCGCTGGAGTTGGCCCTGAGTATTGCTCAATACGTCAAACCATCGTCAGTGATTTGAATACTGGGAGTTTCAAAGTATGTGCGGACGATGACTATGAAGCGAGCGAGTCGGAACGGTACATCACACCGATATTCGAAGGAGCCCTGGACCAGAAACGATTTTCCGTTTGGTTGCCTCTATCGCAAATCTTGTACGGCCGCATTTTCGTCAAGTGACTGAGTGACCAACTGAATCGTGACATAAGCGGTACGATTAATGCCTTGCGTCCAAATGTGAAGATTGCACACAAATTGTTCAATTCGAGAGTCCCTTGGGAATGCCTGGAAAGGACCTGGAGACGAACACAAGAGAGCAATTCTGGCACCAACAAAGGCCCATTTGCCATCTTCGAGGGCACGATCCGGCCCAAATGTACGTTGGTAGAAGTTCATACTGGTGGCTTGGAAAGGCCTGATGACTTACACAGGCCTTAAAGCTTGGGCGAGCCGAGTCATAAGTCTCCTACTTCCATTGCACCGATCTCGATTGACCGTAATTAGAGTCATTTTTGGAATATCAATACCACCCGTTTCTGATGATGAAGCATCTGGAGAGAAGATCGTGCTGAGCAATAAAATTTGGGAGCTCAGGCTTGACAGTACAGATCCAGTGACCATCTTCTTCTGGTCTGAAGATGGTCTTACGATCTCACCGCACAGAGGTATGCGAGGAAATGAGGCCAAAAAAATCTCTTGGAAGCAGACTTGCTCTCAGAATCAAATCCAAGACGAGAAGACGACCCACTTTCACCTCTCCCCCATCGGCGAATCCCCCCTCACCTCCTCCGTTAACCTCAACCTCTCCACCAACCACCCCACCTCCCCCGGCTCATATTTATACGCCCTAAAAACCGCATTCGCCTCATACCCAAACATCCCCTCCAACTCCCCGCCCGCGCCTAAGCCCTCATACGTAGCAAACTCAGGCACCACGAACTCCCAACATATTCTCCCCTCCTTTGTAACCTCAAAGATCCTCCCCGTCGCCGCCTCTGTGATCAATGTGTTTCCCGTGTTGAGGCGTTGTGCAGCGCCCATGAAGGGAGTAAAGAATGTCATGGAGTTCGGGTCTTTATACTGCCAGACGATCTTTTTGGTTGAGCGTTCGACTTCGATAACGCGGGAATAAGGCAGGGATTCGTGGTGTCTATAAACTCCATTATCGAAGATGAGGATATTCCCATTCGGCAGCTCTGTGGCGTCGTGTTGTTGCGCTACAACTGTCGAGTCCAAGTGCCAGATTACTTTCCCTGTCTCTTTGGAGATTATGATGACGGCGCTGCAGGAGCGGAGCGAGGCGAGGATGTTGCCGTCTTGGAGGAAGCGGACCGAGTTGATGAGGGGGTAGTGATCGCGGGTGTAGTGCGGTTGGAGGGGAAAGTCGGCTGGGTTTATATTCTCGATAAGGGACCAGGACCAGAGGGTCGCGCCTGTTTGGGGATTGATGTGTTTGATGCGGTCAGCGTAGATTTTGTTGCCGGGGGCTTCGGAATCGGGGATGCCGCCTGGTACTGTGGCTGCTTGTTCGGGGGTCAATTCTTGAAGGGTGGTGTAGAGGAGTGTCCCATCATCAAGATGATTCTGGTCGTGATGAGCCAATGGGTCTTCCCATCTCATCACCTGCTTCCCATCCGGATCAGCTTGGATCATCAGCCCGCCTCGGTATTTCTGCCAAAGAGGGAAGAGATCGGGACCGTTTGGATGGACACCGTTGTATGCGAGGTTGCCATTGGGGAGAATTCGAGCGTGTCGTCCAGGACGAGTTGGCATGTTCCATCGATAAACTTCTTTGCCGTTAATGTCGACCATTCTGACTACGCCGGGGCTCGTGAGGTGGGCGTATAGCATGTAGCCTGGTGATACAGCTTTGTGGTCTACGCCGATGAGACCGACTCCGCGGCGGTGGAGAGTGCTTTGTTGCATGGTCGTTGTCGATGTTGTCTCATCGACTGGTTTTGTTCGATGGTGATCGAGTGACAAAGATTTCTCAAGACTGTTAAATGTCCAATGCAAGCAACAAGCAAACCCTTCAGACTCGATGTTTCTTCAACGAATGTGCAGCTACAGCACCTTCCAGGCTTTCAAAACCAAATTATCCAAGCCCATCTTTTATCTCAACGACTCGACACATCTTTCCCATCGTGTCATTGAAGAAAAGGACATACTGCGGGAAGGCCGCGGCTTCCCGCAGGCCGGATTATGCACGCCACGTGTATCCCACGAATCAAAAAGCGCCGAACCTTCGGAGAACTCTACTAATCCTGTCCCACGGGTTGCCGAAGGACTGATATCGCGGCCATTTCCATCTCAGCTCTTGCCAACCTCCCGAAAGACGAGCATAATAAGGCCAACGCTGGACCACCAGCTCGGACGGGAGATGATGGTAAAAGAGATGGAGTCCAAGCAAGAAATCGACGTCGCCTCCCGCCCTTCCTCCGGCAACGATGTGGCCTCCGGTTCCGTGTCGAAAGAGTCATGGTTCCGATCTTGGGCGCGGTCGCTTTCCATCGAGACGGGCGGAATCCAGCGCATTACGGAAGAGGAGCGACAGGAGAATACGACTCATGTGTGGAATGCTTGTACTTTTTGGTGAGAAAGTTGATAATGGGTGTTAAATACTGATTAGTGGGGCTGACTCGAAGAAACTAGGTTGAGTGCCAATATGGCAGTGGCAACTCTGAGTACCGGCATGGTCGGCCCAAGTATGGGTCTGAACTTCTGGGACAGCTTTGCCATTATTATCGTCGTCAATTTGTTCTCGTGCATGTTACCGGCGTGGACGGCGACTTTTGGGTTGACGGGGTTGAGGATGACGACGTTTTCGTAAGTTCCCAGGTGCACAATCTTGAGCGTGGACTGACGGACTTCGAAGGCGGTATTCGTTCGGCTACTGGGGAAACCTGCTGGTCGTGCTCTTCTCTCTGGTCTCCACCACTGGCTGGAATGCCATAAACTCGATCTCCGGCGCATCATGTTTCGCAGCAATTTCCAGCGATGGCCTGCCTGCTTGGGGCGGCGTGATCATCATCACCTTCTCCGTCTGGATCATCTGCGTCTTCGGCATCAAATGGATTCACAAGCTGGACTCCTTCATCTGGATCTCTCCGCTCATCGTCTGGTGCATCGCTGCTGGCACCGGAGCCAAACATCTACACGGAGACGCTGTGAAAACGCCGACAGGAGCGAACGGAGCCGCCGTAGCACTGTCATTCATGGCGATTATCTTCTCGTTCGCAGTGTCGTGGATCAACTGCGCGGCTGACTACAATGTCCGCATGCCTCTCCACACTCCGCGATACAAGATCTTTACAGCGACGTATATCGGCATTGTAGTTCCAACGATTCTGGTTCAGACGTTCGGTGCTGCCCTCTTCACCGGCGCGCAGGCCGATCCGACCTGGAAGGCCGCGTATGCTGCGTATGGAGTCGGCGGGCCACTTGCAAAAGCTCTTGCTCCTGCGGGTGGCTTCGGCAAGTTTTTGCTGGTTCTCGCTGGACTGAGTTCCATACCGGTACGCCGCCATTCCGTAGCTTTGAATTTGGAGACGCTGACTTTTGGTTGCAGAACAACATTCCAAACAACTACTCATTCGCCCTCCACGCCCAGAACTTCGGCCCATGGGCGATCAAAGTTCCTCGCATCGCTTTCGTGACTTTCGGGTCCATCGTAGCGGTCATCGTAGGGTGTCTTGCATCTCTGTCGTTTGAAAGTTCCCTGCAGACTGTTCTCAGTATTGTTGGATACTGGACAGTCATACATCTCACGATTGTGGCTGAAGAGCATGTGATCTTTCGCAGAGGTCGCTGGAGTGCGTATGACTGGGATGTGTGGGACAAGCCAGCTCTGCTTCCTTTTGGCTGGGGAGCGATTGCGGCATTCGCATTTGGATTCCTGGGAGCCGCATTGGGCATGAAAGTCACCTGGTATACCGCTCCGATCGCCGCGTTGATCGGCAAGAAGGGAGGAAATATCGGGCAAGAGCTGGCCTTTGCTTTCTCCGGGCTTGCATTTCCACTCTTTCGGTGGCTCGAAAAGCGCTTTACCGGCAAATAGATCCGCAATTGCACGTCATGAAGCTCTGTCATTTCTAGATCCAGAGTTTTCGTCCACAGCATGCAGGTGCTTTCATCGCGGTATGATGTGTGGAGGTATGGAAGTTGCAATGAGATCGTCTCCGGACGCGAATGACTGCCAGTCCGGGACCATAGCGTCCCAATCAAAAGGGAGCGCTTCCATTCCCATTGGAACACCCAGAAGATCCGGGAAGGCAGCTGTCTCTGGCGTGGGATGTTCCGGCTCGCTCTCTCGTCTCAGTGTCATATGTATCGTAGGCCGTAACTTCCGATGCACAGCATCTATTACATTGCCCATGGTGTGTCCGACGTGCATCGGTGAACCCAGAGTGTGGAGCCAACGGGACGTATTCAATACCAGCATGTCGCATTCAGTCGTATTGAACCTTGCTTGTAGCTGAATCTCGTACTTGCACAGAAGGCGGCAGAGAGTCACTGCTGCAAACGTGATGAGGTGATAGATGTGATCCGTGAGGTGCTTGGTCCTGTCATCCGAAGTGTTCATAGCGACCTCCAGGATTGTTGAGCACAGCCGGACCATCTCAGAAATTAAGGACTCGCGGACTGCAGCAGACTTATTGTTGAGGCTCTGTTCGAAGATAAGGAGCTGGGCAAAGTGAAAGCCCATCTGGATGAACTGCGGTCGTGGCTGGTCGAACAGAAATCCCCAGACATGCTTCCAGCTTGATAACGCAGCTTGTGCTTGGGGCAGATTGACAGGTGTCAGAATGGCGTTCTCGTAAAGAGTCCAGTACAGGTTTAGCTCGGCCACCATCCTGATCTCGTAGTTGCTGAGCTCCGTAGGTGGCAGACGCTTTCGTATGCGTTCGATGTCCTGTCTAGTCACCATCGCCGTTCTTCGCATACTGACACATGCATGCAGATGCACCAAACAAATGCGGTTCCAGAGTAGTAGTTTTCCGATGGTGCTCCCATACTCCGAGTCAAGAGAGGAGCTGAAGTGCGTCTCTTTGAAAACATCCGAAGCGGAGGAGTGTTGGATGGCGTAGCCAGTCATCAACCAGGGATCCATGCTCAGTGGTTTCTCGCCCACGGTGGTAGACCAAAGAGATAGAATGAGGACAGACTGGAAGAAAGCGAGAGGTTGCGGTGCGCGGAGCAGCTGCCGGCTCAGTAATGACTTCGCCTCAAGGAACAACGAGTCCACTACCTCCCGTGCGCGCGGCGAGTGCCAGTGTCTCACAGCTATGAGGCAGCAGGCACAAAGTAAGAGGGGCGAGTTCTCGATGACCAGATCCGGACCAATTTGGTCGTTTTCGCGAAGTGCGATCCATCTTCTGTAATTAGCCTTGAATAGTCCAAGCAGGTATCTAACTTCCTCAGGAGCAAGGAAACCTTTCTGGATGAGATTCTCGGGGCTAGAGCTGCCTTCATCGTACTGCGCCTCTGTCTCCGAAACAGCATCCCTGATGAGGAGTAACGGAGCCTCATCGCTGGCGCCAGGCTGGGGCAACTCTTGCTTGAATTCTTTCCAGGCACCAAGGCTTGGTTGACTGTCGAGGTCGAGTCCGATTGCCTCGGTCAGTCTCCGGACGGTACGTTCGAGAGACGCCACCCTGTGCTCGTCGGGATATGTTTAGTTGTAATTCTCGGATAAAACAGGGGTATTCCTCTACAGAAAAGAATGATGCATCCTACCTCTCTTCCACGGCAATGCAGTCATGTCGTACTGCATGGGCTGCAGACGTAGGTATTCGTTCGGGTGTAAGAGTCGCGTCAGCGGGATCATCCTGCAGTGAGCAGCGGAGCCGAAGTGTATTGCATCTTAAACAAGAACCCGAGCTGGAGGGATAGCAGCGCGTCTTGCCTCGTCTGCAGCCGTCACACGCTTTAGACGCTCGGCCTCCTGGAGTACGCACGGGTGGCATTCTTGTTTTTCGTAGGGGCGGATGGCTGACCCGACATGTCGATGTCAGTATCGATGTTGATGCAGATGGGCGTGCGGTATAAGATGGAAGCGAGCGAATGCATGCGAGCGGCACAGCAGGCATACGTCGTCGTCGGCGATAGATACGACATTCGCTGGGCTCCGTGGTGACGGAGGACCCCCACGAATTTCGCCCGGCTCTCCCGCTGCTGATCCCTTCTCGGAATGTGCGAAGTGTCCTTTTCTTCCCTCACTGTCCCTCGCTCCTTCACTCCTTCAGTTTTTCGCCTCATCGTCATCACCTCATTATCGCTGCATTCGCGCCCGAATCGTCAAGACAGGTGGCGCCCGCTATAGATGGTGTGCGTGAGAAGAGACGGAGTATGTCGTCGGTGTTCGGACTTCGCTTTCTCAGCCCGCTGTGGATGACAGCGTGTACACGCTCATATTTGCGACAAAGAACGTGTGGTACTTGACGGACATCCGTGGGATCACAGATATCCATTGACCACAACTACTCCGACATCAGCAATATCCCATTGCAGCTATAAGAACCTCAGCTGGACGACAACACCATCCAGTGTCGAGGCTCATTCAGATAAATGGCTGCCGTCGATTTATCAGCAACGCAAACATGCTCTCGCAGCATCAGTACAAAAGGGCACCCACCCCTTGTGCGAGTCTCGTCAGGTAGGAAAATACTCCCCTAACATCCATCTCTCCCCTCTCAAGATCATGCAAAACTACGGCCTCGTCCGCCAAAGCACCGGCAATGCCGTTCTCAAAACCCTCCCCATGCCCGTTCTTCCCGACACCTTCCTCCTCATCGAAACCATGGCCATAGCCCTCAATCCTACAGACTGGACCACCCTCGACGCCGAAGGAGATAACGGCACAATCGTCGGCTGCGACTACGCCGGCATCGTCCTCGAAGTAGGCAAAGCCGTCACGAAAGGATTCAAAAAGGGAGACCGCGTAGCGGGCTTCAGCCATGGAGGCAATGATCTCAATCCCCAGACTGGTGCTTTTGCGAAGTACATTATCACGAAGGGCGATCTGCAGATGCATATCCCGGAGGGTGTCAGTTTTGAGATTGCGGCTACTGTTGGGTCGGGGTTTGCGACGTCTGGGTATGCTTTGTTTAAGGTGCTCGGATTTCCGTGGGCTGGAGAGGAGGTTGCGAGCAAGGAGGAGCTGATTTTGGTTTATGGTGGGAGTACGGCTTCTGGAACGATTGGAATTCAGCTTGCAAAGCTGTGAGTACTCCAGCAGTCCTTATTGCAACTTGTGGCTGATGACATTCCACAGAGCTGGCAGAAAAGTCCTGACGACTTGTTCTCCTAAACACTTCGAGCTGATGAAAGATCGCGGAGCAGACGAGGTCTTCGATTACGTTAGTGTCCCTTAGCCACCTTCCCTTCTCTTCCTAACACTCTCAGCGCTCTCCCACTGTCTCCTCCCAAATCCGTACATCCACCGCCTCCACCCTTACAACAATCTACGACACCGTAAACCTCGACTCCACAGCCGCCATCTGCGCCGAAGCCTTCTCTCCCTCTGGCGGCACCTACGTTAACCTCCTCGACGTTCCCTGCCCACGCACCGACGTCAAATCCATTTTCTTTCTTGGCTACGACCTCTTCGGTGAACCGTACCGTTTCGAAGGCGACGACTACGCTGCGAAGCCTGAACTGTTTCAGTGGGCTGTAGGCTGGATGGGAAGAGCTGAGAAGCTATGGGCGGAAGGGAAGTTGAAGCCGCATCCGGAGCGGGTGAGAGACGGTGGATTGAAGGGTGCGGTGGAGGGGATGGAGGAGATGCGGCAGGGGAGGGGCCCGAGCGGGGAGAAGTGGGTTTATCGGGTTGAGGAGATAGGGGTCGAGTTGCAGTCTTCTCCCCAAAAGTAAATGCTCTGATCAGCAGCTCCTTACACACGGTCCCCCGGATATGATCAGGCTAACGAGGAGGTATTTGAACTTCTGGTATGTCCTTAGGCGTAGAACTGTTGCTTTACCATCCAGGTGGCACAATCCCAAGAGAATTTACGCGGAAGCAGAGCTACTCGAAGGCAGAGAGCCTACCCATGATCAGGAGAGATGGACATGCTACTCTCCTTTTAGTAATTAGACTACGCGATGGAGCCGACAATGGTGCTATGCTTCGAAAGATCCTTCTGTAGATGTACTCACGACACTAGAGAATAATACCACAATACCAACGTTCCTCTTACTCATACAAATTTAAGCCCTACCAGAACCAATCCCATACTCAACTCTTCTGCGCAACCCACACCCACATTGGGATGTTTATCGTTGCGCCCCTCCTCACTTCCTTCATCGCTTCTTCCCCGAGCGTGTGCGCCATCTCGGGGTTTACCATCACCTTGTTGACGTATTCGGCCCAGGTGCTCACATACCTATATCAAAAGTATCAGCATGTGGTGGCACTTTGCGGAAGGGGAGGTAAACGTACAAATCCGTCCAGTAGCGCGAATGAGCCAGACTGGGTTTTATGTGTAGTTGCTTGGTGCTATGGAAGCCGTTGGCATTGAGGATTTTGCCGGCGTCTTGTTTCCAGTCACCCCTACAGTAGTAGATCAGCGCAAAGAGAAAGAAGAGTAGAGGGAATCAGAGCACGACATACTTCCCACTCCCCGCCAACTGACTCAAACACAAATCCAACGCCGGCGCTTTACTACCAGCAGGCGTAGTCACATTACAGCCCACATTATCCACCTCTTCCCACTGAAGATACCCGCCAGGTTTCAACAGCTTCTTTAAGCTCTCGATGATTGGTACAGGGTCGTTGTCGCGGAAGATGACGGTTATGAGGCGGATGTGCACGATGTCGAAGGCGCCGATGCAGCAGGGTGGGGGTCCGGTTGTTAGGTCCCAGGTGTTGAAGCGGATGGTGGATTTTGTGGTTGTAGATAGGTGGAGGGAGTGGGCGATGGGGACTTGGTCGAGGGAGATGTCGAAGCCGTTGAAAGAGGCGTTGGAGTGGGGAAGGGAGGAGGCGAGATCGAGGAGCCAGCAGCTGTTTCGGGATCGTTAGGAATGGTATGAAATTGGTGGGGGAGGTTGTTTCTTACCCGTTTCCAGTGGCGACGTCTGCGATGCAAGGTTCGTTTGGGACGGTGATACTCGGATGCAACAGATACCCCAAATCTTGTTTCCATAACAGATGCTGCGCTGTAAGTCTACACCACTTCATCAGCAAACCCTTAAAACCTTCACTCTTCGAAGTACACTCACCTCGTGCTCGCATTGTAGTCCCGCTTCAGCGAGTACGTATCTCCCGCATGATCTGGTCGAGCAACTGAGGTTGATCCAGTGCGCAAGCATCCTCGAATCCGGGATATTGTGGTGGTTGCATGGTTGTAGTACGGTAAGATCAGCTCCGGAAATCTGTAATTCCAGAAGTGATGAATGATGCCTTGAAGTTGTGAAATTCCAGAGAGACCACCGACGTAGAGGTGGAGTGCTGCTACCATGTAGCAGCTCTCGAAGAAGGGTGATTCGAGGGCGTGCATCTTTTGGGCTCCGGGTCGTTGTTTGGCAGATAAAGATCAAGGAAATGGGTAAGTAACGAACGGCGAGCAAAGAGCGACAAGCAGAGAATGACAAGTAACGAGTGTTGAGCGAAGAACGATGGACGACGGATCGTCTTGAGGAGATGATTATCCTGGCTGTGGTGCAGAAGGTCGATGCTTTGACTGACTTTGATGTCGAAGAATCAATAACCTGGTCTTCCCACCTCGAGGGCCAACGGAAAGCAAACCCAACTTGTCAGCATGGATCAGCACCAGCTTCGTGGGTTCGACAAGGGTACGACGAAGCAGTAATCGATGGGCAGCAACGCGGGATGAGACCCGAGTGCCCTATATTTCATGTTTCGAGGGGGAGTGAAAAGACCTGATCGATCGATGGACAGCTGTGTGGGTCGAATTGGTGGTTCAGCCTTCCCCTTTCCAGGATGATAGATCAGCGGAGCAGCAACACCGAGCGGATATTGTGGCTAGCTCTTCATTGTAAGTAGGGATGGGCTTTGTAAGCGGCCATGGTTTGCACGGGCTTGCAAGCAACTCATTCGGGCCCATGTTCGAGAGCGTACAGGGTTCAGGTCCAAAATGAGTTCCAAACCTAAACTATGACGGTCAGCGAATTCAAAAGCCGCACGCCTGCGCGCAAGGCTTCCAAGTCTTGGTCGGCTCTCTCCTCTTGTATCACCGAGAGGGTCCTGCAATCAGATCGCCACATTGGTAGAATAACCCGAACACACATGCGGAGGTGTCATTTCCATTTTGAGGGGAGGAAAATGATGGATTCTTGCTTGGATGCCGATGACGACTTTTTGAATATTTACGGTGTGCGGACAGCTTGGGGCATCAATTCTCATGGACGACTTCGCTCTGAAGAAGCCAGAGAGAATCACATCCATAGGAGGAGAGGGTAAGCCGACGACTAGAGCTCAATGTGCTTGCCTTCGGATCCAGAATCTTAGTCGGTTGTGGCATGAGCAACTTAGCCGCTGCTAACTCGAGGGTTCCGTCCATCAGTATCAATCCTTTACCCTATCAGCACAGCTCCACATGATATTTCGGAGCAGAAGGCATGGGGGAGCAGCTGCTGAATACAAGTAGAGGCTAGTGATAGCGTGGGCGATGGTTTGGATTGCGACGTGAGGTGAAAGCTTTCACTTCCTGCCTCAGGCAGAAGGCGGACGTAATCAAATCGAAACGATGATAGTGTCTTCCTTCTCTGTCTCCTATTCCTTCCACCAACCGGTTGATTTCCCCTCATCTTCCACATCAGTTCCTGTACATCGACCTCCCTAAAGCTACGCTGATAAGGCCACGCGTCCGTTTCGCATAGCGCATACCACGGTCCACCAGCTGCAAAGACTACCGACCGGCCGGCAAGCATACCGAGATCCATTATGCGCCGAGTCGATATACGAGCCAATTTCGACGTCGTACGAGCGGCAGGAACAAAACGAACTCACAGCTCCGCTGGTTTCGGTGATGACTGTCACATATGATGGCTGATGGCCCAAGGTCCTCATGGATCACCGTACCACAAGAAATTACCGAACCAGGGCCCATCAACCTGAAGTCTTGGATCCTGAAAGCTTGACTTGGCCAACCTCAACGACGAACAAATCATACATGATACTCTCCTTTCCGGAAGTCTCTGAAGCGAACTCGTTCACCCACACGGCACCTAAACCCTCCGAACTTCGCCATCACGCCTTCGTTTGCGCCCTCGAGCAAGCCCAGTATCCTCTTAATCCACGGCTGCTTTGGAACGCCAGCATGCTTCGACAGACTTTTTCCCCATCTTGAGGAAACCGGCTATCCAGTCCAACGAGTGACGTTTCCAAGCTTCAGTCCCAAGAAGCCCTTTGAAGTCAGCGCTCAGAGCGATATCGAGCACGTTCGTGACAAATATCTCTTCCCTCTCGTTGAGAAAGAGGGCAAGGATATGGTTTCTACTGTGCGCTCCTACGGCGGCGTTTTTGTTGGAGGTACTGCTGTCGGTCTGAGCAAGACAGAACGTGTGGCACAGGGGAAGGAAGGCGGTGTTCTTGGTCTGGTCTACATTGCTGCCATTATTGCGCAAGAGGTTCAGACATTGATCGAATCGGTGGGAGGGCAGTGGCCACCGTGGCTCACCAAGGACACGTTATGTCATCCCACTATTCGCGCTGTCTACGGTATATCAACCCATAATAACAGGTCGAACAGCCCCGCGAGGGAGTGGCCATAATCGATCCTGACTTCGAGACACTCGCACAAGACTGCAACAAATCCCTCAAGCAGGAGATCGAAGAAGGGATGACTCCGCAAGGCTATCGATGCCTAGAGACACCCGCCACAGCCCAATGCTGGGCTGAGAAGTGCTACACCGGCAGACTGGCATATGGTCGCACTTCTGAGGACAAAATCAATCCCGCCTTCGCCCAGGACATCTGAATCAAGAGCACTGGCGTCAAGTGGGACGTTGTGAATATGAATGCGTCCCACGCATCGTATATCGGTCAGCCAGAGCAGCTCGCTGAGCACATTGCTAGTTTCGCCGCCAAATTTGAGGCGTTTTGAAGAATGATACGAAAACGCTTTTCCTCGAGAGGCCAAACCAATCGAAGGTGTCGATCAGCTCTCAAGAACCTTCCTGAACATTTTCTTGCCTCGTCAACTTGTCGAAACGTCCGAATGTTCTGGTAAGCTTGAGCGTCGGGATTTCCAGGAAATCCTGGTATTCGAAGGAACAACAGCCCAACGCCAAGGAGGGGAAACAGAGTGAACTACCTGATTCGACAACTCGAGCACTTCCAGGGGCGATATCTAATGATTGCTGGTGTTTATTTGTGTACCTGCCTAGGGACCGAGCGCTGCTTATCAAATACAACGAATGCCCCAGCGAAATCAAACTCTGACAAACTCCTCATTCCCTTTGAAGCACAAAGAAGTATGGTCCTGCAAGATTGTTCCAGAACCCCGGTTTACTTCTATCTACAAGAAGAACACGCCTGTCCATGCGTCACAGCGTCTTGCGATATTTGCATAATGAAAGTTATTTGGAGATGTGCGTTGATACGAGTCAAATATCCACGTCTGTACAATGGTTCGTCTGGTGACGAGGATTGGTACTTGGCACGAACTGCCATCCTCCGATATGCAGTCGACTGTAAAAAGCTTGTCGATCAAAGCTCTTGCCAGCTGGGATAATTTTCAGGAGAGAATCTTTGATAAACTGGGAAGTGCTTGCAAGAACCCATTTCCCTAAGATATGAACGCTCAGCTGATCATGGAAACAGCCGAGTGACTTCACGACAACGAACAGGCCATCTACACCGCACACCTACCTTCGGAAAAGGGGAATAACAACAGAGCCTGCAGTCCCCGCCATCATGCATCCCTTTTACCCCAGTACTTTGATGTCTTGACCTTCATATCTCGTTGACCATCCTTCAACATCGCTCTGCAACAGTCTCTCGGATCAACAATGTCTCCCGTGGGCAGTACACCAACAGTCACCGAGGCCTTCCTCGCCGAAACCCAACAGCCCAACATCTACGCAGCCGCATCCATCCCTTTCTTCTTCTCTGTCTGCGCTGTAGCGGCGAGGTTCTGGTGTAGATGGAAGAAGCAGGCGGGGTTTAGTTGGGATGATGCTTTTATACTCATCGCTTTGGTCAGTGTCCCCAAGGACGAGAAAGATTAGGATCTACTGACTATGGGGTTTAGTCTGCACTTACAGGATTGACTACAGATGTGCTTTGGAGTGAGTTTACATATGTTCTTGATGTTTGGGGATGGTAGCTGACTTGGAGTAGTGGTCAAACACGGTCTCGGCCGACACGTTCAAGCCAATGGACCGCGAGTGAACCATTATCTCTGGTTAGGCTGGTTCATCGCCGAGTTCCTCTACACAACCATCATCATCTTTGTCAAGTTCTCGATTCTTGCGCTGTACTTGCGACTCTTCGGTCCTCTGAACATCAAATGGCATATTCGGATCATGGCGGTCGTTGTCTTCCTTTGGGGCGCCTCAGTTGTACGTTTGATTCAAACGATACTGTGTCGAGATCGAGTAGCTGACGAATACAACGCACAGTACATCTGCATGATGCAACACTGCGTCCCGCTGAGGAAATACTGGGACCCCGATGTCCCCGGCGTCTGCAGGCTGGACAACCAGGCCTACTTCTTCGCCATTTCGATCCCGAATATCCTCATCGACATTACGCTGCTCATACTGCCGGTGCGGTATATATCCAAGCTGGAGATGGGAAAGCGACAGAAGCAGATCGTTGGGTCGTTATTCCTTCTCGGAGGCTTGTGCGTACAACACCTTCCTTCATCATTACCACGTTGGCTGACGATGGATTGTAGCGTATGCATCGCATCCATCCTTCGCCTAATCAGCGTCGCAACCGCCAACGTTGCCGACCCAGATTCCACCTGGGTCAACGTCGGCCAAGCAGTCTGGGCCACAATCGAGTGCAACGCAGCTGTCATCTGCGGTTCGCCTCCCCCCTCCCCCTCAACCCACCCCAAAAGAAATTAACACATGTCCCAGCCTGCATGCCCAGCCTCGCACCCCTCGTCGCTCTCATCTGGCCTTCAGTCTTCGGCCCCACCCGCAAAGACTCGGATATACCTAAACCAGAGTGGACTATTGGCAGCGAGCCTCGCAAGAAAGGTTCGACTAAAGATTCGTATGCTACTGACACTCTTCTACTGTCTCGGACGGAGAATAGAGATACGGAGAGGATGAGTCCGGAGGTTCCGGATGGGTGTATTAAGGTTATGAATGAGTGGACCGTAGAGGCTGATAAGGCTTCGAGCACGAATGGGTCGGGGAAGGATTTGCCATGGGTGACGAAGTATTAGCCGAGCTGTGTCGGGAAGGGTGCGGATTGGTGATGGTTGGACGTGAGAATCTTGATTGTGAGGTGAATAGGGGCGGTATGCCGTATGAATATACGGGTTGTACGAATATGGTGAAGACAAATTAATTACTTAGACGTCGATGGTTATTATCCTTGAGCCAATAAAGCGCAGAAGTTTTCGCCTTGGGTTCGTGAAACTTGCCGGCTGCATCCACATCGAAGTAGCTCATCTCGAGAAGTACGTTGGGAAAGAACAGCATCTTTGTCGGCCTGCATGGTGTAGTCTGATTCTACTGACACATGCCATAATTTATCGTAGCCTGTTGAAGCCCCTTAAGAGTTTGCACCGTGGATTGTGTCATTTGTAATATTCGTGAAATATTCCCCAGCCTGACTATGTGTTGTCTTCACTTCTTTCCACCCCCCAACCCAAACCCACTCAAGAACAACCCCCCCTCCACCGGCGCACTCACCATCTGCATCCTCTGCGCCTCCTGTACCAGCCTATTCCCTTCTTCCAGCTCATCGAGATCCAAGTCGAGAAAGCCTTCGGGTGCCCACTTCCTGGGCGCTACCCAGAGGTTCCGCCCATTCATGGCCTTATTCTCGAGAAGATACAGTAGAGCACGAGCCACGTCCTCGATGCTCGCGAACTCAACGCCACAGGACTTGATGTACTCCGCGCGGTCGGGGGTGAAGATGTTGGTTGCAACGTACCTGATGAGATGTAAGTAGTTGAGGGGAAGGGAGGGAGGGGGCGAGGGAACATACCATGGGGATATCATATTGACGCGGGAGCCGTAGTGGTAGGTCATTCGTCTTAACGCATGCATAATTCCCCTCACACCCCACTTCGAAGCCGAATACTGCACTGCTCTCGGGACATCGAAATACGCCGCTCCACTACCCATCAAAACCAAGCACGTATCCTCTTGCTCCGGCGAGGCTTCGGTGCCGTTCTGCTTGACGAAATAATGCATTGCGAGCTTAGTCGTGAAGAGGACGCCTTTCAAGTCGATGTTGACGATGTTGAGACTTGGTTCTGTGGGTTCTTCTTGATCAGGGGTATATTGGAAGACGTCGTCTTTGCCTGAGATACCGGCGTTGGCGACGACGTAGTCGATTTTGCCATTTGGGGCAAAGTTGATGGCTTCGCGGAAGAGATGGAGTTGGTCGGACCAATTGGTGACGTCGCAGGGGATGAATTTGGTGTTTTTGGTTTCTGAGGCCAGGGCCTCGCCTTCAGTTGTGTTGAGGTCGCCGAAACAGACGTGGACACTGTGGCGGAGGACAGTCGATAAACTAATGTTTGGATGGTCTTGATGTCAAAGCTCGTCACTTACCCTGCTGTGACCAATGCTTGTACGTATGCTTTCCCAAGTCCACCAGCGCCTACATCGATCTCAGTAAAGCGTCGAAAGTTGATATGATGGCCATACCTCCAGTCACAATGGCTGTCTTGCCAGCAAGAGAGTTGGTAGTTGGTGTGGCCATTCTGAAAGTGTGTTGCAGGTCGTTATGGACCGAGAACGTCGACAGATGAAATCTTCTGTACCACGACGGGGAATGTTACCGCTCGGATATATCGTGCGCACCGTATACTTTTACGCAGAAAGCGTTGATATCGCCGCTGTGGCCGGATGTTTAACGCGGAATGACGTGCGGCCGCGCGCGGGCTTCGAAAGCCGCGAGTTGCCGGCATGCTTGCGGCGATCTTCCCAGGGTTTTGTCGATATGCACGACACCGCATCAACGAATACAGCCGTTCTCCTCCACCGTCTACCGAACCGCGACCACTTGTACCCTTCCGGCTCTCCTTATCTCCAGGATCCCAAGCACACACGCCGGATTATCCGAATCAAACTTGCCAACTCGTCGAAAAGTGCCATCTTTGCATTCGCACAAAATGCGACCATCGCAACCAAGATCACGGGCGTCCACGAGCGACCAGCCACTTTTCGAGATCACTCTTCCTTGTTGAATACCAAGGAACAGAACAGAGAGACGACACGGCCGCGGTCGAGATGGCGGTAGAAAAAGGTGACCGGCAAGACCAGGAGATTTGTCTGCCGATTTGCGATGCCCTCATTAGTATTGTCGAAGGAGCATGAGAGTTCAAGAGATGCCATCAGGTCCTTGGGCGAGTTATTTTCGAATTCGCCAATCGGTACGACTTTACCAATGCGTAACATCTCAGTCTCGTGTTGCCAGTCCTCTGCACGCACCGGTGCTCCAGTATTCGGTATCACAGCGCAGAGCGGAATGCGTCTCTGCCAATGAGGCAGTCGCTGGATGGTGAATATCATGACTTCGCCACCGGCCGAAGCCCGATGCCACGATGGAGCGTGCGGTGCGGAGGAGGTACTCAAGGTATCCCGCCCTGACCAAGATGCCCTCCAGCAGAGAGCTTGTGGTAACATACCACGCGAAAAGCCATTGTAGTATTGATCGTCTGAGATTTGTGCTGTTCCTCTGGCGATGCCTTCGAAAGCGAGGATCTTGTCCTTCTCCGGCTTCGTGAGCTTGACTGTAGAGTACGTCTCGAGTACTTTCCACCATAACAGCCTTGCCTGCTCGGACTTTGAAGGTGCGATGGAGCGTGTCTCTTCCAATTCCCCAGGCACGAGGGATGGGGAGCCAGAGACGCTTCGTATAAGCCTTGCGTGCGGCAGGTGCTCAGAGGCAATGCCCGTCTCCATACATTTCTAGAAGATCTCAGCTGCTGTGAAGTGCAGTATTCGTCGAGCTACGACTCGCTCCTGGACGATCTAGCCTCATGAGAATAGGCGGTGGGAGAATAGAGGTGCGAAGTGGGAGCTGACGTCGCTGTTGTGTGCATATCGGGTACACTCGCACAGAGCCTCGTCTGACTTCGCCGTGCATGGTTGCCAAAGGACATGCTCAGCTGGAATGCCTTCGGCCGGCACTGGCTCTCGAAACGAGAAGCATCCAGCGTTAGCATCAAAGCCATGGGTGGCACCGATGTTGAGAGCACTCCTGGAGTATACTCTGTGCATGAGCGCGGCCTCTTTTCTCCAGTCATCAGCACTGTCCTGCAAGATGCAATACGAGTCGATCCACAAATATTGATCCCGAGTGAGTGAGCAATGTACATTGCGTCGCGAAACGTAGGTGCGAAATCGTTAAAGGCGATGCCGTCCCTGAGACGCTGTTCGGTATCGTTGGTTGGTCGGAACGTCTTGAAAGCTCCCCAGCAATGTGACAAAGTAGCGTAGTCGTCTATCACTCGCTCTTCGGTGCGATGGATCAGCTTCGCGAAGAAGTACGACAGCTTGAGCAAGCGTGTTGGCTGCCGATCTCTGATGACAGGTCATCGACAGAGGGTAGAAGAGTACTCGCAGTGGTCTAACCATGCTCGCGCCAATGCAAGGACCTTAGGATCGCGCGTGCTCTCCGTCTGGCATGCGGTATTGGCTAGGCGCTGCAGTGTTAGTACCTGCGAGTCGTGCGAGATACGCCGGATGAGAATGATTACATGCCGACTGGTCTCGCGAAAGCCGAGATGCAAGCGACAGATCTCCTCAGAACTTTCGTCCGGCTCAGCGATTTTTAGTCGGAAGAATGTCTAATGCTCATCCTTCTCGGGCTTTGGTATCTAAGAGCAAAAGACACAGCTAGATGCAATAGCTTGTTCATGTGCGTGTGCGGTCGGATCATGTCCAAACCACGTTGTCCCGAACCTCTCCGTGTATTGGTCCCAGGGCTCGTAGAAGCCGAGCTTGCGTTCCAAGCCCTCCACATCCAGTACGCCATACTTGTCGAGTGGACCCGGTGTGAAGATGGCGCGACAAGCTTTGCACAGTAATATCATGTCAGCAATGATGTTGATCAAGAATGAACATGGAAGGATTGAAGATATTGGCGAGCTGCCGTCGATCCTTCCGAGCTGCGCTCCACGCCTCTTTGCGATTTCGACGGGGCGATTGGCTCCAGCTAGGAAAGCACGATGTGGTTGCTGCACGCAGGGGTCGCTCATATGTGCAGTTGCGCCTAAATCATTGCAGGCGATGCATGAGAAATGAGGCCCGGGAGAAGTTCGAGTACGATTGAGAGCGCATTGGTGGCCTTCCATATTCTCGGATTGATCGGTATCTTTGCATTTCAAGTGCCTGCCTTACGCGTTTCCCTTCTCTTCGTCCTCATCCACGTCGAACACGTCCTCCCATTTCAGGGGTTTGTCGCCTCTTTCTACACGCTGCTTGTTGACCTTCTCAAAATACTTCTCTTCGCCCAGCTTGACCTCGGCCTTGGTCTGGAAACCATTGGCCATCCACATCTTGATACCTGCAAACCGGTCAGTGTCATCACACTATACTGAGCGCACAGGGAACGTACTCGCAACACAATATGGACATAAGACATGCGCCCGCTTCGTCCTGCCACACGCGGAGCATTTGTTCAGTGCCGTTACGTCCTTCAATGCCTTGCCGGCCATCTGCCTATGACGCTTCTTCATGTGTGATGTCTTCTTCTTTGGAACTGCTTTGAGGAATCCATCCCATATCTGCTCGAGGAGTGACGGTATCGAAACGAGTGCGCCGTGTAAGAAGGTTGCTTTCAGGCGGAATTGCTGGAGTTGCTGGAGGAGAGGTATGCGCTGGATCGCTGGTTCTTGCGGGAGAAGTCGCGCTCGGACGACGGGAAGGAACGCGGACAGGAAAGAGGCGGACGGAGCTCGTAGTGAAGCCATTGCGGTGGTGGTATATGGTGTATGAGGGTGTTCGATGCTGCTCACATGTCCAGACGATCGCGTTCCTGCCTCGTAAAATCATCGCACGCGGGTCCGGGAGTTGTGATTGGCTGTATCTCTTAGCGTCGCAACCCCTAACTGCGCGACCCTGACACTTTTGGCAAGACCGCGCAGCACTCCTTCCTTCCCCCATTATTCCACCGTCTCGCCATTGCCCATTGCGACAGCAGCGACATCCCCCCCCCTCCACCCTTCGCGTCGCTCGTTCCACTCCACCCCGTCCACCACCACCACCACCACTTCACCCTCTCGCGCTCAGCAATCACCCACAATGGCGGCGGTCTCGGTCTTCCCCAAAAGCCACGTCGGCTTCGACAGCATCACCACCCAGATCGAGAAGAAGCTGCTCAAGCGCGGCTTCCAGTTCAATGTCATCTGCGTCGGTATGTGCTGTGCTGATGATCCTACGTTGCTTAATGCGCAGCTGGTGATGGACGGAAACACTGACGGGGAGAAACACGCAGGCCAGACTGGACTGGGCAAGTCGACCCTCATCAACACCATCTTCGCCTCGCACCTCGTCGACTCCAAGGGCCGCCTGACCCCCAACGAGCCCATCCGCCAGACCACCGAGATTCACCCAGTCACCAACATCATCGAGGAGAATGGCGTGCGTCTGCGCTTGAACATCGTTGACACCCCGGGCTACGGCGATCTCGTCAACAACGACCGCTGCTGGGACCCAATTGTCAAGTACATCAAGGACCAGCACAGCGCCTACCTGCGCAAAGAGCTCACTGCCCAGCGTGAGCGATACATTCAGGACACCCGTATCCACTGCTGCTTGTACTTCATTGCGCCTACCGGCCACGCCCTGAAGCCTATCGACATTGTCGTGCTGAAGAAGCTGAGCGAGACGGTCAATGTTGTCCCTGTCATTGCCAAGGCCGATAGTCTTACCTTGGAGGAGAGACAGCTCTTCAAGGATCGCATCAAGGAGGAATTTGCTTTCCACAACATCCGCATGTACCCATACGAGAATGAGGAGTACGACAGCGAGGAGGCTGCCATGAACTCCCAGATCAAGGTATGCTAGGCTGAACTTTTGACTTCACAGCCCACACTGACATGTTTGATAGTCCATCATTCCTTTCGCCGTCGTCGGCAGCGAGCGCGACATCCATGTTAACGGCAAGACAGTCCGTGGCCGCCAGAACCGCTGGGGAACCGTCAACGTCGAGGACGAGAAGCACTGCGAATTCGTCTACCTCCGCGACTTCCTCACCCGAACCCACCTCCAAGACCTTATCGACACCACCTCGCAAATCCACTACGAATCCTTCCGCGCCAAGCAGCTCCTCGCTCTGAAAGAGAGCTCTGCACAGGTCCACGGTGGCAGCCGACCTATCTCCCCGGCCGCCGACCGCGAGCTCAGCCGACAAAGCCAGCGCATGACAATGAATGGGTACTAGAAAGATCCTGCTCCTCCCCCCTTACATATACCCCCCCCAAACCTCATTCATTCCCCCCTCTTGGAGCAGTATTTCTATCAACCTCTCTTCATCTTTGAATCGTGTTGCTTAGTTTGGTTGTGCAGTGCTGACGGTTGTGCGTGAAAAATCAAGGCCCTCTGCCCCTGCGCTCAAGCCTGGAACGACGACACCGAATCATACCCGCGGCTTTGCCAGTCAAGGGTAACGTTCTTTTGACCTTGCGAGAGACACTTCGGCTGAACTCGATCTTTTCGATTTGACAGGCAAACACACGCGAGGCGTAGCAGCGAGGGTGTGGGAGCCGCCATCCGGCATATGCTTTACGCAAAGCAATGAGCGTGGAGTGCATGGGAGTGGGGAGTGTTGTTTGTGATTGTGCAATGATATCCACCACCGGCAGGAAACATAATTTTTCTTTTGTGTTGTGTGCAAAAAGTGTTGCGGGTTTTATCGACAAAGCGAGGAGTTTTTTCCTGTTGAGAATGGGAGGACGGGACGACAGGAGAGCGTATGTAATAAGCCTGTCCCTTTTTTTTTTTAGAGAGAGAGAGAGACGGCAAATCATTGTTTATTGTTTTGAGGACACGAGGCGGGTCTCTTCTCATCTTCACGTCACTGGTGATGGAACAAGGCAACTCCAATGTACAGCTGACGTTCCTCATAGATCTTGCCTTCTGTGCCTGAGAGAAATAATCGTCTGGTTCTCTCAGCACTGATTGGTGGGGGCGCCTCCAACATGCAGCTTCAGGACGTCCTCGCCTGTGCTGCGGTGCTCTGTACCTGCATTCGTGAGACTGCCTGGTGTCTTTATTTTGCTATCTATCGCGGAAAATCCGGCAGGAATGGACATTTCTGCGTGCGATGGTCTGCTTGCTTGTAGGAGAGATATACATATCAAGTGGACTGAACGTTTGTGCTGTTCTTTGCGTTCTTTACCTCTCGTTGTCCTTTGGGCTCTTTTATCGTATGGTCCTAAAAGCCAGGTAAATCGGAAATGCAACCGACTGAACTCGCCAGACATCTGTGTGCCGTATGCAATACTTCTTACTCAGAGCATAAATCACTCCTCCGCGATCTGCGGACACCGGCGCACTGTAACAAAGCTGGCGAGGGGGCGAAGTGGTGCGAGTGCGGATTTTCTCACATGTGACAAGCGATTTACGAGGAAGGACCTGCGGCAACGACATGAGGATGAGGCTCATGGGATGAGGAGGTGGAAGCGCGCATTTCGCTTTCAAATCAGCACGAATCGCAGTGCAGACCTGCCGGAACAGACGACATCCACCACCGCTCCAAAGAGAAAAACTCGACTTGGGAGCGTGAGACGATCTGACCAGAACGGATTCGACAGTGGGGCATGGAATCGACAGCTTTCCTTATCAGATCGAGAGCCGACAGTGGTCGGCCCTTTCATGGGCTGCTCGGAGGAAGAGACAAGCTCGTTTGTTGCTGAGGATATGCGAACGCAAACCGCGGCGAGGAGTCAAAAGCAAGAAAATTGCCCATCAGAGGAGCCCGAAGCTGCTACCTGGATTTGTGGAGATTGTTTTTGCCTGTAAGTCGTTCCCGGTGTCGTGTGGTTCGGTCTTGGGTGCTTTCGCTGACGTTGTTATAGACTGGGCTGCTGCAGTTGCTAGGACGGAAGAGCTTTGCCTGTGTGATGTAGAGCCTTGGGGGCAAGGACATGAAGGCCTCCGGTAGTGCTCCACAATGAACTTGTCGCCGCCGGGGACGATGTCGCGGTAGGTTTGATTTCGGGCCATACTTCCCACAAATGATCAGAAGCTCGTGGACTCGCGTGGCGGTCTGCACCAATGCATCTTGCATCTTGCCATCTTCTCGGGCAAAGGAGAGTCTCGTGCCGTCTCCTCGGTGTGTTGACGTACGCTTCAAAGCATGGAGAAAGTTGGCATGGTGATGTGTCGTGTGTGCAGAGTTTGGTGCTGCTGGGGAAGAAGTATGGGGAGAGTGGAGCCCAAAAAGTGCCTCGGAGGATGTTGAGCCGCTCGTGATTCGCCACGGCCAGCCACCGTTCTGCAGAGGGTTGGCAACGGCCAGAACTCTCGAATCTCGCAGAGTCTCCGTGCGTGCACTCTTGCTTCAGACCGTTACGAGTCACGACGGCGACTGCGCACGCGATGCCACACAACAAAATGCAGGGTGCCTCCGCTTCGTCGCTGGAGTCGCCCTCCTTCAGCTAACCCCATCCCCTCGCACTCCATGGAAGACGAAGGCCACGACAAGGAAGCATTCCCACAGCTGCGCGAGACCCGCGCCTCCTGGCGGACGATGGTCGCCACTCTAGGGAGGCGGCATTACCGCATTGGAGTCATCGCCGCCCTGACCGTCCTCACCTTGTTCTTCTTCTGGCGGCCTGAATGGACTGAGCACGTGCAATCCAGCTTCAAACAGTCCCAGGGCCAGCACGTTGATAGCGTTGACTATCTCCTGCCGGACCAGCCGGACATCAACACTCCCCCCTCCAATTTCAAGCCAGATCTCGACGCCGAAAAGGATACAACGCCAAGCAAGCCACAGGTCGAGAAAGCGACCGCGACCACCACTACATCCGCCTCATTTTTTACTTTCACGCCCTCCCTGAGTCCCAAGGCACACAGACTACCCAATGCGGACCACTTCCGCGGCCACTTTTTCAATGTCACCTACTCAGAGGTCATGACCATGGCTGAGGCCAAATCCACCTGCGACTGGGAGGATACCTGGGACATTAACTTCCAATTCGGAGAATCCTCAGGCTGGGGCGTTGATTTGAGCTGGGTCAAGACCGATGTCAATCATTCCGTCATCTACAACAAAGCCCATGCCATCTACAGTTTCCTCAACACCGGTCTGAAGCCTTTCCAGGAAGTCGTGGACAAGTTCGAGGGCCGCGGCATCGTTATTGTTGGTGGCAAAGGCAGAAGCTTGAAGCGCATCAAAGTCATTCTCAATCAGCTCAAGAAGCTGGGCTGCACGCTCCCGATCGAGCTTCACTACTGGGGAGCCGAGCTTTTGGCAATCAAGGAAGAAGGCTTGCTGGATATGTGGCCAAATCTATATCTCAACAATCTGGCCTCCCCGGACAACATCTACAGCACTCTGCACGGCGGTGTGATCCACTACGCTATAAAGACAGGTGCCCTGCTGAATTCTCGCTTCGCCGAAATCATCCTCCTCGACTCCGACAATATCCCGGTCCAAGACCCAACAACTCTCTTCAACACAGATACCTACAAAGAGTACGGCACCATTTTCTGGCCTGATGTTGCCAGAACAAGGCCAAACAATCCCATGTGGCCCATCACAAACACCCAGTGCCGAAAGGACGAGTGGGAGCAAGAAAGTGGACAGCTGGTCGTCAACAAGATGAAATTCTGGCACCATCTCGAGCTCGCTCACTGGTTTAACTCCGATCTGGAGCACGGTGAATTCTTTCGCAGCGTCATGCTGGGAGATAAGGACACTTTCCGCTTTGCCTGGCATGCTACCAAGACGAAATTCGGTTGGTCACCGAAGTGGGTGACGAGCGTCGGGATCATGCATGATGGATTTTACTGCGGGCACACTTTTGCTCAGTACCATCCGAACGGCAAGATTGCCTTCTTGCACGGCGGACTTTTGAAGACGATGCGGAAGGAGGTCCAATTATGGTACGGTCTCCAACATCCTAATTTCTCCGCATTCACTGACATTATTTGTAGGGAACTCGAACAAAACGGCGGTATCTTCCAATACTACAAGCAGAGCCTAGAGTCCGATGCCGACAACTCCTTCAACACCAAAGTCGATTTCAAATTCGACGACCAGAAGTATCTTCCCGACAAGTACAAACCTCCAGGAGGACTAGAGATCAGCTCTTGTCTGGACTTCAGGGACGTCAAGGCCCGGCCGCTGGAAGAAGTCTTGCCTGGATTCCAGAAGACTTTTGAGGAGATTGGTGGGTACTGGATCCGGAATGACAGCGGGACGGGCAGTGTTTTTGACAACTCATTATGAGGGAAGCGTGACAAATATGGAGTCTAGGATTATGGAGCATGTTGCAAATGTATGAATTCTGAAGATGCATGCTGAGCCGCATGTCTTTCTTGTTGCATAGTCTTGGTCGACGATTAGCGCGGTTCTAACTCCACCACCCCGGCTCCACACTCGCTGCGTCCCGACGTCACCTCTTCGATATTCTATCTTAACAACAACACTTCACCCAATCTCCACCTTCCAATGCCCATCAACTCTCTCCAACCATGACCTCCCCAACCTCCAACCCCATCGCCCAATTCGAACCGAACGACCCCTCAAACCCCCGCACCTTTTCCCCCTGGCGCAAATGGCTCATCGTCACCTCCATCGGCCTCGTCGACCTCACAGTCTCTTTCGGCGCTTCAGGCTACTCTCCCGCCAGCAAATCCTTCACTGATGACTTCAACATCTCCCCTACCGTCGGGCATTTGGGTCTCTCGCTTTATGTGCTTGGATTGGCGTTCGGACCTATGTTTATCGCCCCTTTGAGCGAATATTATGGCCGTACGGCGCTGTATTTGGGCCCTTATGGGGTTTTTGTCGTGCTTTTGGGGGGGACGGCGGTGGTGGAGAATTTAGTTGGATTTATGATCTTGCGGTTCCTGAGTGGGATGTTCGCTTCCGTCACCATCGCAAACTTCGGCGGCACTATAGCGGATCTCTGGACGAGGCATGAAGTCGGGCCGGCTATGAACGTCTTTCTCTGGGCGGCGGTCTGTGGGAGTCCGTTGGGGTTCTTTTTGATGAGTTTGGTGGCGGCTAATCATGGCTGGAGGGTGGTATTCTGGACGCTTCTGGGGATTTGTGGGCTTAGCTGGGTGCAGATGGCGGGTGTGCTGGTGATTGGGAAGAATGAGACGAGGCATTCGGTGCTTTTGAGGAGGAGGGCCAGAAGGGAAGGAAAAGGTATCCCGGAAGAGGCGGAGGCAAGGAGTTTGCAGAGTTTGTTCCGGGTTACGCTGGCCAGGCCTTTTCGATTCCTCACGACAGAAACGATCGTGATCTTCGGAGCCCTGTACAACGGGTTTCTTTATGGATTATCTTTCATGTTCAACAGCGCTTTCGGTCTAGTTTTCGGGGAAGAGGGTTATGGACTCAGTACTCTCGGCGTCGGCTGTGCCTTTCTTGGACTGGTGGCGGGTATTTCTTTGGCTCCGGTCGTTGGAATCTGGCAGGAGAGGTACTACCAGCGACGGATTCGCGGCGAAAGAAATACGTCCTCTGAGTCCGAACCTCTCCTGCCCAGCGATACGCACAGCATAAAATACATCCCCGAAGCCCGCGTCCAACTCGGTAAACTGGCTGCCCTCCTCCTCCCTGCCAGCCTCTTCCTCTTCGCCTGGGCGCCTCCTCCAATCCAGATTCTCTCCACCCTCCTCTTTGGTTTCAGCTTTTTTACGTTGATCTTCATGGTGGCTGTGTACACAGAAGAGAGCTATATGATATACTCAGCGAGTGCGTTGGCGGGAATCGGGATGATGAGGAACTTATTTGGGACCGTTTTCCCTCTGTTTGGGGTTCCAATGTTTAGGTCACTTGGGGTAAAGGGGGCGGGGACTGTAATTGGGGGAGTTGCGGTGTTGTTGAGCCCGATTCCGTTTGTGTTGGAGAGATATGGGGAGGGGATGAGGAGGCGAAGTCCGTTTGCTAGGAGTCATGAGGGGGATCAGGAGGACTCACTGAGGTGAATGGTCGGTATGTCTCTTCGTTGCTGCTACCCGCCATATCACTATCGTCGCTCTACTGTCCATGGTTCTGTATCTTTTGCCAGAGAGTTCTATGAATGGGAACATTATTTCCCTCTCTTCGCCGCACTTACGACCTCGAACTGGCATACAAGGAGGGATACGAACGAGGGAGAGGAACTCCACTAAGCTGAATGTTCAATATGTCTCTTCTTCGCTGCTACCATTTATACCGCTGCCATCCCTCCGTCGGCCATAATTCTATCTCTTATGCCAGAGAGCTCTCTAGATGAGAGTATGCCTCCCTTTCTTCGCCCACCTTTAAGCCTTAGATCTGACACACAAGGGCAATCACAAGTGAATGGAAACGAGTGAAATCCCCTGGGGGGTCCATATATCTCCTCTCTGCGGCCACTATTCATATCGCTGCCATCCTTCCGCCATCCATAATCCTATCTCTTTTACTGGAGCACTCTTTGAAAGCAACTATACCTCGCTCCCTCTGCCCGCCCTCAAACCCTGTGTTTGACATAAGAGGAGAGTCACTGATGGGGGAAAACGGGTGAAAGCCCGATCTCCCTGGTTGGTTTCTCTCTCTGCTGCTGTCATCATATCACTGCCATCGCTCTAATGCACTTAGTCCTACCTTTTGTGCCAGAGAGCTCCTGCAAAGCGAGTATTCCTAGTCGTCTTCGCTCGCTTCGAGCCCTAAATTCGGCATAAGAGGGAGAAATCACGGATGAGGGAGAATGAGTGAAAGCCCAAGCTAAATGAACAGTCTCTCTCTCTGCTGCCGTCAGCATATCCCTGCCATCGCTCTACTGTCCTGGGTTCTACTTCCTATGCCAGAGAGCTCTTTAAAGACGACTATACCTCCCTCTCCTCGCTGGCACTCACGCCCTCAAACTGGCACACAAGGGGGATCACAACAGGGAAAAACGAGTGAAAACAAGTGAGAGTCCAGCAAATCTCCATCTCCATTGCGATTATCCTGCCGTCTTATTGACACTGCGACCCGTACTCCTGCCTCTTCCCCTCGAAATACTCTCGCTTCCCTCTCTTTCACCACCCTCCGAATCCACGGCGGACCCTGTCCGCGAACTAGGTGCGACGCTCACCCAGCCAGTTGTTCAGGCGCTCACCTCTGTCGGTGCCGTTAGAGTAGCCCTCAGAGGCTCGGAGCTCGGGCAGGGCAGCGAGAATCGGCGAGACTGATGGTTTTGGTGATGGGTCGACTCGCAGAAGGTACATGACCTGCAGTGGCTTGGCTAAGTTGACGGGTTCTTCGTGCGGTGGTGGTGTGGGAGAGGGAGAAAAGGTTGCTGCTGCTCATCCATGACTGGGTCTCGCAGAGATATCCCCGCGGGTGCTGAATGGGCTCCAGACGCTCAATCCCAGCGGCATCTTGACTTCCCTCTCCCTCAGACCATCCTCGTATGCCTGAAGAGCCTACAATGTAGCTCTCCTAGCAAATACATGTCCGCCCAACGTTCCACTCTGCCCTCAGATGGTCCGCGAGCCATACCATGGGCCCTCCGACCTCCCTGGCATCCTCACATGAGCTCTAGAGGCCAGTCTGTCGGCCTAAAGATCCACAATGAACAGCCTCGACCCCGCGAAGCTTCCCACTTTAGTGCTGCCAAGGCCGTCCAAAAATCTATAAGAAGCGAGCTGCCTTTGCAACGCTTCTTCTTTCTTTCTTTCTTCTTCATGCCAGGCGAGACGCTCAAGAATGCCTTCGACCAAATGCCAACTTTGTCTGCCTACGGACGGGCAGTAGTTTTTGATGTCACACCTTCGGGTCCCCTTTTTCACTTGACGGAAGCCTCGCTGAGTTTCTTCTCAAACTCGTCTTTGGCGGCCATAATGGAGTAGATGTACTGGAGGTTGGTCGTAGACATAACACTCTTGACCGGCTATACAATGCCATCGCGCACGAAGAAGACACTGCCATCTTTTCCCATATACTTTTAAGCAATACCAGTTTCGACGATCATCGCGGCCTACACAATTACGTTGTTTTAATCCGAGGCATATTCAGAGTCGCAGAGTTCCACGGCCTGTCCACGAAGCTCTCGAGAGACTAGCAGAGGGCATCATTCCTCACGCCAACGAGGAGTTCAACTTCCTTCTTGTTGAGATTCTTGTTTCTGCGCTCCTGACTGGCGACTCTCCGTCGTGGGCGTTTGCAGTAGCGTCGGCATCGAATTAGGCGATCTGGGCGCCCGAAGCTGCTCGGCGGTATAGTCGTGACAGATAATCTCTCGCCCGTGATGAACGATGGGTTGCAGAGAGAGTATTCAGCTGCGACTCAGACTCGTCGTTGTTGCGGTTGAGCTTATACGCTTCGCTCACGTCTGATATTCGGATCAGTCGCCTGCTGCGAAATCTGCGGGCGCCTGTTTGTCAACCAGATTTTCTGTGATGTGCTGCTGCATCGCGATCGGCGCCAGATCGTATTGCAGAATCTGCTCGTAACAACTGTCTGCTGTCAGTATTGCTCATACCAAGACCGAGCGCTCAGTGGAAAGCACGGTGCTTTTGATCGGTCCGGGATGAGATGCTGCTGCCGTAACTAACGCTCTTTTCTTTCGTCTTGTTTTCGTATTCGGAGTGAACAAGGGGTAGTCCGTGTGTCTGGGCGTCTTGCGAGCGGCGATGATGAGCCCCAGCTTCAAAACCTCGCCGCCATCTCGCCAAGCTAGGTCTGCCCGAAGAGTCGCCAGTTTACCACCGTTAGATGCCTCTCGACTACAAATTGGGGCCTTTGATGGGCGTGGAATTTCGCTGAAGTCTTCTCTCGCCATTTGGCCCGTGCGGGAGCATTCATTGACTGTAAATCATTGCAGTAATTTTTGAAGACATTATGCTAATACGAGAGTCGTCTGTCAGGGCATCCGGCGGCAGGGACGGGCAAGATCACAATCGGATCATCGTGCGGTACGCAGATTTTACTCATGTCGCTTCGTACAACTTCAAACGTGAAGATACGCGAGTGTGACTCGCGGAGCTCGGCGTATGATTCTGTCGCTGAAGAGATGTTAGGGCGCAGGACAGTACGCCGTGCAGACGATACTGTCCATGGTCCAACGGAGAAGCAGAACGGGGACCCACGGGTGTTATGCCCATCGCCGATTGACCACTCTAGTTTAGAAAGTAGGTCGCACCTGTCGAGCTGCGTAGCGCCGAGGGGTGGTTGAGTTGCCAGCCGACTGTCGTAACTCATGCGTGAATGTATGGAGAAAGGGCGTCACAATTCGAGCGTACTTTGGTAAGCGGATTTCTGTGTCGCCGAGCGACGTCGTGAGTATGCCACTATTATTCCAAGACACGAGCATTCTCGTCGTCGTCACAGCCGAAAAGCGCAATGTCTCGGTGCTCCTGTCGGTAGGCCATAGGTTGCTTTGACAATGGCAGTACTGGAAGCTCGGGTTCGTCCTGCCCTTCCTCGGTCTGAGCCTTGTTCGACTCTTCACCTTACTTTTATCGCGATTAAGGTCAGACGAAATGTCGTCGGGCTTGGGAGCAGGAGCGAATCCCTTCTCTGGTGTTAAACTTGTTCTAGCGCTTGGATGCAAAGCCTCTTGCAGCAGTGTTTTTTCGTTCTTGGCAGCTTGCACTTCAGCTAACGACAAGTCGATACCAAGAGAGGCCGACAGCCGGAACGATGTCATGGAGTGGCACTCCATCGTAGAGATTCTCAGAGAGGAAGAGAATGGCATTCACGGGCGCGGGTCTTCAACAAGGCCGGCGTCGTCGCGGTATCGTATTGTCCCCATTTCGGTAGAGTTTCCATCGCCACCAATACCCAAGTGGGATCAGCTGATCGGCCTTCAGAGACTTGAACGGAATCGTTGCAGATATGGAATCGTGCTTTGAAGTTGTCGGGGCGATGGAGAAGGGTAAAGAAGGAAGGAGTCTCGACGGCAGGAATGTGGTCGGGACAAGCTTTCCTTCGGGATCCCAAATAAAGGCAAGTCATCCTTTCCCTGCTAGCGTCCCTGCTACACCGTACCACACCTCCTTTCTGGCCACTTTCTCCTCTTGCAAGACCCTCCAGCAACTGCTTTCTTTTCTGGACGTACTGCTGAGGCAACGAGCGTTGTCATACCGATGGAAAATGAATGGCGGCCTCACTGGCTTTGGGTCTCGCTTCCCGTGAACGCAACGATCGCCTCTCCTGGTTCTTCCCACCTCTCGCTCTGGCAAGCGAAGATCTTGGATGGAGCCGATTCCAGGACCACATAAGACTCATGATTTGTTCCGTCATCTGAGGCTCCGGATGCAACTGGAATTTCCAGACATCGCTCGCTGTGAGCCCTTTGAGAATGTAGCGACCGGCCCGCGATTTCACTGGAGATGTCTTCGTAAGCTTGACAAGTGCACGATGCCAGAGGGCGGTGTACTGTCGCTGGACCTGCCTGTTTGGGTGCTGGTTCAAGCCGAGTACGAGATCGCCTGAGACAGAATCGTTTCCAATGTTGAAGCAAAGAGTGCCACACGTCCGAGTCTGGGCGTTGCGGCCTGCTCGCCTTCGTTCGCCGTGTCGTCCAAGCTTACTGCAGCGGCCAGAGAGAGGAGACTTGCAAGACCGAGCTTCGGGCTCCCAGCATTGTCCATATCTTTCTGCCAGGTAACTTAGCCGCAAAGGCTCTTCTTGGGACGTCGAAAGCTGCTGTGACAAAGTTACTCCACATCGGCCACGATTCTGTCGTGGATTGCGTCTGCCAGGAACAGCATTGTTTGAAGGGTAACCGGAAGGAAACGAGCAACCGCGGGATAACCGGAATTTTTTGGATTTGTTCAAGGCCAAAACCGACACCAAGACTTCAGGTCCGGACACCTCCAACGTTGGACAACGTCCTCGTGATAGTGAAAAGCTCAGCGGGCGCAATGGTCATGCAGAACAGTGCAAAGATAAGACTTTCCTTCATACAGTTGCGTAAGGCTCCTTCCTTGGTACTCGACCGCTGTAGCGGAAAAGCAAACATCCTTGGCCTCGCTCTGTGCAAGCACAGAATAACAGATTCGAAATGCTGTCGTAGACGAAGCAGGCGATAGGTTTTCCTAGGAGGAATTCTGCGTCGGACAGCGCTTGTTTTTCTCTCCCCCCGGACTCGACCAGGCATTGGGGCCATGAGCGCCACTTATAGTATCCTCCAATTCGGCAGCAGTTCAGCTCCACCGACGCTATTATCCTTATTCTTAGTTCGAACACTCCGCGGTCGCCTTCTGGCCGGGATCTTTTGCTCTCTTGGCAAAGATTGAGCCTTGATGGCAGCACTGCCGTCCAGCGTCTTCTCGGCTGTCGTCCGGACGAGCAGCTTGGTCTCGATCAGCGGCTGAAGGTCTCTGCTTGATGGATCGATGGCGATTCAGCTTTCTCCACGTATGCGCTGCGACGGTGCCCCTCCAACGCTATTGTCCTTGCTCTTGGTCCGATAGGTGCGTGGCCTAACACCAGGCCAGGCGCCATGGATACGCTGCGACGGCCAATATTAGACTGTGGAGACATAATACAGGCTCCGAGAGACAGGACGCTCGACCGTGTTGAAGAGCAAACTCCATCGCAACTTGCCCCGCCGCGCTGTTGTCCTTGCTCTTGGTTCGATAGGTGCGCGGTCTACCGCCTGGCGTTACGGATGCGCTGCGACAACCAATGTCAGACTGCGGAGACATACTACAGGCTCTGAGAGACCTGGCACTCGGTGATGTTGGAGACCGATCGACGAAGATTTTGTTCGACCTCGCCATTGTGTCGTTTTATGTGCCGAACCCACCGGCTCGCTGCTTCTTCTTCTTGACTGCCGGAATCGAATCCCCAGTCTGAGCCATTGTCAACGCTATCAGGACACTCGCTCGGTAGCGTTGACCACCTGTTGGAGCTCTAGGTGAACAGCCGTTGATTCTGACATCGACTCTTTCGGAGAGCGTTCGTGTTGGTGAGACGTCCTGGGCGATCGCCGGATTGATACTTCTTCACGAGCTGTGCGGGCATCAGCCAGGCGACGGAGGCGCGAGCAGCTTTCTCCTTGCCCGATGCCGTGACCGGGTCGAAACCTGCGCAAACGCCAACTACCTTGTGCTTTGGTGTAGACGTTGGTATCTTTTCCAGTCGACCATGCTCTTCTCGAATCAACCATCTGCCAAGCTGTTGTTCTCCTCTGCAGAGTGGTCACGATTGTACTTAGTAGAGGGACAGTGTCGACCTCCACCACCTGCGGCGAGCTGCGGTGGATAAGATGCCTCAAAGCGTGGAGGAAGGTACGCTACCAGCACTTGGCCTTCATTCTGGTCCCTGGGATGTCCAATAATGCTGGCGGTTGCTGGAAACTTCAAGTAGAGCTCGATAACTCTGCGGGCAAGATCGGTTGGCGGTGGCTTGGCAGATCGCTGCTTGTATGTGAGCTCTGGGCTCATACCAGAGTCGTGCTCTTCGAAGGACTGAGAAGAAGACCTAAAATATCTTCCTCACGGTGCTCGTCGGATCGAATGAGAACGTGTTTGGGTGCACTCCAGAGCCAACAACACGACTCGGGGCATCGAGTAAGGCTGTTGCGGTTGCATTTCGGATCAAGTCGCATGGTTCGCGCGGTCCAGAGCACGCAAAAGGCGACTTTGGAGGCTCATCACTGCGGTCCTCCATGACCGTACTGTCGCCGCAGTGCACCCCCACGGCAAATGCTGTGGTACCATTCCATCCGCATCGCCCGCTGGAGTATGAAAACATCCAAAAGACCTCCAATAGTCTCAGTTCGGCGGTATTACTGTCACGAAGCTTCTCCGTCCCACTCGGAACCACCGGGACCTCGTAGCGCTTGGGTAGTTGGGTGTTGTGGCTCGAAGATGGCGAACAAGAAGCGCAAGCGAGGCGCATATCCTAATACGAACGAGGAGCAGGCCTCCTCATCTGCATAAAAGATCAAACGCGCCCAGCAGTCCAGACAGTCGAGAATACCGCCATTTCGGCTCCTTAAAGGAATGTACTCTTCGATCCTATTGTCGTAGTGTTCCTCATCTGAGTCACGATGCCAGCCGTGTTGATACACAGTTTAACAGTGCCTTGGTGAGGTGTCGTCAGGGCTTCTGAACGACCGAACGAGGCTGTCGTGGTGCCCACCCGCAGTTTGCACAAAGCCCACAAAAGGCTTCGAGGCTTATGAAGCTTAGCTTGAAGTTCGTCGAATCCGGCAAGCACACGGGACTGGTGCTTTATTGAGCAACTGAACTGTGCATTCGAAACCGTTTGCGTTCCGCCGGAGTCATGGTTGCTCGGCTTGAGGGCATGTCGCTGAAGGGCTCAGCGCATGTCGTCGGCTGGTCGGTTCGCCGGAATCTGATCATGTTGGTGCTGGTGACATTGCTTGATTTCCTCGCTGCTCTTCTGTTTGTCTTCTTGGCAGGACCGGGTAGTCAGCCCGGACACAACGACCGCAAAGAGGGTGTCGAGCTGTTGCAAACACCGCCGGGAGTGGGGTGCTGATAATGATTTGTGTGCTTTTTGATGGTTTGGCCTGCATGGAGACGGCCAAAGCAAGACATGAATTAGATCACCTACTGAGGACGCCCTGCTTGGCGCACCCCCTCTCTCGTATTTTCCTACCCTCATATCCTCTTCGTCCTCTCTCACGCGGAGTTAGGCTCTCTTTACCCCATTCCACAGGGACCTCACCCCCTGCTTGATCCTCTTCCACCCCTCGAGGTCTTGTCCGGGCTCAAACAATCCATCTCGAGCCGTTGCTTGAGTACCCATGGCAAGGTTCTGCGCAGCGCAGACTCGCGTGACGGTGTCTGGGCTCGTTTGTGAGTGCAGGGAAAGAGTCGATGGCTCGTACAGCGGCAGCAGACCGGCGAGCGCAGAGCCAGAAGTGGATGCGTTTCCGCCGATGGTGGTCAGGGCTACGCCAGGCATTGCTCGTAGCATGGTGGGCGGCGCCAACGGCCCGGTCGACAGCAGGCGGTGCGTGAATGGTGCAGTAGTGGTTGATGATGCCATGTTGTGGTGATGTTTTTGTTGGTGTTGTGGTGGAAGAAAGATGGTGGGCTTGGAGGAAAGATTTGATCTAAGGAGCGCTTCACATGAAGATTTCTGACGCTTCACAGAGCCCGCCGCATTTCTATGAACTCACAGCTGGTCGAGGAGTAACCGGCACACCATTCAAAACAGACATCTCAGGGCAGTCCGCATCACGACCGTAACGAGACAATGAGCTACTTCGACGGCGACGACCACCATACCAGCGGTCTCCGCAACCACAGTTGTCCATAAACAAGACAAAGCAAGCGACCGGAGGTCGCTTGCTTTGCTTGAAATATTGAAGGCTGAGGCTTGAATTGTTTGTGAATTGAACGGTCTATCTTGCTTTGTTTGCAAGGCTCTTTGAACCCTTGAGGCCCGTGCTCTGGTGAAGTGAATGACTGGCTTCTGCAGGCTTCTGCAGCCCCCTCTGCCGCTACTGCATGCGGGCAATGCACCCACCCCTTAGAGGACTGTTGTACGTGTTTTTGCAGTGAATAGACCCTCAGTGAGTGTCAGAATGCCCGTAGATATCCATGACTTGAGTGTCATGAGCCACTGGAAGGTCTCACTAGATAGCAGTCGTCTCCTAGGCCCTACAACGTCACTGGCTTGTGAGAATATTCTCTCAGGTGAATCTGACATGCAAGGAATAGCGTAGATATCCAATGCTAGCGCTGCCAGTCTTGGCCAAGTCTTCATCTTGTCTAGCCAGTAGGGCACTGGACTGTTAGTCACTTTAAGGGTTGGATGCCTTGCTTCTGCCTCAAATTGAGCCAGTTCATCAACAACCTGGTCATCGTCATCATCGTCTGCAAACCAGTCATCTATAAGGGGGTGTTTGCTTGGGCCATGGTTGGTGAATGCAGTGTCAACTGCACGCGTCTTGTATGGAAGCCATAGGTCTTGGAAGGTGTTTCTTGCTGCCCTTATCCATTCAGGCTTGTCTTGCCATCGTTTCTCAAGATATTGCCACCTCATACGAGGGTGTAGTACCACTGCAGCAACATAGACAGGTGATTCATCCAGCTTGGCATAATAATCGTTCAGTTTCTGCCATCCAAGGTTGATTGCGGTTGAGAAGTGATGCTCTGAAGTGAGCAGATCCGGGTCCAAGGTGTCAATTGCTTCA
>NHNV01000117.1:0-56268 GCA_002785995.1 Mycosphaerelloides madeirae | reverse complement strand
ATCCACCTTATTATGTTATGCAGCTTGCCAACAGCACCACGAGTACGCCAAAAACTCTCCACGGCTTCAAAAGCACCCTTCTCTGTTTGTCGTTCGAGCTCTTTTATTGCCTTATTTGACCCTTTGCCTAAGAGCAGTGACTTTGCACAGAGATTGGCAATATGGCCAAAGCAACGAAGGCGGCGAGCTTTGCGGTTGATAGGTTCCATCTGAGGGTCAATCTTCTTACAAAGAACTTCAACGCATGTGTCGTTATTGCTTGCGTTATCCGACACAAAGTAGCCTAGCTTCTTCTCAATCTTGTACTCCAAGAACACCAACCACAAGGCGCTAGCAATGTTCTCGCCAGTGTGCTCGCCTCGGAGGCGCCGAAAAGCCAAAAGTTTTGTACAGCGTTTGCCTCCGGAGCTAATATAATGGCCGTAGACCGAGACAATTGCGCGATGGTTAGGCGAAGTCCAGACATCGAACGAGATATGGATATTGCTCAGTGCGTGCAGCAGTTCCAACATAAGCTGCTCCTTCCACTTTGTATACTCATAGAGCACCCACTTCCTTATTGTTGCGCTGGCTTTTGGTAGATGTTGACCGATAGACTGACTGAGGCAGCAGACAAGCTCTCTGAAGTACACGTTCTCAATCATCCGGAAGGCAATATGGCAATACACCAACCACCGTATTAAAAGGCGCTTGAACTCGTCGAACTTCTTCACCATTGTCCAGGTAATTGTAGTCTGCAAGACATCTGGAAGCTTCTGCTGATTGCCGACAGTAATGTGCTCGCCTTTCTTGTTCATGTCGTGAACAGCAAGGTGTAGCAAAGGTCCTTGGTTGCCATTCATTAAAGGCAGAGTTTGCTGCTTCTTCTCAAGCTCGCAGTTGTAACAGTAATACACCTCCCTCGAGTCTTTGTGGCGCACAAGTACCTCGCCATGTTGCCAGATTGCCGACGTCTTTCTACGGGTCTTCTTCAGCTGCTGGATTGTTGCCTTGCGCGTATATGCATCGCCCTCAATATTGAACGTATCCAGCCGCAGTTCCACCTTGAAATCGTTGTTCTGCTCGCATAAGGTCACAGTGTCGCTGTCTTTTGAAGGATTGGTAAATGGCCATCGAAATGCCGACATTTTAGTAGAAACAGGATTGTAAACACAAGGGCAGAAAGATGATGTTGAGGCAGGACAGCTTCAATTGCAAGACGCGCAAAATCGCGTCTCTAAGAATACGCTACTTTAGTGTGTATCCATTTTGCTGTAGCATCCGATTGGAGCGCTTTGCATACTACATTTGGATCTGGTTACCGGTAAGGCGATAACAACTATACCATACCAGTACCAATAGCAGCGATGGCAATACCATACCAACCAACAACCTACTGGTAACCACTACTAACCAATAAGCTACCATACCAATAAGCAGACTGCTTCGCCATGATTTGATGTTGTTCCTGAGTAAAGGGCGAGGCTAATATGTCAATTTGTCGATTGTTGGGAAGCAGCATGTGCTTGGAGAACGACGTTGTTGGATGGATAGATAACGCTGTGCCGTCCAGTTGCGCTGGCCGAAGTTCAACGATGGAGCTCTCGAGACGCCGGCGCTAGGCGGACCTATTCGTAGCTTCCGCTCGTACAATGTGAACTACGGAATCGTGAGTTGATTTTCCAGACTTAGGGTTTGAGAGATGGAATCAAAAGTGGGTATGAATCGAATTGCGATCATTTTGGTTCGATCTGGTCCGTGAGCGTATGCCTTGTGTGTATGGGGGGGAAGCACTATACCTGACAAAAATCGAATATCAGTTGGCACATCATATTCAGCCATAAGACTTGAATAATAGACCTAAAATTGGGTTCATTCCAGAAGCATTGGAACTGGAAACGCAATCGAGCTCGCAAAAGGGCTGGAATTCTCAATCGTCGCTAGGGCGGCTACTGCTTCCCAACCCTAATGTCCTTCGGCCCGTAATAGCCCTATCCCCAATGGTATGACCTCTACCTTTACCTCGCAAAGATCTAGTCTGTTGAACGATCCAAGCTCGTGGGTTTGTCCTTGATGGGCATGTCACTGCCGGAAATACTCTTGTACTGTCCGCGAATGAAGTCGGAGATCTCCTCGTCCTTGGCCTGCTCAACAGCAGACTCGTTGTCTTGAGCTCCCTGACCCAAGAATTTCTCTTGCACAAAGTCCACGCCTGTAGCATGTATCAGTTCTTCAACTCGGCTGTAGGAGAGTGTGCATCTGTGGGTGTACCCTTGTCGAGGTAGTCTTCGTTCTTCTCGCTCTCTTTGCCTCCGCCAGCGGCAGAGTTGAACTTGTCGCCGAGAGCACCGAAAAAGCCGCCGCTGCCACTGCCCTTCTGCTCACTGGACTGGTCGGGGGAGCTGGAGGTTTTGTTTGAGGTGGACTCGTTGCCGCCAGCGTACTTGTTGAGGTTCTCTTTGAGGACGTCCATGTTGGCTGATGTGACTGTTGGTTCAGTGTGCAAGGTGGGTGCAGATCGTGAGGCTGGTGGTCAATTGAAGAGAGCTAGAGAAGAGAAGGTGGCCACGTGCTCATGTAATATAGGCAGGCTGGACCTATGCCTGCACCTGCCCGCCATCAGCCCACATGACGCAGCTCGTGACACTCGACCCGGAGCAGTCACAGATGCGAAACGGCAGGAGCGTTTCAGCAGCGCCCAGGCAAGTTCATTCGATGGCGGTGACCAGAGCGATAGCAGCCAAGGCTTGGAAGTTTGGAAGGTTGGAAGAGTGGGCAAGCGATGTGTGACAATGTGGTGCGCTAGCTACGGCATATCATATCGCCGTACCCGTATGGTTTTCATCGTTGTGTCGAGGAAGAGGCCTGGCATTGGACGATCGAGTCTCGATTGATGAGGGTGTGACGCTTTCAGATAATGCATGTGATAGAGCACATGCAAGTGATGGGGACGATCTCTTGGAAGGAGAGCATGCGTTTGATTGCGCTCTTCAATATTTGAACGACGTGTCATCAATACGCGTTTTGACGCGTCCTAAATTTAACAACGTCACTTCCTTTAGCCATCTCCCGACAACGATTCAAACTAGCATTGAAGTAACACCCAACATGAAGTCGTCTCAGCCTGCTGGCACTCCCTCCTCGACGCAGAAGAAACAACAATCTATTTCGAGTTTCTTCACTCCAAAGCCCGCCGCCGCCCCCAAATCGGCGTTTCGCATCCACGATGTCCCGCCGCCCCCAACTCGACCAGCTCCATCGCACGACGAAACCGCTGCTCCAAGCGATGGACTGTTTGTGAGCAATGACGAGAGTACCTCCAATGGCTTACGCAAGACGTCTCTGTCCACCAAGCGATCTGCCGGCGACGACGAAGAACCCACACCGCCAGAGGCAAAACGGAGGAAAGAGAGCCCTGAGGCGTCAAACTTCGGAGGGACTCTCAATGGCCACAGGCCGTTTCTAAGAACTGTCTCGGCGAACAGCGTCGGCAAGAAACCAAATGTCACGGCCAGGACCTCCAAATATGTGTTCTCCAGTTCGCCAATGCCCTCCAATAACGAAAAACAGCAGGATGAGGAGGACCAAGAGGTGCGCAGGATGAAGGAGCGACTACACAAGAAGTTTGTGCAGAAGCTTGGCAATCCGGACAGTATGATCAGGCGAAGGAATGGCATCAACAGCGAAGAAACCCGAGGAGACGAAGATGCTGGTGAGGAAGATGAAGAGGAAGAAGAGGAAGCGTCGAAGCCGCAAAAGAAAGGGGGAAAGGCTCCAGCGGCAAAGAAGAAATTGACACCCATGGAGCAGGAGATCGTCAATCTAAAGAGAAAACACCCGGACGCGCTTCTTGTGGTGGAAGTTGGGTACAAATATCGCATGTTTGGCGAGGATGCGCGATCTGCTTCAAAAGCGCTGGCAATCTTCTGTATACCCGGCAAGATGAGATTCGACGAGCATCCATCAGAAGCACACCTCACCAAGTTCGCCTCCGCGAGCTTTCCAACCCATCGATTGCATGTCCATGTGAAGCGGCTTGTGGCTGCGGGACACAAAGTCGGCATTGTCAGGCAGCTTGAGACTGCAGCACTGAAAGCTGCTGGTAGTAATAGGAACAAGCTCTTCGTGCGTGGTCTGACCAATCTCTACACGAAGGGCACATACATCGATGACCAGGACTCATTGGAGCTGGAGGGTGCCAATGGCGGTGCGCCTGCACATGGTTATCTCCTTGGGATTACTGAGAGCTACCCCAAAGGCGTCGGACCGGATGAAAAGGTCCAAATTGGTATGATCGCCGTGCAACCCTCGACAGGTGATATCATTTACGACGATTTCGAAGACGGCTGGATGCGAAGCGAGCTTGAAACGAGACTGCTTCATATCTCTCCCTGTGAGTTTCTCATTGTTGGAGAGCTTTCCAAGACAACGGAAAAGCTCGTCCAACACCTCTCCGGTGGCGACGATGCTCGCGTTGAGCGAGTTGAAAAGCCAAAGACAATGGCCGCCCTGTCTTACAGCCACATCACCAAGTACTACGCCGATAAGTTGAAGCAGGGAGAGCCGTCTTCATCACAAGTGGAGTCGTCGCAAGAAACAGGCACAATTCTGGATAAGGTCCACAGGCTGTCTGAAAATGCAACGGTCTGCTTATCGGCCATGATCACACACCTTACCGAGTACGGCCTGGAGCATGTGTTTGACCTCACCAAATACTTTCAGTCTTTCAGTGCGCGGTCACACATGCTCCTGAACGGTAACACGCTCACAAGCCTTGAAATATATCGCAACCAGACGGATCAGTCGCCACGAGGCAGCTTGTTCTGGACACTGGATCACACGCAAACCAAGTTCGGTCGGCGACTACTTCGAAAGTGGGTCGGCAGGCCTTTGCTGGACCGAGAGCTACTCGATCAGCGCGTAGCGGCTGTCGAGGAGCTCAAGGAGGGCGCTGGAAGCATTGCAGTGGATAGGATCTGTCGTGTGCTCCGGAACGCCAGGACCGATCTCGAGAGAACCTTGATCCGCATCTACTACAAGAAGTGCACCCGGTCCGAACTGCTATCGATGCTTCAGATTCTACAAGGCGTCGCGGGAGGTTTCACTCACGTTACGGACGTTTCCAAAGCCGGCTTTCAGTCCTGCATGCTCAACGAAGCGATCGCATCTCTCCCGCGCATAGGCGAAGAAGTGATCGAGTATCTCAATCGTATCAACGCCGAGGCTGCGAAGTCCAACGACAAGTACAACTTCTTCCGTGGCGAGTACGAAACAGAAGCGATGACGGACCATAACGTCGGCATCGCGGCTGTCGAGCACGATCTCAACGACTTCAAGACCAAAGCGGCTGAAATACTGAAGCGGAACAAAGTCGAGTATGTGAGCTGGAATGAACTCGACTTTCTTATCGAACTACCCAATGCCCAACTCAAAAACGTCCCGGCTTCCTGGATAAAGATCAGCGGCACGAAAGCAGTCTCGCGCTACCACGCCCCTGAAGTCGTCAGATTGATACGCGAGCGCGATCAGCACAAAGAGTCGCTCTCCAACGCCTGCGACGCCGCTTTCACAGCTCTTCTCACCGAAGTCGGCTCCAAGTACCAGGCCTTCCGCGACTGCATTCAATCCCTCGCTCTCCTCGACTGTCTCCTCTCCCTAGCCGAAGTCGCGCAACAAACAGGCTACACCAAACCCACCTTCACATCCTCACCTGGCATCAACATCGCAGCCGGTCGGCACCCGATGGTTGAGCAACTCCTCCTAGACTCTTTCGTCCCCAACGATATCCACCTCTCCGCAGACTCTACCCGCGCCCTCCTTATCACAGGCCCTAACATGGGCGGCAAATCCTCCTACGTCCGCTCCGTCGCTCTCATTGCCATCATGGCACAAATAGGCTCATACGTTCCGGCGGATGCAGCAGAGCTCGGTCTCTTCGACGCTGTTTTCACTCGCATGGGCGCTTTCGATAACATGCTCAAAGGCGAAAGTACGTTTATGGTCGAGCTAGGCGAGACGTCGGATATCCTCAAACAAGCCACACCGCGCAGCCTCGTCATCCTCGATGAATTAGGCCGCGGAACTTCTACGCATGACGGCGTCGCGATCGCACAGAGCGTGCTGAGACATACGGTTACTGAGATCAAAGCTTTCACGCTCTTCATCACGCACTATCAATCACTCGCCAGAGTTGAAGAACCGGGATTGAAGAATGTGCATATGCGATTCAAGGAGAAGGGGAAAGAGGATATCGCGTTTCTGTATGAAGTTGGAGAGGGCGTGGCGCATCGGAGTTATGGGTTGAATGTTGCGAGGCTGGCGGGGTTGCCAAGGTCTTTGCTAGAGGAGGCAGGGAGGAGGAGTAAGGCGATGGAGGAAGAGGAGGGTATGAGACGGATGTCTTATTTGGCGAGAGCGGTGGGAGGGGTGCTTGGGGGAGACGGGGAGGGAGAGCTGGAGAGGTTGGTTGGGGGGATTGAGCAGTTGTGAATTCGCTGCAAGGGAAGTTGCTAGTGAGATGAATGAGAATATAATTTTCGTACACTAGCATTACTGCTTGCCTCTCTCACGTCCCATTATCTAGACACTGTCGAAACCATCAAAGCGGAAAAAGCCATTCGTCACGTATTGGCTCCTATGGAGCGCCTCCCAGTTAGTTTTTCAGTTCCGCCCTCATCAAATGTCAATCCCTAGGTATCAAACCCAACATCGAAATGTAAAACGCTTCAAAATGCAATCACCAGACACACGCCCTCTAGAATCTCTCCCTAGGCCCATGGCCGTGGTTCTCGAACAACTCATCCAGAACGGCACTGGGAGCACGCTGCCCAGCAAGATGCTCGCTACTCGATCTGGGTAGCAGTCCCTGGCCAAGACCGACTTGGAGGGAAGAAGTGCTGTGTTGTGCGTACATGTGGCTGGTAGGTCGGCTCCCATAACCGTCTCTGCTTGCTGTGCGTAGCCCTTCGCGTGACGGACGAGATAGAGCGTCGTGGGCGCGGAGACCTGCGCGTGAGTCGACTCCGGAAGTGCCGCCGTAGTAGTTTGAGGTGCTGCGCGAGTTGGGGAGATTGGGCGTGCCTGGTGGGGAGGGACTGATCGTGCTGTGGCGGGCGTACGGGGCGAGAGAGCTCCCTAGTGCTACGGAGGAGCGGCCGCCTGCTGGGTCTGCGGCGGAAGGGGCGGCGTAGTAGCCTGCTGGCATGAAGCCTGAGCCTCTGTGGTCCATAGTTGCGGAGCTCGCGCGGTTGGTCGCTTGTGCGGTTGGGGAGAAGAAGAGACCTGCGGGCGGGGGTGCAGAGGAGTATCGCTGCTTCTCGTCTGGTAGGTGTGAAGAGCGATGAATTGGTTTTCCGGCGCTCGTCAACGCATCGAGAGACATGCTGCTGCCGGCTTCGTATTCTTTGTAGTATCCATTCTTGTTGCTTCCACCCCATGTCGTGCTCTTTTCTGTGCCGTTGCGCACTGCTGCTCGGGCTGCGCGCTTGACGGAGCGGTCGATGCTCCATGCTACGAGGCCGCGCCAGAGGAGGACGCAGGCGCCGAGGAAGGCGAGGACTGCGCCGACGGCGATAAAGACGGTTCCTTCGGGGAGGGTGGACTTTTGCATGAAGGGAGCGTTGGCTGTGTATGGGATCACCAGTTCGGGCACACCGGCACCAGCGATGGTGGGTAGTCCGGTGAGGAGGCCGGCGACTGTCGAGGAGGAGCCGGTGGTGAACGTTACAGTGGCTGAGCCCGAGGAGGTTTCTGAGCTGGCTGCGGAGGTAGAAGAATCTGTTGCACTGGCCGTTTCCGACGGCGAAGTGGCTCCAGAGGTTTCTGAAGCCGTTCCGCTGGAGGTTTGTGACGAAGTCGGGAGTGCTGTTTCTTGCGTCGCCGTGGACAGGTCTGGAACACCTTGGGCGAGGACATTGACGGCTGTTGCTGCCAGCAGCGACAGCAGCGAAAGGCAGCGCATGGTGATTATGTTGCGAGATGCGTGCTTCGCAACGTATATACCCAGATAGCCGGCGTATGCACTGCCAACAGAGTCTTCTCCTAAGGAGAGTTGTTTTCTCGTTTCCAGCCTTGTTTCGGTGTCTCCTCCTCGCCCCTTTCGTCCAGGACTGGCTGGCTGGCTGGCTGGCTGGCTGGCGGAGCGTGCCTGGTATAGGGCCTTCGGACAGTTTGCTGGGTGTGAACGAGCGACGGGAACGAGCGTGGGTGCAGTGACGCAAGAGTCTTGGGGATGTATGCGCGGGCGGCGGTTGTGTATCTCGAGAAACGTCCCAGCGGTATCACAGTCGGGGGGCGGGAGCACAGCCGCCAAAGCCAAGCCAAGCCAAGCCCAGCCCAAACACGCGGATTCAGCATCCCGGAATAGAATAGACGCGCCATGAACCCGGCATTAGCCTGACTAGCCCCTTCTCCTCTCGTATTGGCTTCGTCTCTCAGCGTCTCGACCTGGAAAACCATTGACTCGGGTTGATATCTTCGACAATCGGTTGATGACTTGATAACGTTCTTCTTCAAGCATAATGGTTCGTGAAGCTATCCTGGTCGTTCATGTAGCACCACAGCCCCTTCTGAACGCCTCCAATTACACCCATCGTCTCGACCTTAATTCGCCCATCTCCAAGCCAATACCCAGCATCCCACTGCCTACAGACCCTCATACACCACCTTCACCTCCACCCTGGCGCTCAATCCTCCTGACCGCTTACACCGATACAGGCGCTTCGCCAACCACCTCCGCAGCTTTCCAACCGCCCCCCTCCCGCTCTTCCCCTGCGTGCAAGTGCTACTCCACACATGCTGGAACAAGCCCGATAGTAGCGAAAAGTCCGCCTCCCATCGTGGACACTGGACTGGCTGCTCTTCTCCGTCTCAATAACTCGTCTCTCCAGAGAGCGGCCCAACCCGCCACTCCTTGAGCAGGTACTTCTTCCACTGGAAGCACTGCGCTGCCAGCTTGTTGAGGCGCACGAGGTCGAGATTGGTGCCTGATTTGCATATCCCGGCTTCGAGATGGATGAGCATGCCCGGATAGGTCTTGAACTTGCGTTCCTTGCATGCAAAGCATGGATAGTTTGGGGGAGATGGTTGATTTTATGCTGTGGAAAACAGGTCAGAGGAGGCGTAAGGAGCAACAGGTGGGTGAAAGACACATGCGTTTTCGAGGGAGTTGAGGGTATCGAATGGCTCTGCATAGTCTGGACATTCGTAATTGTATGGCATGGTGTCCTTTGTATCTTGTGTGAACAGGATATACATTTCTGTGTCGGGGATTTTGTAGAGCTGATCTACCCAGGTGCCGCCTTTGTTGGACCTCTGCTGTTTGTGCGGATACGCGCAGACGATGAGACAACGCTCGCCAAACGCACCCTCATCAATTGTAAGTCGTCCACAAACAGTCTTATGCAACACGCGACCGGGATGCTGATCGATTATCACCCTGGTCCGGTGTCTTTTGTGAGTGGTCTCCTGGGCCCAAAAGTCACGACCGGCTCCAACACCAACCCGAAACCTCATAGACACCTCATTCCCTCATACCATTTACTTCTATACACCTACCCTACAGTCTTAATGTTCATCACAAGAAAGTCCGATCAATACAGCGGAAATGAACCTGTGAGCGGCGTATCCAGCACATTCCGTCCCACAAACGCCTCGAAATTCCCGGAAGGCGTGATCCAGGTCTTTATACACATTCGTCAGCAATCCGCTCCAAGGAAGAAGAAACGAGCGTAACTCACCTGGTTTCCTACATCCCAATACGAAATGTCCTTCCTCCTCAACAAAAAGTCCACTTTCACACTTGCTCCAGCTTTCACTTCCACCTTCTGAAAACCTCTCAGCGTCCTGGTATTGACATACCCTTTCTCAGATGGGATCGGAATCTGTAGGTATAGTTGTGCAACCTCCTGACCCGTCACACTGCCATTGTTCTGAATAGTCGCAGATATCGTTCCGACGTTCTGCAAGAGGGAAAGCAGTCCACCAACACCAACGTCAGTCCTATTGACGTTTTGCTCAGTAGTGCCGTTCGCGTACACGCCGGCGAAACTGACAGACCCTGCGGTCGAGGTGGCGTTCATATTGATCTCGAGGGCTGAGTAGTCGAAGGATGAGTATGTGAGGCCGTAGCCGAAGGCGAAGCGAGGGGCGACGTTGCGCGCGAGGAAGGAGCGGTAGTCAATGTTTACGCCTTCGCTGAAGAGGCATTGCGGAGAGTTGGTATCGCCCTGACATGGGGATTGGAGGTCTCCAAAATCAGAGGCTCTCTTAGCGACGGTGTAAGGGAGTCGTCCGGAGAATGATGCATCGCCGTAGAGGAGTTGTACGACGGCGCGGCCGGCGTCTTGGCCAGGGAGGTGGGCGAAGATGACGGCTGTAATGTTCGTGTTGTCGATCCAGGAGTCGACGACGCGGATGCCTGCGTTGTGGATGATGACGATGGTGTTATTGCATTGTCGAGCTACGCTGTTGACGAGGTTGTCGGAGTCCTCATCTGCGAGCCCTGGCCGATCCCAAGCTTCGGAGGCATATTCGTTGATGAAGACCAAGCATGCGTCCGAACCCGCAACGACACTGGGTTCTGTGGATGAGAAGTCGTAGAACATAGATGTATCATCGTCGTATGCCCTTGCTTGAAGGGCTTCGAATGGCGTGCTAATGTACGCAGGCGTATTCGATCCAGATCCTCCGCCGACGAATAGCAATCCCGTCATCGTTTCTGGCGCGTTCTCGACGGGCTCGTTCGTGGCAATCTCTGCCATCTGTGGCTGTTGAAGTTTGGCATATTGCCAGTTCTGTGCGAAGTTCGACGATCCAGGATTGAAACTCGCCTGAGCGATAGCATCGTAGCCAAAGACTGAGAGCATCCCAAGTTTACCCAGCGGGAGAGTGTTTTTGACGTTCTTCACAAGAACATGGCCTTCAATGGCTTGCTCAAGAAGTGAATACTTCGATGCCGGGTTCTTTGCATCCACATACTGGTGTGGTTGAAGCAGATTGTCCGGTAGACCAAATCCTGGTGCTGGGAAGTCAGGAGCATCCTGCCCAAGCTGATACCACGTCGCGATGATCCGGGTAGCCATATCAGCAAGCCGTGTTCGATTCAATTGCCCATTTCTAACCATCTGTGACAGCTGATCATTATCCCAGTACTGGCTGTTTGGCATTGCCATATCCAGACCAGCGAGTGCAGACTCGAGCCCGCTGTGTTGTGCAGCCCAATCCGATACCACAAATCCTTGGAAGTTGAGCTCGCCTTTCAGCATGCCACTGAGCGTTTTGCTGTTTTCGCAGCCATATGTGTTGTTGATTCGGTTGTAGCTGCACATCACGCATCCTGCGCCTGCGATAACGGCGTCCTGGAAGGGCCACATGTATACTTCATGCATCGTTCGGTCGTCGATATTCGAGCTGGAGCTGAAGATGGTATCGCCATCATCGTTGGTAATCGGATTGCGGTTCGTTTCTTGTTCATCTGGAAACAAAGAAGCAAAAGTCAGTATCCTACCATACACCCTTCGAATGACTAAACTTACTCCCAACGAAATGCTTTACACTCGCAATGACGTTTTCTTGGAGTCCCCGAATGGTTTGAGCACCCAAGATACCATCCAGATATGCGTCCGCAGCGAAACCCTGTTGTGATGGTGAATCTAACGCTCCGTTCCCTCGGTTTTTATGCGTCGGGACTCACCTCCCAATTCCTCCCACCCTCTGCAATCCTCCCAATAGGCCCAACCACTGGCCCCAACGCCACATTCACTCCCTTCTTCTTGAACTCAGCGCCCATATACATCGCCCTCTCATACGCCAGAGACGCATTCCACGAAGCACCCACATGCAGACCCGAGGCATACGCATTGACGCCGTCTGTGTCTCGCACTCCATTCCCAGCGTCGTGTAAGCAGAGCCCAGGAAAGCCTTGAGCCGGCGCAGAGCCCGAAACACCTACACAGCCTGTGTGGTCGGTCGGATATCCTATTGTGATGTTGTTCATTTCTTCCAACGTCATATTGCCGACCATCGTCTGCGCTCTTTGATATGAGTCTGACCAGTTGCCTGCGCCATAGCCTTGTGCTGTGAGTTTATCAGCCCCAACTATTTTCTCAAGTTTAGAAAGGAAACTCACGCGACGGTAGCACAATCGGACTCGTAAAATCGCCATTCGCGCCCCGATTCCGTAGAGCAATCAACCCAATCAGCGGCAAAAGCATAACTCCAGAGGCGATGAGCGTCTTCTTATATCGCAGACCAAAAGCCGCGATTCTCGAAGGGACCGTCTTCCGATAGAGGAACGGTGTTTTCTCGTTCACAGAAGAGTGAATGGCTTCTTTCTCTCCCATTCCAGGCAGGGCGGTCAGGTCGGCAGACATGAGCACATCCGAGATGTCAACATTTCTCGGTTCCGGTTCCGGTGACTGTGGATGTGGTAGTGATAGTTGCTGTCCGTTGGTCTGTTTGTGATTTGTGAAGGTGATGAGGCTAAGATGTTGGTCATTTCAAGATCAGAGGAGAAACAAGATTGCTTTTCCAACACACCGTTCCTACCAAAGCTCGTTTTGATGCGAAGAGGGAAGGAACAAGGTGCATGTGTCGTCGCTTGATAATGATTCAAGGATTCAAAATAAAGGGTCCATGTCGATCGGCAGCCAAGGCCACAGCAACCGGCCCGTTGCCCCGCGAAATGTGATCGACGCCAATGAATGACGTCAAAGCCTGAATCGAATCCTCAGTCAAGCAGTATACACGCCCCGATCACATGCAATATGAATCAGGCCCAGTCTGTGCCATGCTCAACAACGTCAGGGATGAACCCCTCAACAGATCCCTCAAATTATATTTGGTTGTCAGTCTCTACATTGCAGAGTCATGTCTGGCGCCTTCTCCATCATCGCCAATACTCGCCTCTTTGATCCTATGCGCACCTCGGCGAACACATTATTCATTCTGGACTATGTTACATCACAATCTGTCGTATCAAATGACTTTCGGCTCTGTGAAGATGGGTACACTTTCAAAGTTGTGATCCCATAGCAGCCAGCCCTTCTCGTCGATTTCTGCCCCATCATCGGTGGTCTGAATACCAACCGCTTCGTTCTGCTGAAGTTCCTCCTTGGAAACACCTAGATTGTCTCGAGGAATCCATAATTTGGGTGTCTTCGAATTGAGAGCGGGTGCTTCGTATGCCTCGGCGATATCTTCCTCGTTCTGTTGTACTGGCTCTGGGGGAGTGCTTGAGTTTTCAAGCATCGACGAAACCCTGGCGCGAGCTGCAGATATGACCGAGTCAAAGAAGTCAGACAGTCGTCTTGGTGCTGGGTGGGGAAGAATGTTGAGACCGAGACGTCTGCCATGCGATGCAGCGTGCAAGCCAGCGGTATCGTTTGGATCGATGTCTTCCTGCTCTGCCAGCAATGGCACTTCCTGCCCCTGCCACTTATCTAGTCCGAGATATAGTTCGAGTGGTCGTAGCATTCGGTCGAGAAGCAAATTCGTCACTGCAGTGATGACGAGCAGAATGATCATCAATGTCGTCTGGGCAGCCGCTCCTCGAGTTCCAAAGAGACCAATCAGACATAGCTCCGCAAGGTAGAGTCCTGTCGGCATCTGCTGCAAAGCTCGTTTATACGATTCACCCTTCGTGTCCGTCTTAGTCTGGCGGATGTAAAGTAGCATGTATCGATAGCTGAGGTAGAAGAAGCAGAGACCAATCGCTGCAAACCCGAGGATGAGTGGCTGAATGCAGGCATAAGCCACTGCAATAATAAAGAAATTGGTAAATTTGGGGTACCATGACGCCCAGGGAGTGCCGCGCATGTTGGCATAAGTCTGAAACTTCTGTCTTGGCGTCTTGTCCCAAAAGTATTCGTAGAACAGATACTCGAAGAGTTCTGAGTAGTCAAGCAAGTTATTTGCGGGACTTGCCAGACCTTGGAGGATGAAGTAGGTGAGGTAGAAGTTAGATGCCTTTGGCAAATTTGCTGCCAGAAGATTTGGCACGGAGCCTGGATCTTTTCCAATCTTGGTGACCACGGCAGCGGTTCCGGAAGAGATCGTTGTGACCAAGAAGACTTGGACGACTTGGAAAGTCAAATACCATGCTTGTGTCTTCAGCTCCGCTTGAGGAATCGTTGGTTCACCAGACAATTTGGCAATGTGTCGGAACAGCTTTGGAACGTAGGAGACGAACCAACTGGTCAGGAAAGGAGGGATAAGTCCGGTCAGCAAACCGAGGACCCATGACGGCAGGTTGTTGAGCCAGCCGAGCCATGAGACTTGGTCTGCCAGTTGCTTCGCATTGGACCACGTACCGATGAAACCCACGGGAATCGAGAAGAAGATGGTGAAGACAATGACGAAAGCCAGAGCCAGTGACGCTTTCGAAAGCCGTACAGAAACAGGAAGTGCGAGCTGTTTCCAGAGCACTTCCTTTGGCTGCACGGCCAAGTAGCGATCCTCGAGAGGCAGCTGACCTTGGAATGTGATATTTTGATATGCTCGATGCGCTGCCGACTGGGTTTTGAAAGCCACGAAGATGGCACTTCGACCAGGAATCTCAGCCCTCTCTGATGCTCGAGACTCATCAATTTGCTTTGCGACGTCCACCACCTTCTGACGCGAAGCTTTCACTCGATCGATCTTCGATCCGATGAGTGGCGGCTTCCTCGATGTCGGTCGTGCGGGCTTCGGTACTAGAGATTGCTCCTCATTGGGAGATGCTCCGTTATTCCCGTTGATGCTGTCCGGATTCTTCTTGTGCTTTTTCACAGCACGAACAATCAAGTCCATCTGAGCGCTCTCCAACTCGAAAGCAGCGCCGCTGCGCTTCTCAATAAGGTTGTCAAGCTCTCCAGTATCCTTCACTGGCCAGCTTCGCTCAGCATCCTCTCCAAACGTTTCCTTGAGATTTTCTGGAAGCAAGCCGCTCTTCGGTACGTTCAAGAACAACACAGTCCTCGCCGATAGCCGCGATGAGTGCGCCTCGTTTAGGTAGCAAGCTTGCCGAAATCCGATGAGCTGCAATCGTTCCGCCGCAATAGCCAGAAAGATGCCGACGAAGAGGACCCAGGCCACGACAGTATGCGCCCAGAGATGGCTATTCTTATTGATATTGCTGAAGCTGATCTTATCCAGTTGAGACGCCGTTCCACCTCCAGTTGCGTTGATTGGAAACAAGATCGGCCATGTCAAGCAAGCTCCAGCGAAGCAGATAAGTATGATGAACTTCAGGAACCGTAAGAAGAGCCAGGCGTCCAGTGAGTTGTGCTGGAGAACAAATTGGTCTGGAATTTTTCTGTAGTCTTTGAACCACCACCACTGCTCTGCTCGAGATACCGGTGTCCGATGCTTATCTGGAATTGTGCCCAGGAACGTTCTGGGAGCGTAAACTTTGGCAAAGTTGTTTCTGACAAGAGTGAAGACGGTCAAATAGACCAAAGCAATCACCAATGCCGGTACGAAGGCTCCCAGAACGGCAGCGCCAGACGACGAGCCTCTCGAACGGTTCTGGCCTTCTTTGGCGACGTCCATGTTTGTTGCTGTGCTGTGGAATAGAGTTCAGCAGACACGCTGCTATCTGGTAGCTCGAAGGACCGGGACTTGACAGTGGATAATGGACAAGGGGCGTCCAATGACGATTTCTCACATTGCCTAATATGAAGAGAGGGAATGGTGAGTCAAGGAGTGGAGTTCCAAAAGAGAAGATGAAGTTGTACGAATGAACTTGTTGCCGCCTGCCAAGTGCAATTGCGTCCCGGCCAGATTGCCAAGCGCAACGTCATCATTCGCGCTTTCCTCCTGGCTCGTGCTCCTGCAAGCCACCCTTGCTTGTGAAACACCAAACCATCGACTTCAACGTCAACTTCACTCATCATCCTGCAATCCTTCGGATGTACTCACTCGTCTCCGCCATGTTTTTCCCCAAGAACGGCGTGTGACTGCTATCTATCTCCACGTCAGCTTCATCGTTCCCCCATTCCTCACAGCTTCTCATCAGTACTCACCAATAACCCCGACCTCGACATTTGCTCCATCCGCCTCTATCGCATCCAAAAGGCCCGCCTGCATCTCAGGTGTCAAGGCCTGGTCCTTCCCACACCTCAAATAAACACAACTGAAGTCTTTGTACGCCGCATAGCTCGTCGGCTCCGTCACTGCTGCCCAGGACTGCTGCCTCAGCTCACTCGCCCAACGCTACAAGAACACACCTGTAGCCATGCCCTTCGAGATCCCTAGCAAATGGTTCCCAATGTTTTGGCGAGTGCCAGGACCCATGAACAATAACGAGGGTAGATTTCGATATCTTCTTTGCATCTGTGATAGCAGAAGATCGTCCACTAAAATCCTTCTGCTATTTGGACGATGTCTTATATTTCGTGCGGCTGAGATCCTAGCATCGTTGCTACCCTGAAACACAGATCATCGGCCTTATTAGCTGCAGTCGTGAAGGCATCTTGGAGGCCTCGATAAGCTTCTAGCAATCGCAGGCGAGCCGCTACCTTGCACGGTCGCCCGTTTTTCCTCGCTTCGAAAGCTCTTGATGACCAGGATGCGTCACAACAGGCGAAAATCTTAGCCAGCACGACAGAAGAGAGCTCTGGTGCCATTGTAAAGTATCGACGGCTCTGAAGAAGAGGTCTCAAGTTCACATTACCAAGAGCTGGACTCGAGAATCGCAAATGCTGAAATGCCAACGAACATACCAGCCTGCAACGCACTACTGAGCTCCGCGGTATCGCCGTGGTATCGTATAACAATAACCTCATCATTTTAAGTGAACAAAACAATCTCGCCCCTGGAGTTGCGTCGTAGACGCAATGACTTCCACAGCTCTTTATCCTCATCTTCTTTCTCACTTCCTCGAACGTCTCGCTCCCGGTGATATCGTTTCAGGGCCTTGTTGATGGAGCAGCCACGGTCACTCTCGGGACCTTTGTTGATAAAGGACATGAATAGATCTGCTCGCGACAAGTATGTTACGACTTGGTTTGTGGATGTGGGCTGTACGGAACCTGGACGTTCCGGGTATTCAATCGCTTTCCTCCTGCTGACACGAGAGCGGTCCTCTGAAGAAAATGATTCGTCTCGTCGGCTTCGGCGGTGATTCTCGAGTCTCCTCTCGCGGTCGGGGCTGCGTGACCGGCGGTGTTTATCCTCACTGTGCTTGCTCGATGAGACCTTTAACGAGCCGTAGCTGACGTATGAAGACTTCCTGCGCCCGTCTCTTGCGCCCTCTTTGGTATCCTTGTCCCGCTTGCTGCGCTTAAGAGGGCTGATTGGCGTTGGTCCGGCATCAATGCGGTCGTCGTAGAACTCGCTGTCGGTAATGAGCTTGCTCAGACCTCCAGTCAAGCCTGAGTGTAGCACTCTGCCTCCAGTCATCGGCGCATCCACCATGACGTCGTCGCGCGACACGGGGCGCTTCACATTTGACATGTCCAGATCTTCCACATTACGCTTCCTCTTCTTATCACTCTTCGATGCTGCTCGCTTGTCCTTCTTTTCCTTCCGATGCTCTTTCGGCGCAGGTGTCACAAACGGTGGCGGCAGTCCTTGCGACTGTTGCGACTCAGTCAGGTTGTGCCACGAGTCGAATCGGTCGAGGCCAGGTTGTATGGGGGCATGTCCGTACGAGAAGCCGTGTTCGAGATACTGTGATCCATTACCATTAGAGTATTGTGAATATTGCGAGTCGTGTGGCGTAGTGTGCTCCAGCATGCGGCTCTCGTTTTGCGCTTGTATTGCGCCTTTAGGAGTCGCATCGGCCACCAGGAAATCGAAGACATTGATGTTCTCGGGTAACGCTTCTTGTCCAGGTGGAGTAGGCGCTCTGGGTGGGACATCGATTACCGCGATGGTGTCCATATCATTCCCCTCTGGCGCATCCTCCACATAAGCACCTCTCGGAACCATCGCTGCAGAGTTATTGTAGCCGTTCATGGACTTGCGCTTCTCGCCTTTGGACTTGTTCTCTTTCTCGGGTCTGTATAGATGGCCCTGGTATTTCTGCGCTTCTGACACGCACTTTGTACCATCATCAGTATGTGTCTGTTTACCTCTCCCAATCGCGATCGTCTTACAGAGGTGTGTGATCGGTAGCTTGTGCCCTCGAAATGCACCATGCAGTCCAGACAGGTGAAAGTCGCACCCCAGCACTGATTTCGATGAGGATCCAACTTCTTCTTAGTCAATACATCTCCGCAGCCCTGTAGCGAGTGTCAGTAAGCTGAAGTCCTCCTCGTAGTGCATGCTCTCCGGCCGTCAATACCTCGCACGAAAAGGAGACCATTCTGGCTTGCACAGGGGCCCAGCAGAGCCGAGGGGGGCTTAACAGGACTGACGCGAACGGCAGTCAGGAGGCGTTGGCACGCGCGACGAGGGTTCGTGAGTGGTTGGCCTTGGGGGATGGGGGGTGGGTGACTTTGCGGCGAGTGGTGAAGGTTGGTTTCGAATTTGTTATTTGGCGTCTTCATGCTAAGCCAGGCGCTTGAATGCGCTAAAAATGGTGGGTGCCTTGTACGGACCTCCACCTCTCCATTCGACCGCATCTCCTTCGATCCACACCCAAATACCAACATCGCCCTCAAGGCGGACTAGTCTTCTGTTGTCCATTTCGTGGCATCGCCGGCTTTCGGTCAGAGAGCCCGCGGCCCGTCCATCAATTCCGCATGAATACCACGACTTCTCCAATCAACAATGCGGGCAGTGGCACAAACAGCGCGTTGCACGGCGAGATCATGCACGAACGCGTCTCGCGACCGACATGAGACAGGGATGCCGCGTGACCTTCATGATCACCATTGCAGCCACTGACACACTTTGACACTCGACACTTCAGCATTACCGTGGTGCCGGAGCACGAGAGCATCTTTCGCGACATTACGGTATGGCCATACACACCATTCCACCAAGGCGGACGCACGCGACACACCCTTTCCAAAGACATGCTGCTATCGGCGACGAGCTCATGACCACCTGCAGCACCACTTGCAGAACGACCCGCACGTATCATCCTTAAAAAGACAACAGTGTTATCGAGAAGGCTTTCGAAGACCTAAGTCCGACACTGATGAGGCATGACCCGCGACGCAGCTTCCGCGGCCGATGACAATATGAATAATGAAGTCCAGCCCCAAAGAACTCATGGACAACTTCCGCTGCCGATGACCCGTCGAGTTCAACGACCAAGGATGTCGAGATTGATTTATGCGGGCCACAATTCGACCTGAGTCGAATGCTCAGCTGATGTTTTTCCATTGTCGTTCTAGTGCTGCAGGAGCAGGACCGCCATGCACTGCCAAACTCCTTGACAAGGCCAAACCCCCCTCGGATTTGTCACGCTTAAAAGCCTGCTATTCAATGGTGGTACATTCTTCTTCGTAAACGCCCCTCTGCCATCTTTCCATCATTGGACGGCCCAGTGGTACATTCGTCGAACAACGTATGCGACCGCCAGGAACCCGAGGAGTGACCACGCAACCAACGCCACAATAACGCGCCCTCGCATGTCTATGACATTGCTTATTTGTGATTTTGCGACGTTCCGCCGCCGCCAGGAAAGATGAGGATGCCATGTCGTTCCCTTGGAGTCCTGATATGGCTCCGGATTCTGGAATCCGAACTGTGACCAGTAAGACGCTTTCGGCGGGGCGTGCTGTGACAGGCGCCACTGGCGCTGCTGTCTATCCACCAAGAATAGCGAAAAAATGAAGGCGATCATATTGATCGGGGTGAGTACAAGCTGAGTCTGCGTCAGTGCTCCACGCATCTCGAAATGTCCAAGTGAGGCGAGCTTTACATCTGCAATGAGCGACTCTGAGCGGTGAGGAGAGCCATTCTCGTCGTTCGAGCTCGGAATTGGCTGATCTGGTATCTTGAGCGTGTCGTCTGACAACTGCAAGAACGGATCCGATTTCCTTTGCCGGCGTACTTTTGTATGCTGAGTTACCGACATCCCGGATGAGTGTGCGAAGATCTGTGGTTCTGTTTGCTGCTGTGTAACGCTGTGCCTAGCGGTGGGAACGCAAGAACGGATACATTGGATGCTTTGGTGCTATTCTTATGTCTTGAGCGTTGTCAAGGCAGACACAATCAACTGCGGAGTCTCGGGACGCTGCGGCGCGAGACTGGACGTGGATGCCCAGCAAAGGATCCGCCAAGATTGATAGCGGATGCATCGGACTCGGTCCGCATTCGTTCTGCGCAGCCGATGGAATCCGAGACGCTGGTCCGGTATGGTTACACGTGACGACAGGAAAACCGTTTTCATCCTTGCCGAACATCTCTTGACTTTTCCTAACGCTCTGGCGCCATCGCGCATCTCCGTCGACTTCACTTCATGTTGCAACCCCTGCAACGCACACTTTCGGACACGCTCAGCGCTGCATTGACTGTACTTCTGACGTCGATTTGCTTGGGATATGCACGTGCGTTGATCACTGCAGCGGTTTCTGGCGGTCACCCATCCTGCGTGGCTGCGAACACCGCCCTAAATATGCACTTTGCACCGCCTCACAGAAGCTGCACGATTACGTGATGTTGGTGCCTGTGCTAGGTGCGGACGAGCGTGTGCATTCGTATGCGAGATGCGCAAACTTCGCCGACCGTGGACACGGTACCTGAGTCAATGCAGCCGAAATCTACTTGCGTGACGCGAAATCCATGCTCACACGTTGCGGGCTTGCGGTTGGTGAACGGTCACACAAGCAATGATCGCAACACAAATGGCCGGCCGCCTCGGCTCTGGATCATCATTGTACACGAGTACAGGCACGATCACGATCGTGCGTTGTTCTGTCCCCTGTACACCGCGACAGCACACGTCCAGGAAAGGATGTCCCAAGATGCCCAGAAGAGAATTGCGCTTTTAAGTCCGACGAGGCGTTTTCCCGACTCAAAGGGTAAGTATGCTGCTTTACTGGAAGACCCTGTCTGAACAGCAGCACTGCAAGGGAGCCGCTGAATTTACCAGCGCCAATCATTGCTCCGGAGCAAGCGAAGGAGGGACCCAGCACGCGACGTTGTACGCTAGTGAGGCGTGGAGAAGTGTTCACCCTCCTCGTATGCTTGAGCTGAGCCAGAGAGCCCCCATATGCTCAAATTGCCACGGTGTTGTGGCAATCGTTTCTTCTTTGGACAAACATCACTGGCGGCTGAGGCGCTCATGAGCCCGGCAAGTAGCTTCAGTGGGTTAGCCCTGGCCCTGGCCAAATCATCCGAAACCGTTCGTCAACGATCTTCCACGCGCTCCAATAGCTGCACCCCGTCAGCAGCCTCAGGCCAATGATCATTGCGGAAGATGCCCATCGCACAGTGCTACTCCTTGACCGTTCGACCTGGCCGCCATTGAAAGCCACCACATCCATTGCCGGAACTTCGATGCATGCCATCCTGTTGTGGAATTGATTGTGGACGACGATACCTTACGGCCATGCATTGGCACTTAAACGGTCGCCACCAGACATGCTCATTAGTATGACTTGCACAAAGTATTGGGAGCCATGTCCCTAGGTCAGCTATGATGAAGATGTTGTGCCAGCACAACGAAAACCACCCCTGAATCTCAAGTTGACTTATTTATCGCTCGAGTCTCCTCCTTTTCAATCAGAGTCACTTACTTGTACAGCTCTTACACTCAGTCTGGAAGAAGATGTTGTTGTCCAACTCACAACCACGTGCAGTAGCAGCATCAGTGCCGCCGGCATACGGAACAATGGCAAGCCAACGCACTGCCGAGCTATCACGAAGTCAGTCGGGCGATAGCGGCCTGACCTCGCCGGTCTCCAGCCGTTCCGAGAGTGGCAGTATGTTTTCCTTCCCGAATCCTTATACCACTCGAACGGAGAAGGGTCCCCGAGTCCGGCATGTCCGACGATACTAATCAGCCCTCAGGCAGCAGAGGCTCGGCTGTTGAATCGATTGACTTTCGATTCCTCAACTTCAGCCACCCCAAGGAAGCGAAAAACGCCCAGACGCGGAGAGATGTTCGCAGCCATGTCACTGGAGTGCAACACGCGAAGCAGCGGAAGGCTGCTGCTGAACAGTGAGTTGTCTTGGTCGTCCTGAACTGCTTCGGGAAACGTTGGAGGCTGATCATCAGGGTTTAGCGCACGACGTAGCCAACAGTTATCGTCGTCCTCAAACGTTGCAGCGTCGCAAAGTCCCTCCTACTTCGAGTCGGAGACCAGCAGTCCTGAAGCGGCTTCTCCCATATCACCCCCCAGCTCACCACCAATTCGCCTCAATCCATCGGAGGTTTATCCTGAAGAATGGCAACCATACCTTCGTCCAGTCATGGTTAGGACTCATGAGCACGAGATGATTGCAGCTCCAGTCCAGCTGACAACTCTCCCAGGAACACTACCTCAACTACATGGCAATAGACATCCCAGAGACCGACGGTCAAAATCGTAGGGTCCTTCGAGGCCCGTTCTTCGATCTCATACTGTCCGATCGAGCGTCCCTCCACGCCCTGATGCTCGTAGCCGGAGCACACTGGAACAAAGTCCGCCCAGCACAACAACACCGAATCAACCTCCTACAGCTACGCGGTATGGCGATCCAGGAGATTAACCAAGCGCTCGCGGACTTCCAACCCGGCGGACGAGCGACCAGCGATGCTCTGGTCGCTGCGGTGGGCAAGATGGCTACCTACGAGCTTCTGTTCGGACAGCCTGAGACTTTTCACACTCACATGACCGGTCTACAACGAATGGTGAGCATAAGAGGCGGATTACACATGCTTAACAGCATTGAAGGCCGATTACTCGAGAGAAATCTACTCTGGATCGATGCGAACGCAGCGAATATCACCGGAGGCGCTCTCTATTTCCCACCGCAGGCCTTCTCTTCAGCATTCCGACATCCACAACCAAACCGTGCTCTTTTCGCCGTCGGTCTACAAGCCTCATGACCACCCTCAAGCCCGCGAGAAGCCTCGAACCATCTCCATCGCGGGAAAGCACTGCTTGCCTCGGCGCCGCCGATGACCGCACGACAATCGAAGTCTGGACTTCAACCCAAACCACACAACCGAGATGGAACAGAACAGAATTAGCAAGAACGAAGCCTGGGCGGCAAGCGTTTGCGTTCGCAGCGGCTTCAGTGCTGGCGCTGGTCAGATTGCAGGTTAATCCAAAATTGCTTCATGTCGAGGAAGAGGCCCGAGCGACTGTGTTATTAGTAGATAGATACGAACGAAAACGACGTGTATTGCCAGTTTAGGCATTTGGACGGCCCTCTTCGAGTACTGCATATTCTGGACCATCTTTGGTTGAACATTTGCGCGGCTGATCGTCGAGATCGACCGCCGTCTCACTCTGACCTCGTGGGCTTCGTATGCCACGTTGTCGTACTAGCATACCCAGCGAGTGTTGGGAATGTGGGTAACTGCAGTATTAGGACACTCCATCTTTCCTCAAAGAATTCGGACTGAAATCGACGTCCAATCGTTGCAACGGGCTTGACAGTCTGGAAGTTCAAAGATGCCGTGCCGTGCTACATACGCGTCATGAAGTTGAAGTTCGATGATACCGTCTCCGACCAATGACAGCCGTGAGAGTGATAAAATCAGGCGTGCGCACCACGAAGCTAAGGAATAGATTCGCCACTAAGAGGCTAACGCGCTTCTCGTCTACAGCAATCCAAACCTTTGCGCCAAGAGGAAACGACCCCGCCAGTCGGTGTGGAGCCGAGTGGTTCTGAAGTCAAAGGGATCCAAACATCATTGTTGCTGAGCCGTTTTGGAGATGTGTAGAGAGAAGTGCTTTGCATCGTTCTGGTTGGGCAGCGAAAAATTCTTTAGACAGGTGCCGAAGGGGCAATGATCTTCTTCAGGCAGCTCAATGCTCAGTGCGTAGGCGCGCGCGTCAACTTGTAGGACCTCTGCAGAGAGGGATTTGGTTGGATTCAGACGAGGGAAAGCCGTGCCGTCTCGAAAGATCAACATTGACGAACGCTCCGTCTCACAGGCACCTTCAAATTTTTTTCTCTGCTTCGAGAACGACTGCGGTGACGGAAGTCAAAGCTGGGCTAGTCGATTCAGGCTAGAAGCTCCACTTCCGGGCCGCCACAGCAGCGAGGTGGATTGCATCAAAGCGCCAAGACGCATGCTAAATGCCCTGCTATGCCCCAAAGGGTATTTGCAAATCACGTGTGTCTACAGTGGGGCATAGAGTACATGAGAAGCATAGCCGTGACAAAGCTCAGCGTTTGAAGAGCACGGAGTCGCCGCGAGATCATCTTCATCAAAGGCTGTGGCGAGTTGAATTGGTTGTTCAGCTCGTTCGGCAAGCTCGGGCGTTCCTGTGTTTCAAGGTTTCTCAGGTCCTGGTTGAAAGAGATGGAGATCGTCACGGGAGAGGGTGTGCAGATTTTCCGAGTCAGTCTGGGGTGCATAGAAGAGCGAGCGTTGAGAAGGATTGTTTATTGACGGACGGGGAGGAGCCAAGACCCAGTCGATTAGGGATACATACCTGGGATGCAACCGTGTGAGATTATCGAATGCAAGGAGAGCGGCCTTGCGATAGGACGGACATATCGTCAGGGCGAACCGCGCTCGTATTCATCGATAGATTGCACATGGCATCTGTGCAGCGATGAGGCATTGGATTTTTGGTGATCCTGGCAGCATGGCCGAGTACAGCGGGAACCATTGGTGCAAGAGACCATGTTCTCAAGGCCATGCCGGGTCCTGGAAAAGGCAACACCAGGCGCTTGTCGAACAAGAGCGATTCAACGCTGAAGGAATGAACGATTGCGTGGCGTGTTGGTACGTCCCGTTCTCAAGACCGCCGTGTCATTGATAGAGAGCCACTCTCTCATCATTCGGCGCAAGTGGCTCCACAAGTTCAGGGTAACAATATCTGTCAGAAGTAGGCATCCATGCGCACAGGCAAGCCGCTTTCAATAGCCGGAAGTACGGCCACGTCTTCTGCATCGTCCCGCCTGCTGTGTCGGGGTTCAGTATATCGGATGCTTCCACTGGGGCCTATTTGCAGATCAAGTCGGACATGCTCGGTCGTTGGATTGCCTGATATGCAGATTTGATGTAGTGGTTCTTCCTGGACGAAAACTCTCCCAGCATGTATGGCGTACGACGTGCAGATGGTGTAACTCTTTGGGCAAGAGAACGTGTCATCAACACGTGGAAACTATGTCGTGGCGTTGTGGCGATCCAATTTGCTCCGTCCATTCGTTTGCTGATCAATGGTGTCGGAAAAAGGAGCTGAAGTGTTAGTACTGGCACAAGGTGCGCGCAAAAGAGGACTGATCAGAGATAGTGGGTGAGAAAAAGCGAGCCGCGCTCCTAAAATTCCGTGAGCTTCCTTACTGCATACGTGCCGATGCCAGAACCTCAACGCCAGATTGTTTTGGCACCCTATGAAAGAACACTCGAATTTGATTCATGATTGCCGTCGCCTTCGCCGTTGCATGCGCTCCTGGCTCCTTCACGTGCGCGCTCTTCGCTTATCTCAATCGTCGTGCCTCACGCTCAGACTCGAGCAGGCAAAGGATGTCGTCCTCACGGACTGTACGTCACAATCAGCTTCTATTTATTTTCACGTTTCTCCCGTCACTGTATATTTACCTGGGCCCTTGACGTTGCGGATGATGCTTCGGGTAGTGTCGTCCATGAACTCGACGCGGACCTGGGTGACACCTCCTCGAGAGCCTGTCAAATATCATCAGAACCTCCGCTTTTTCTCCTCATTTCCGCGCATTTCTCCGTCTTTTCATACCGGTGCGGCCGAGGACTCTAGTAACCTTGACGAGCTTGACTGGGACCCTGCACACCACTGTCAGCTACCGCGCCTCTTCTCCAATACTCCCTGCTGGCACTGACTTGGCGGAGTCCATCTTTGCGAACTAGAAGAGTGTGGTGGGGTTGTTTGGGTGGGTTGGTGGGTGGGCGAGCGAGTGTAGGTGCGGTGGTAGATGCGACGGTGAAGAGAAGCAAAGCGCAGGTGTGGTCGTGCCCTGGGTGCGGAACGAGAATTTACGCCAAGACTTTCTCGGCGAAAGGTTCTGCCGCGCGGGAAGAGCCGCGCGGATCCCGCTGCACGATGAGGCAGGCGCGATCTGGGGAAGGTCAAATTTTTGGTGACTGCACATCACCTTTGGAACGATACCACCCAAGACATACCCAAACATCGCCCTCGCCTCATCGTTTGTAGTGACACGACCACGCCCTCACGCCCAGATCTGGATCTCGCCCGTGACCTTCCAGGTACCGAAGTCAGCCTCATTTGACAATTATCCCGCTGACTCACCAGCGATTGGTCAATCTGCCCTCATCGCAAGCGAGCACTTCATTGTTTGCATCTGCTGTGCTCCCGCCCTATACCATCTGCCACCAGCATAAGTACCTCGATCGATAAACTCCGCAAAATGGAGCTCGTCAATCAGTATGTCCTACTTCACCATCAACCCTTCCGAGCTCAACGATGGCATCGAGAGGAGACCTTCCCTCTTGCAGAGTTTCAGTCTTCATCTCCGCAGTGCCCGACCGACCCTGGAACGGCGTTTCACTCGATCGCTCCCTGTGCTGACCAGCAATCTTGGCAGTCTCAATGATCGCCTCCTGTTCGCCGTGCCAAAGAAAGGCCGCTTACAGCAAGCATGTCTGGACCTTCTGTCTGGTTCAGACATTCAGTTTCACCGTCACAATCGACTGGACATTGCACTGGTATGTACTGCAATGTGTCGCTTCCGCTGCACGAATACTAGGCTAAGACTTCTCAGGTGAAAAACTTGCCCTTGGCATTGATCTTCCTCCCCGCCGCAGACATCCCAACTTTCGTCGGAGAAGGAAAGGTAGATCTTGGAATCACCGGCCGAGACACAGTAGCAGAGCATGAAGCGACCACCCCATCAACAGAGCGAAGCGGAATCGAGGAAATTATGGATCTGGAATTTGGCCGCTGCAAGCTTCAAGTCCAGGTACCGGAGAAAGGCGCGATTTCGTCTCCAGAGCAGCTCATTGGCAAGAACGTGGTCACTAGTTTTGTCAATCTTACTGAGAGCTACTTCCGAGGTCTGGAAGCGAAGAAGGACTTCGGTGCGGCCGTTAACGGCGATGCCAATGCGTCGTCCAAGTTGCGCACCAACATCAAGTTTGTTGGTGGAAGTGTTGAGGCGGCTTGCGCTCTTGGCGTAGCGGACGGTATTGTTGACCTGGTCGAGTCTGGAGAGACCATGCGGGCAGCAGGGCTCAAGGCCATCGATACCGTGGTCGAATCTACCGCTGTGCTGATCCGATCGAAGCACCCATCGGACCCCAAACTTGTTACTTTGATCAGTGAGCTGAACCTCGACTTTCAACTCGATCGCAAATACATGCTGACTTCTAGAAGCCAACCGGATAAAGGGTGTCATCACCGCCCAAAAGTACGTCCTGTGCACATATAATGTCGAACGTAAGAATCTCGACAAAGTTCGTATGATCACACCCGGCAAGCGTGCACCAACTATCAACAGCCTGGAAGAAGAGGGCTGGGTTGCTGTCTCCGCCATGGTCAAGCGAAGTGATATCGCCACCGCCATGGACAAGCTGTCAGATCTTGGGGCAAGTGACATTCTTGTGACCAAGCTCGAGAACAGTCGAACGTCTTGAAAGCTTTCCAGCATTTTGGGAGTATGGGCATTGAGCATTTAATAGATCAACTCTGGTACGAATGAAGCGACGAGACACATGACTGTCTCTTTTTGGTGCTCATGGCATGCATCCTCTTCATTCATCAACAAAACGAAACCATCTCCTCTTCGCCCCTCTCATTCGATCCATCCATAACCCCACGCAGATAACAATAACCAACCAATCCTTTCTTCCCCTTCTCTTCTCCCGGCCTCAAAATGAAGGGTACCCAACCCCTGCTCAACATCCATACCTCGTCGCCCGTCCTCGCATTAGGCTCACACAGCCCAATCGGGCCACATTTCGTCACGAACATCGCCCGTCCATAACCCGCTCCCAACAACACCTGGACATACTGATCTTCGATCCTAGGTTTTCGAAACGTCAACCAATCAAATAGGGATTGACGAAGCCAGGCTTCAAAGAGCTCTACGTCCGAATCTTGGAAGCGGCGGAGTCGACCCTCGCCATTACCTGGCTCCCAGAGTGTATCGCTGAGGATACAGCACCAGAAGGGCTGAGCGCGGACATCCGGACGCAAAAAAGAGTGCCTACAAATGTCGTCGTTGATTCTGCAGGCTCTTCCTGATCGTTGCGAAGGGCATCCGCCAGCTGCCGTACATAACCCAATCATTCTTCGGAAGCAGAGCTTCTTGCACGAACCAGAAGCGAGAGTGCACTTGTCTCGGGGGAGTTGTCGGAAGCGAATCCACATGGCTCGGAAACGGCGGATTTACTTGAAGTGTGGCTTTTTCTTGCGAAAGCGAGAGGGGAAGAAAAATGGCAATTCGTGGATATCTCTGTCGGCTGCGAAATGCATGATGATATCGAATGGGTCGTCCAAATAGTCGTCGAGGTCGCTGACCAATTCGTAGGCGTGTCTTTTTCCGAGGCAGCAGAAGAGAGTAGAAATTGTGTTTTCCACGACGCGGAGGGGTGTTTCAGAAAAGCTCGATCTCGTAGAGCACCTGCGAAGTATCTCGTACTTCTTCGCCGCCTGGACAGAATCCTCCGCTGCGCCAAACCAAACTAAATCGTTTGCGCATTGCTGGTAGATTCGATGCATCAATCCAGCTTGTTGAGCTTTTTCTCTTCTTCGTCTCTTTGATTGTTGTACAGCTTATCCACCCATATCGACAGAGGCTCGTCTTCTTGTCTGATCTGCCGTAATGCGGACTCTAGGTTGGGACTGACTTTGAACGTCCTCCCGTCGACAAAAATTGAAGACCGATCGTAGTGGTGGTGCCAGGAGTGACTTAGAGCATGGAAGTGTGCCTTGTCGTCCATAGACTGAGTTATAAGGCGACAATGTACATCGTCTGTCCATCGTCCGGGCGGAAGGTTTAAGATTCGGATTTCGTTTCGTTCGGCGGACAGGGGATGGTATTGAAATTTAGCCTGATTGTAGATGAGGATCGAGTCATGTCGTACTGGACTCATATTACATATCGCAAGGCAAACAGGCCTCAATATGCAGGGAAGCGAGCTGTGCGGTCGGTCTTGAAGCCAGGCGTCAAGACATGAAACATCGACTTAGACTTCGCTGTAGTCTCGAAGGATTGAAACCTCAAGTGGCTGTGCCGCATCGAAAACGGGAGTATTGAGCGAATTTCCACTGCGTCCACGATGAACTATGAAGTAGTGAGCAAACATGCCAACAGGGGAATATGCATCTGATTCCAATATTCACTCACATCGCCAAGCTGACTCGTATCCCAGAAGGTACCTTTGTACACTTCAATCACATTGCTTGAGCTTGCTGCCACTTTAATGCCGACCGCCCATGTCTTCACAATCTACACCCTTTGACCAACAACCACAAAGCCACCGGGACAACAACATTGTCGTTTGCGCCCGTCAGCACTGCTTCCATGAAACTCGCTCCGCAAGCGCAAAAGAGCGCCCTCAGAAAGACCCAGCCCCATCTAATCCCAGACTCCACGCTCAACATATGCTCTGGTGTATTATTCCAACCTCCAAATTCCTCCCACGCCCGAGCAGCCGTCAGCCCCACAGTGACAGCGGCAGCGAACGCTGCACTGCCTTCGATGCTCTTGCCGCCGACCCAGATCCACTTATGTCTTCCGTATCGGCGGCCAATGAGACTGGCAGCGGCGTCGCCCATCCCCACGCACACCACTCCAGCGATCATGGCGGCTTCGCGGTAGTTATTCTGTAATTCCCACCCTTCCTGAGTGCGGGCAATAGATGCAAGTGAGAACCATAGCGGAACAGCGCAGCCAATTAGGAGGAAGATATGGCTGACGACGACAGGACCACGGAGATCTCTCCCGTCGACGTAAGGCGCTACGAAGCGTGAGATCGCATTGCCGAGAGGTGGTATTTGGCCCGCACGGATTACTTCGAGGAGGAGGAAGATGGCGAGAATGAGAGCTAGTGCGAGGGCACAGTAACAGGGGTCGACGAAGGTTGCGGGAAGGAGCATGGCTACCATCACTCCATGGAAGACTTTACGGCGTGTGTCGACCTCAACAAAGGCGGTGAGAGCGAAGACGGCAAGTAGGCCTATGAGAAGGACGACGAGCCAGTAAGCGATGAGAAGGAGACGCACATTAGCTTGGCCGAGTTCAGAGCGGAGGAGGGGGATGTCGGGTGGGAATGTAAGGGTGGGATTGGTCCAGTTGGAACAGTCGATGGATAGAGGGATCCATGAAGAGAGGCTCCATGTGGTGATGAAGGATCGGATGGGCGGGATCTGGCTTGCTAGATAGCCTAGAGCCCAGCCAATGGGTTCTTGTTCATGGAGTGCTTTTCGAGAGACATAGCCTCGCACTGGGACGAGGACCAATCCGATGATGGACACGTAAGTGAAGCCGGCGTAGATCCACTTCCGTCGGGACGCTTGCTCTGGCGTGAGTTGCAAGCACCACAAGAGATTGTTAGACTTGGGCTTTTTCTTGGTGCTGTGTTGTTGACTAAGAACCTCGGGAGGTTCACGTTCAGGGACAGTATTGCGTCGTGGACGGTTCCTCGACGGATCTACGAGGTCGGGACACACCCCATGAGCAATTCGTCGTGGCTCGAGAGCTGTCTTTGTTTCGAATAGATGCACATTGAAGGTCGGAAACGCCAACCCAGCGGTGTTGACCATTGGAAGATCACGCGGAGACGACTTACTTGGTGGTTGTTTGAGCGATGTGGTAGGCTGATCTTCGTCCGCATCACTGTCTGCACCTGCAGGGGATGGTATGAAAGCGCCAGCTGCTCGCTGCAGATTGATCAGGTCTGACACTGCGTCCACAAGAGACTTACGCTCCTCAGCAGTATGGCCTGGACGTCTCAGCTTCCACCTCGGAACTCTCGCCAGGGTGACATTCCAATGTAATACGGCTCCGCAGGCGACGAAGAGGCAAACTCCGCCAATCCAGAGGCACGCCTTGAGTATGACCATCTGAGGCGACTCGGCAAGGAGCAGGAGGTTTATGAGAGTCGCAGAGAGAAGATGCAGCTCTGATATGAGAAGACTTGAAGTGGTGAGGTAGTGGAGCGGAACCAATAAAGCGTAGTGTAGAGGATACAGCGACACTAATGTCTCAGGCGAGAGACCGCCGGGTGTCTTCACCGAATATGGCGTGGTAAGTCCAGCTTTCGATGGCCAGTCTGTGTTCTCGGAGACGATGAGCGGAATGACAGAGATCAGCCAATGCACAGCATTGAGCTTACCCAGACGACTTGATCTGGGAAAAAGTCTCTGTGGGAGAGAAGCCAGGCCCAGGATGATGTTCGGCAGCACGACAGCCGGATTCGAAGGTGCGATGGAGAGGGCAACAAGAACCGGGAGCAGTGGCGGATAGAGCACAGTTGCCGGATCGAAGCTCGCGGGCACGCGAAAGCGCTCCCATATCTGGTTATGCCTCGCTTGCGTGTCCACGATTGACAGTTTGATGGGATACGCGATGATCAAGACTGCAATTGTAACGACATGGGCGAAGAGCTCTTTCTTCCACTGCCAGGCAGTCTTCGCAGCGCCTCTCCCACATAGGACGCACAGGAGAATGACACCCATGAGGGCAATTTCACTGCTTCTCCTCACGAACTCTGCGAATCGTCTCTTTCGGAACTCTTCTCGCTCTCTCCTCTGCTGATCCTGCTCTTGGTTGGAAGCTCTTCTGGACCGCACGGCGACATCTCGAGCGAAGTAGCCCTTCTCTTTCTCGTCTAGCTGGCCCGGAGTGAGTAGGGCATCTTCATTCAGCTCGCCTGTCTTCAGGCCTTTCCGCAATCGCAGGGTCGCGGGTGGCAGCGCTTTAATGAAGATGGGGCGCTCGTCGTCCGCCTCGGTACCGCTCTCGCTGCCGGTTATGGAGATCTGTCTGCTGTCTCGCGTGGGATACCCTAGGCGAACATGCTGCGATGCTCCATCTTCTGGGGGTCCTGTATGTCTTTCTGTCTCATCGGAAGAGGCACTGTCGCCGCCTGCAGGAGCGGTCTCTAGTTCGTCATGCTGTAGATGCGAGAGGAGATATGGTCGCGGCGTCCTGGAGAATTGGCGGCGTACTTCATCCTGCTCTGCTGGCAGGGAGTTGGTTGATGTTGCTGCCAAGGCTCCCTGTTCGTGTGGCTTGCTCACGGCAGCGTCTTCACCGGACGGCATATTCTGTAGCGCAGCGCCCGCGCTTGCTCAGTCGTTCATGCGTGCCGGATGATATGCGAAGAACATGAGGCCGATGAGGGCGCATCGTGATGTTGAGGCGCAGTTTGCATGTGACGGCCGACTTTTTGGGTATGCTGGGAGGAATGCCAGCTGGGCTTTGCCAGCCGACGTCAGCCATTGCGTCGTCATTGCTTCCCCTGTCCGCGAAACCACTTCCCCATCATCCGCAACACTCTATGTTTATATATTTCTCCGTCAAAAAGACTCGTAAAATTATATACAATGTTAGACCGGCCTTCGTCTGTTTTGTTCTTGCAACGTGTAGCTGGCTCATGACTACATCCCTACTGGACAACAGAACATCGTGCATACCGGAACCGCCCTACCTCGTCTTGCACCGACAGCTACGAGAGCTCTAGGATCGACCGCAGCATACCCCCCGTTGATTCCAAACGATCTTCCTAGGAGATACGGCCCCGAATAGAAGAGCTCAATCTGTTCCCCCGTTACCGAGCCAGCCATGGCGAGCACGGCATGCGGAAGAAGCCAAAGCCTGCTACTGCTTCATAATCACGCCTGCCCTCTCGCGTCTCTCGCTCGCGGAGCTATGCTGATGAGGGGTCTGATTACAAACGTCATCGATGAGCCATGTAGCAGTCGGCAAGGTACATATGCTGCTGCTCGACCTTTCTCCATTATCACGCCTTCACCGGAGACATTCTTCAAACCACTACGACATCGAACTATCACGACAACAACAAGAACCATGTCTCACAGCCTCTACACCGACGAGACCCCAGCCGACGTTAAAAATGCCAAGGGTTTGCACCTCATTACGATGAGCACGCCCAATGGCCAGGCGGTGCAGATCTTCCTCGAAGAGTTGAAAGACGCCTATGGTCTGGAATGGAGTACCACCAAGCTCAACATTATGACCAACGAGCAGAAGAAGGATTGGTTCCTGAGACTGGATCCTAATGGTATGCTCTTCACTCACCCTGGATCCCAGTGTGAAACTAACACGAGCCTCAGGCCGCATTCCCGTCCTCGTCGACAACACCCAGTCACCACCTTTCACCATCCACGAGACCTCTGCAGAACTCTTCTATCTCCTCAAATTCGCCGACAAGGAGGACAAGTTCGGCTTCACGTCCGACCTTGAGCGCAACCAAGCCCTGCAATGGACATTCTTTTGGCACGGCAGCGGTGCACCCTACCAAGGGCAGGTCAATCACTTCTCCCGCGCGGCGCCCGAGAAGATTCCTTACGCCATCAACCGCTTCAAGAATGAGACGCTGCGAGTATACGGCGTGCTCGAAATTCATCTCTCGGGGAAGTACACAGGAGAGCCGAAGGAGTACCTTGCTGGTAATGGCAAGGGCAAGTACAGTGTTGCTGATATCAAGACGTGGCCGTGGGTCAAGGGCTGGGAGAGGACGGGCTTCACAAAGGAGGAGATGTCTGAGTTTCCCCACCTGCTTAAATGGATCGACCGCATTGCAGAGAGGCCAGCGGTCCAAAGGGGGATAGGAAGTGCGTACGATCTGCCGAAGTGAGTGTATACGACCACTCCTACTGGAGACTGGAGCCCGATGGTTTGGTAGGTCGAGACTCTAGTAGGAATACTTGAACAATGAAGACCAAAAAAAAAAAAATCTGGGCTCAATGTCTGTTTCTATTCCCACACCAAATCTACCCTCTCGCCCACAACTCTCGCATTAAACCACTCCAAAAGCTCCAACTTCTCGTTCACTGGTCTCGCTCCATCCAATACATTCGAGGTAGCAATCGCTCGCACCGCACACACTAGTTCAGCACTGGCCAAGTTCCTCGCAATGCACTGTCTGCTCCCCAGACCAAACGGGAAGTAGTCTCTGTACATCTCCGACGTGGGATTTTCTAGCCATCTCTCAGGACGAAACGCGAATGGATCTGGGAAGATCGATGGGTCGAAGTGCAGCGAGTAGGGCTGAATCCCGACGATAGTACCGGACGGGAAGAGGTATGTCTTCTCGGGGAAGCTCGATGGAGTGAAATTGAAGCCCGAGGGCGGGACTTGGCGGGGAAATCGGGTCGGATTTGCCATCGAGGTGCGCAGACCTTCGCGAATCACGGCGTCGAGATATGGATGGTCTGGATCTGTGGCCAGGGCAGCACGGAGTTTGGCGTAGATGGCAGGATTCTTGGCGAGGTTGAAGAGAATGTTAGATGTGTTCGTTCCCGTTGAGTCAGTCCCGGCGAAAATGACATCCTGCATTTGAAGACTCGCCTCTCGAGAAGTGATCCCCGCGGCGAGGAGCCGGGATTGGTATGTTCCGTCTTCGGGTTTGGAGATGGAGACGAGTTCGGTGGTGAAGTTGTCGATTTTCTTGGCGGAAGCAGAGCCTTGCTCCTCGGGGTTGAGCCAGTTGTAGAAGGAGAAGAGCGGGACGAAGAGGTAGTTGGGCATGTAGAAGAGACGGCCGAATGCTACGACTGAGTCTACGTATTCGGACGCGCTCATTTTGGTGCTTGTTTCCGAAAGCCCGGCGTATGTTTTGCCGTAGAGGTAGCTGCAGACGGTGTCTATCGCTAGGCCGCGAGAGGTGTTCTGCACATTGATGGGAGTCGGAGTGCCGGTTTCTTTGGCAGCGAGACGGCTTTTTGTTGCGCCTTCTTCGAGTCGTCGAATGAAGTGGGAGACGCATTCGTCGATGTCATCGTGGGAGTTCCGAATGTTTGCTGTACTGAACAACGGGATTACGGCTTTGCTTCTCACACTTCGATGGGCTGGATCCAGAGCACTGAAAATCGTGGGGTGGCCTTCGAAATCGAAGTTCTCGTAGCAAGGGGCTTTAAGGAAGCCTCCTTTCTCAGAGTAAATGGGTGCCAAGGCTTTGCCATCTGCGATAGAGATGTTTTGTGGTCCAATTCTCACGACGGGTCCATAGCGCTCATGGAAGGAGGCCAAAGTGCGGGCTTCATGGCCGGCGAAAGAGATGTACCAGAGGTAAGTGTCCGTGAGGCGACATATTAGGGGTCCCGGGACGACAGCGAGGGGATCGAGGTAGGAGCGGTAGAAGATGTAGGAGAAGAGGAAGAGAGAGGAAAGGAGGAAGAGAAGGGTGGTGGGGGATGCCTCGAATGGCAACACTTCCAAAACACCTGCCAACGCCATATTCTGTGTACTATATGAGGAGTGCTATGTCTCTTTGAAGAGGAAGAATACTTGAGGTGACTCAGGCAAAACGGGTGTCATCGATAGGGCACCGGCAAGCCGCTACATTGAATGGTCACGTGGTATGTGAAATGACAATAACGGCTGAATGTTGTTGATGAGTTGCTGGAAGCGGTGCAGTGGAGTGTACTTCCCTTCGCATTTGCCTCGGATCTGGCTGGCACAGAACATCGCAGGGACATCACTTCTCTCCCAACCGCTTCCTCTTCTCTTCTCCATCAACAACGACATGATGCCTATCTTGGCAGCTCCACGTCTCCAACGTCCAGCCATGGCAAGACAGTTGAAGCTGGTGGGGTGCAGTGCTGCTTTTCCGCAGCTGCTCGATCTCCTTCGGCTAACATGATTCCATGGACCATGAAGTGCGGCGATGTTCCTTGGGGCCTCGTATGTCCAACTTCCATGTGTCCACCATTATTTGCCATGGGAGAGAGGCTCATCGAGTATGGCCGAGCAATGATTGAGGTGCCCGTCAGCTAGAGGGATATTTCAGAGCGCCTGTGTCTCGACAAAGGCTGCATGTGCTTCATCGACGATGGATGGCACGAGTTGCGAGTACGGTGGCCGAGGCTGAACGCATTCTAGCCATATGCGGTGACACCCTTCACGATACACGAAAACTTTCAATGGGCGATTATACTGGGGCAGCCATTTCGTACCCTGCCTGGGTTGTGGTCTCTCAGTCGCACGACTGTACAGCACACTTATTGGTACTAGAACATCAGCCTTTCGCCGCGAGCCATCAAATGTCCGTGTTCTCGCCACCTTCTGGGAGCATTCGATCAGACGTATCAGCTGGACTACTCGGCGCTTAAAGGTTTGAAGTCCCAACGTCACAACACTGGAGGTACGGAGCGTGGCAGTCTCGATATCGACTTGCTCGAGCGAAAGGGAAGTCTCCATCAATACGACCATAGCAACGAGCAAGTACCTGAGGCGGCAGACACAATAGTTCTCTCCGATGAGATCATGAGCGCTCCCAGTGCTCTACGACAGGGAAAGCGGCGTTGGTGGACTGGCCTACATGCGCGACTGGCCATATTCACCGTAGCTATCGTCTTCACTTCAGTCCACTTCAGGTCAGACACCGACGCGAAACAAAGTTTGACTTGCTTGGCGAATGGCTCGCCTGAGTTCCCCTGGCAAGATCCGAATAACGAACCTACAAAGACCCCATGGAAGCCGCACTCTCACAGTAGCATATAGAACCCCAATTTACCCCTGAGTATCACGCTTGGTTTTGGATCTTTCAGCTTTGGACAGGCAAAGGCTCTTGATGTTGCATGGGACCATATCGCAGGACGGGGCGGGCAGCTACTCATATCTTTCCGGGTATACTCAATACTTCGGCGATATCTGATCTTGGTGATAGAGGTCAAAGGGACTTCGCTCCGAACGACATACACCCTCACGCTCGAACAGGTTTCACTGCCTTCATTTTGGGCAGTCTTGAAGGGCTTTTCTGCAGAGAAAGATTCGGACGAACGCCAGTTGACAGAAATATCGCACCGCACACTTCACTTCAAAGGCTTGTCTCTGTTTGTTATGGCCTATGTCTTGGCTTTTGGTACCTGGACGTCTGCAATGACAGGAGATCAACCTATGCTCGAACCAACCTGCTCAAATCCGGAATTCGATGGATTATTACCATTGCCGAAGTCCAGCGATGATATTGTCAGCGTACCACAGCTGACCTCCCAACGGCGACCTGATTGGTTTGTACAGAAACGCTTGGGTTGCTGCAGGATACAATGAGTCGTTTGAGATGTTTTATCACTGTTTGTCCCCCACCTCTGATCATTCTACCTGCAAAAGCTGAAGGAACCACCATCAGACGAAAATGTGACCCTCGCGCTCGAGGCGCGCAGCGATTCCAGCTACCATCTCAGTCTGATCGTTATCGAAGGCCTGAAATGCTCTCTCCGCCAGGGACAATTTGTCGGCTACTGTTGGAATGGCAATGCCAGCAGCTTCTGACTTCTGGGTTGATTCAAACCTAACAGTCCCAAATGCCTGGTTTTACCTTTCCGAAGCGAACCTGATTGGTGGGGTAAGATGAGTTACAATGTCTCCGGTATCATTTTGATGCAGGACTGGATCAGTCGGAACAGCGTCTGCCAGCCAGGGAGGACATACCGATGGGGTTTCTCGGCCCTGATGCTATTCATATTTTGCGTTGTGACGATGGTCTTCGCTGGCTGTCTGCTTGCGCTGCAGACGGAAATAATCTGGTTGAGCCAAGCAGATCGAGAGGAGGAGAATTTTGTTGGATACAGAGATATCCTAAGGTCTGCTCATGCCATTAAGGCCAGCACGGAGGCTGACTGTGAGGAAATGGATGATGAGGAGCTTGAGGCTGTTGTTGATGCCAGCGGCTTTCGTATGCGTTGGGATACGAGCAAGCAGCCGCCTTGTCGAAGGGACACCTGGCGACGGCGACGATTCAGGAAGACAAAACTGTTTGAGCGTTCGTGAGGAGAGCAAAAAGTAATGAGAGTGGGTAGGAGAAAGTGAATCAACGACGAAAACGATATGTCGACTGTCGCCAAGACTGGACTCAGCACAGTGCAGTAGCACAACAGGCCATGGAAGGATCGCTCCTCGACGAGGAGGGTTGATCTGTTTGACAGAGCGGAACGAGCATATGCCCTCACCAGCAGATTGCAACAGCGGCTGCCAAATACGGGTTGTAAACCTGCAAAGTCGCCTCTCAATTCCCCTGACTAAGCAATCAGCAGCTTCCAAATAAGTGACGAATGTCGCAACTACCAAAGCTTTAGTTACCATGGCGAACAATCCCGGGCAGCGCTGTCACACTTCCAAGTTAAACCCTACCCTTCGAGGGCATAAGGACACCACGGCGAGCTCTTGACGAATTTCAATCTGCTACTGTTGTCGTAGTATGCTGAATTAAAGACCTAAGTCAAGCCTGGTCCGCCGGCAGTGAAGCGCAATCGTTGAGGAAGACCGCAACAGCCTGGAATATGTTTAGTGCACCATGAGTACCTGCGGTTTCAAATACTCCCAACCGAACTCAACAAATCTCCAAACGCTCAAATCATAATGAATCAAACCGACGAGCGCCTCCTGCACCACCTCCAAACCGCTTTTGCCAACTACCATCTACCTCACTCTCTTTACGGCCTTGCTGGCCTCCTTGGCTACAGCCGATCCACTAGTGTCAATGCAAACATTCTCAGGCTCGGACTGCACTGGCAGTGAAGTCACGCTTCACACCCATGTTTTCACCAGCTACTGCTTCGAAAACTCTGGAAGCAATTCCTTCAGCCATCGACAGGGCGACTGTGAAGGCACCTATTTCTTTACGACCTGGTTGGGCGGCAACTGTGAGGGAAGCTCTCAAGTCTTTTCGGGAATTGACTGACGATACGTGCCACAATATCCCGTTTGCTTCGGTGTCGTTTGGTTGTCGTTTCTAGGGCGGGTTAGGGAAATCGGAATAAGGGTTGTAGGTCGGCAGTCAGCACAAGAACACTCGTTTAGATTGGAAAGACGTCGGGTTGGGGTTTTGGTTCCATGTGATCTGACGTCTTGGTCGTTAGTGTGTACCAGTCGACATTGATCATTTATCAAAGATGTGGAAAACGAGCGAGACTTGGTCAACATACCTCTCACGTCCGTTGGAAGCAATGCATATGTCACATTGGCACTTTTCTCGCATGTACGGCTTTCAACTCCTCATATAAGTACACCTTCCCAATCAGACTCAAGGATGTGTGATATTTGATGAGTCTGACCAAGGGACATACGATTTTTTCATTCGCCTACCACACACTATAGCTTCACCTTGCCACTCTTTAACGCCTCCCACTCCTGGCGATCATAAGACTGATAGCTCGTCGCTCCAGGAGGTAGCCAGTATACCTTATCTTTGCTCCCCGACTTCTCAATAAGATCTAGATCTACCCCTTCCCTCTTCGCCTGACCTTTCTGGATCTTGAACGTTCCAGTGTATGACAGCTGCGGCGCTACTCGGAGGAAGTATGGCACTGCGTATCTCGGAAGCCTTTGCAGCACAAACTTGCCAAGTTGCTCGCAGTCCAGAGATTCTGGCGAGAGTCCTTCTCGCAATACGACCGTCGCACACCCGCACCGGCCGTCTGCGTTGGGCACCGCGACACCGTAGACGTTGGCCTCGGCGATTTGGTCGAAGAGTCCCAGGCAATCGGACACTTCGTTGGTCGATACGTTCTCGCTCTTCCATCTAAAGGTATCGCCGAGACGATCGACGAAGTACACTCTGCCGTCTGCATCCTGTCTGTGGACGTCTCCACTGCGAAACCAAAGATCTCCCTGCTCGAACACATTTCGCATGAATCGTTTTTGCGTTGCAGTGTCGTTCTTGAAATAGCCCTTGAAACTTTGCTCTGCCGTGGCAGGGTCCAGTTTGTGAATGACCTCGCCTGGCTCATTGACTTTGCACCTCACCACCCAGCCATCATGGTTCCGTACAATGTCTTCCGTGTCAGAGTCGATCCGCACGTGCACTTCCTTGTCGCCAAGTTTCCAATTCCAGATTGCGCCTCGAACGCCAATACAGTTGCGTCCGAAGTCACCGCAGTTCCAGTTGAAGGTTGCTCCCAGTCCATCGGTTGCGGCGTACAATTCGTTGATGACGGGGATTTTGAATCGCTCTCGAAATCGCTCCCAAACGCTGATCAATGATCAGCGATAGTCAAACATCGAAGTAAAGCGCTGTCACTTACTCTGGACGCATACCGTTTCCCCAAGCCATCCGTACATTATGCTTTCGCTCTAGGGGATGTACCGGCGCGTTGATTAGATAGCGACATAACTCTCCCACGTATTGCAAGTGCGTTGCTTTGCTTGCCGAAACCTCGGGCCAGAATGTCTTGTGTGAGAATTTCTTGCCCAGTGCCATCGAAGCACCCGAGTAGATGACAGGTGTTGTGCAGAGACCTTGCGCTGCACCGTGGTACAGGGGCAGACAGGTGTAGAATTTGTCACCCGGCTTCAGTTTGAGGTATGCAGTCATGGCTTTTGCAGTGTTGAGGGCTCGTCCTGCGATCATCATGACGCCTTTGGGAAGGCCTAAGTGGATATTAGTTCTGATTCAAAAATCCAGTAAAGGTCTCGTACCTGTTGTCCCCGATGTATAGATCAACGAGCGTGTGTCGGCTGGTGTGAACGCCGTGTTTCGTTCTTTCGGGATGGGAGACGCGTTGCTGAAAGTGGCCAATAGTTGCTCATCGTAGTAGACGATCTTGATACCGGCTGCCGTCAATTCTTCCCTGCAAGGCTCTAGCCGCTCAGCAGTCTCCTGGTCGGCGAGTACATATCGCGGCTCGCAGAGCTGGCGCCCGAGTCAGTACGATTTATCAAAAAGTTGAAGATTGAGACCGACCTTGATCGAGTGTGTCAAAGCGTTGCCCGTCAAATTGTGATTGATGAAACTCTGAGCCGCACCGATACCATCGAGCCCAAACCATAGTTTCAAGTATTCGGCACTGTTGGGACCGCTCAGTGCCACCATCTCGTGCTTCTGGATCCCCAGTTCACTCATCAGCCAGTTGCCGACTTTCTGGAGGTCGCAGTAAAATTCACGGTACGTCCATGATCTGCTCTCGTATTCCAGAAAGGTATGCCCAGGCAAATCCTTTCTCGCCCATTCTTCGAGGTCATGGTAGAGCAATAGCCGGTCTTCGGCCATGCGCTCGCCGATGAACTTCTGGGCTCTTGTGGCGGCATTGTCGAGGCCTCCTTGATTCAAATCTGATGAGATATGATACTTTGCGTCCAAATATGCTGCAGCCGCAGCCGTGCCAGCCACAGCGGCTGCTATAGCAACTAGGACGACGTCAGCAGCTGAAGATACGGCAGACGTCCAATCTTACCAGCCATGTTGCAGGAAATAGTTCCAGATCCTTCACACTGCAGGAAAGAGTAGTAGAAGTTTTCGACCAACAGCGGATAGTAATTTCAACTGAAGAGAGCGAACATCGAAAGAGCAGTCACCCGTTCGTGAAGACTGCCAGCCTCGGGTGACGATCCCCAAGGCGGATGCGGGGGCTCGTCCGGAGAAACTCTGCGGAGATGCGCTGGAGAGAAGAGCCGCTTGTGCCGGCAGACCCGAAGTATACGAAGTATACATTCTGGGAGAGAGTGTGTCTTTCTACTGCTGTCCTGCAAGTCGGAAAGTTCCACGTCAAGAGCCATCACCCTCGAGTATTGTGTCAAAATTTGTTTATGCTTGCAACATCAAAATGACCTTCCACTTAGATCTGAGGTCTGATCTGTTGAACAACCCACATCATTCGGGCGCTCAGTTCAGTCGTACCAAATGGCATTCATTCCGAATCCTGGCTCTTTGATGTCCAAGTGTGCCACCCGGCCCAGGAGCTCATCTTGCCATCGATATATCTCTACCCACCCTTGCTCATCGTCACATACTGCTAACCACTCATCTGTCCACGGACAAGGACTGACGGCATTGCTATGTCCACCGCTCGTAGGTGTTGGATTGAGACATATTTGTCTCTCGATCTGTCCATGGGGACCCAATTTGAGGGCTGCGATGTAACCAGTCAACTTCGGACTGTTCGATCGTGCAGTTGCGAAGAGATATTCGCCACTTTGCGAGCAGAACACCACGTCTGACCGGTACATCTTGGGATAAAATTTGTCGAATCCGGATGGGATGAGAGGATAGTGCGTGCGAGTGTATACAGGCATGCGGGTCTTCTCGTCGATAAGGTAGACGCAGAGTCTGTTTCCAGCTTCCATGAGGGCGTAGAGATAGGCACCGGAGGGATGAAGTTCAACCCAGCGAGGATGGTCGTTTGGAGCTGGTGCTTCAACGCTTCCCACTAGCTCCAGCTCGCCTGTTGAAGTATTCTGAGGTACGAGTCAGCCACTTCTGTTGAGGCGTCCAGGGCAAGATAGATCTACCTTCTTGTGACACCAGATCTTGTTGGCCCACATATCGGCTGAGTACAGGTATTCCTCTTCTGAGTCAAACACCATGCCGTGAATTGCTGATCGCTCATCGAGAGGTGCGTTTTGGATGTTTTTGTCGAGGCCACCTTCTGCGTCGACGCTGAACACATTCAAGAAACCAGCGTGGTCGTAGAACGGATTACCGTAGACGCAGTATGGCGCCTTCTTTGCAGCTAGAACAAAGATTGCTCTTGTATTTGTGTCGGAATCGTTCGCCCGGGCTAAGATGTGTAAGAAGTTATTCCGAATGGAATGTTCAGAGCCGGACCTACGGTGTCCTCCAATTGCCAGAGAAGCATGATGTGCGATCTCTGTTGGGCTCTTAACAGTATACGAGCCCCAATTCTTCATACCCGCGCCGTATATGTTTTTGCGGTTATGCTGGGTCGTATTTAGCCACTTCACGTCCATGCCAGACCCGTTCTGTACCTCGCCTGACTCACATCAAAGGTCATCCATGATATTGGCTGGTCCTCGGGGATCACAATCCGTTTCATCAGTTCCAAGGTCAAATTCTCATCGTCAAAGGCAACCGTGAATATGGCACCTGGTGGCGTCCTGATGAGTCTTTCAGCAAATCAAGATGGACAAAGAGTTCCAGCAGATGGATTCATGCCGCCTGATCATCGGAGTGGAACACTGCCCAACAGTGGGTCAAGTGGCCGCCATTGTCGGGTCTTTCTTGCTGCAGTGCTGTACACCCCCATGCAAAGAAAATATGCGAGGTCTGAAAATGCAGAAAAGATGGACATACCAAGTCCCAATCATCAGGTGGTGCTTCATCCTTGCTGCTGGTTTCGTGAGGCTGGACTGGGGTATTTGGAGGTAAAAGAAACGGCCTTACTTGAGCATCGGCAGACAGAGAGAAGCAGGAAAGACCTACAGCGAACATATGATGGCTTAAGATGGAGCGTGTTTGGGTAATATCTTAGCCGTGAGTGAAAGCCGAAGAGAAAGACGACGTCGATGCGGGCCGTTGCCGGCGGACGCAGGAGCGTGCATCGCTCCAACACGCAACAGGCATCGCCGCAAACTTTCCAGCTCTGCCAGCCACCTTTGCCTTGCCGCGATTCAGGATGCCTCGCCAGCGGTGAAACATCTCTCCCCCGACTTCACTACTTCAGCCCGGCCATTTGGGCATTGGTAAGCGAATTCTTGGAAAGCTGCGTTTGCGAGGCCTCCAATTTACACCACATATACCACATATCGCGCTCAATTTACCCCAGTCGATCTTCGCTGCACGATTCTGGGAACATTCACGCACAAGCACCAGCATTCGAACAACCAATCCCAGCCGTCCACATCACACCGGAGACCCGCCAACCGAGCAACGAATCACAGAAATAGCGCGACCATGGGTCTTTTTGACGGTCGCTCATACTCTGCAAACGATCGCCTGGACGTCCACGGCGGCACCAGCCAACATCGCGGCGTGTCACCAGCGAGGAGCGCAAAGAGCACCGGCAATGGGAATGGCTACTACTCGCGACCCAACTACGCACGATCAGCTTCAGGCGGATCCTTCTTCGGAGGAGCGAGCAGAGGCATCTTCGGCGCTGGCAGCAGCAGTTCATATTACAAGAGACGGCCGCGAGATGGATACATCAAAGCATTGATGCACAAGCTACAACGCATGATCAAGGAGCTGTGGGTGTATGCGAGGAGACATCCCGTCAAGGCTTTCTTCGCGGTCGTGGTGCCGCTTCTGAGCGCGGGTGGAGCGATCCATGGATTGCTCAAGCAGTTCGGTGTCAGACTGCCGTTTGGCATGGATGGTGCAACAGGTCGGGGAGGTGGAGGGTACTATGGTAGCGCAGGCTACGGCGGTGGGCGAGGTGGCTCCTCCAACTGGATGGACAATGCGGGTGGACTGATGCAGATCGCAAAGGCATTCATGTAAGCTGGAGACTGACCCAATACGACAATAAGACTCAATATCTACTACAGCTGGAACAGAGAATAAAGCGTAGACAGGACTGCTGGAAATGGCAGAATGTATTGAGTAAGAAGGACTACAGGATAGAGCCACGGCTTGAGCGGGACGACGCTTGCTTGTATTGCAGATACCCTTAGGCTACGAACGTAACGAAGAATTCCAATCGGCGCCATGCGAGCATCGTGTCAAGGATGGTCCAGTAGACGGACGTGCATATGACACTTCTGTATGTCTCAATACCGCAAACAGTCCAACCAGTTGATGTTGTTTCAGAATCTTCTCGGTACGAACGAGGAGTGTACATATGTACGCACAATCATAGCTCGGGCAATGCGTAGAAGTCGAAGCAGGTGCTGCTCCTTCCCTGTAGTCCTTGCGCCTTCCACTCCTGTCTCGCACGTGCAGAAGACCCAGATTCACTTCCGACATTTCACAATCTTCATACCTGGTCCAAAGTCAGATTGAACGACAATCAGGATGTCAACCATCATGGTTTGGGGCCAACACAAGGTTGCTCGCCACATCAATCCACCACCACCCCGCCCAGAACTCGATATCATTCTCGTCGTTGGCCCTTTCGAGTACACTGGTCCCATCTGCGCCCATTTCGCACCCGTAGTCGGCTTCAAATACCTCGATGTCATCGCGCGACTGCAGCATCTCAACAACTCAGGCGACACGTCTAAAATGGGCTTGATGCACCCGCTCGGATTACGGCGAACCATGGCGCATGGCATGTTTCCGCCTTCGAGCTTGCTCATGCCCATCATTGAGGCCATGATTGGCGAGGGGGTTGCGCAGGGTGGGAGGCGCTTTGTCCTTGCGGGCATGAGTGGCCTTCCCATCGATATTGAGAAGTTCATGGCGGATGTGAGTCACTTCCTCGAAGACAGATGATGATGTATGTGCTGATGTGCCGGGGTTAGATTGCGCAACCAAAGGCAGTGGTCTTCTTCTATCAGCTTTGGGATAGCTTCGATCTCAATCAAAGCTATATCAAAGAAAGGTTTGGAGAGCTGGCCATGATGGTGCCAATCCTCGGGAGCGTTAAGGTGGCATATTTGACTCTTCTGGGGAAGCTTTTCGAGAAAGCCTTCAAAGTCGAGCACAATCCAGTCTGCGCCACTGAGGATGCTGATCTATCCATGATGGATGTTGAGGTGGATGACGGGCCTACCGTGAGAGTTGATTCGCCGCTGAGCATGGCCTCGGCCGCAAATGCAGCGTTGCGAAGGAAATAGAGAGTAAAAAAAGAAGGGAGGAGAATGTGCGACAGAGCAGTTCAATACTCCAAGCCTAAGGGGCCTTGTTGAACTGCAGCATCTTATCCCGTCCGCCACTCACAATACCGACCTCCTTGTCCCAGCACACCCCAAACACTCTAGAAGCATCGCCTGATGCAGGCTTTGCAGCTCCACTCTGGCTCACCCTCTCAATGACAAAGACGCTATTGCCGACTCTTTCCCCTGACGCCTCGTTCCGCGCAGAGCGGATGTCCCAGATACGGCATGTGCCGTCATTGCTAGCACTCACAAATTGATAGTCTGACTTGAAATCTTTGGAAAGAGAGTTGATCCAAGCGGTATGACCTCGTAAAATCATGGCGCTGACTTTCGTGGCCGAGGCTCGCGGGTCGACCAGATTGATATACCTCTCCGCACCGCCTGCTGCTATGAGCGAATGGTCCGGCAGTTGAAGTATCGAGGTCAAGCTTTGTCCTGTAGTTCGGGTGTCGACGCAGCTACCAGTGGCCAAGTCCCATGTTCTCACAGAATGGTCTTGCGAAGTACTGTAGGCTACTGTCTGGTCGTTCTCGTCAAAACATACGTCAGTGACGAAATCTCGATGGCCTTCCAGCATGCCCAGAGCGCCGCGTTGTGGTAGGGACGGCCCTGAGAGTTTTCTCCTCTTGTTTGGAGCCACAGGTTCCGGCGCAGCAGTAGCCTCACTCTTCTTGGTTGACCACAGGCCAAGCTTGTTGTCTGTTGATGCAGTGAGAATTCTAGACGACGGCGCGTGCACAGCCATGCCTTCGATTGATGATTTGTGTCCGCAAAGCTCGAGTCTGGGCTTGAGAGTGGTGGTGGAGCCAGTGGCCGCGTCCTGAAAGTCCCAGATCACGACTGAACGGTCTAACCCGCAGCTCACAACCTGCGTCGGAGACAAGAACTTGGCGGTCGTCGCTCGGCTCTCGTGCCACTGGCCAGTGGCAACGACTTGGGAGCTCATATCCCAGACTCGCAGGCTACCATCAAACGACGACGACAGGATACGGTTCTCCAGAGTAGTGCCGAGATTGGCCCATCGTGCAGGCCTGGAGTTGGAGGAAAGCACATCGACGGAAGAAATCCAATCGTCGTTCTCGTAGCTGGCGACATGTATCGGCGGAACCAACGCTTTGACGTACTCCACGTTGAGAGTCGACTCAGTCGAAATGCCGTTGGAAGTGAGGACTTCGTCGAGAGAAGTCCGGAGGAATTGTCCGTTGATCAGGAATTCCAGTGGTATGGCGTTTTCGATTTCCAGAAGGCGGTTGACCAGAGTAGAGAGTTGGATTCGTTTGAGATCTGCGCGTCAATCAGTCGCTGGAGTAAATATTCCCCTTCAGCCTGCTGCTCGTCCATTGGAAGATGGCAGGCGCATTGCGACACTCACCTGTCGAGACCAAGATGGGGCCAGTTTCTTGCGGCAGCTCGATGTCGCCATCCTGAGTCTTGAGCTGTATCCGTACCTGCGCCGCGCGCTCTGCACCGCCCTGTGTCGCCATGGTTGGTCTTCTGGCTAGGGAAGTTGTCTCTGCGGTTGAATCCGAGAGAGGTGGTTGTGGTCGTCGAAAAAGCTGATAATTTTAGGGTTGGAGAATCCCTGCTAGCGTGCCTGCTTCGCTTCGCCGTCAGGTCCGACAATGCAGCATCACATGAAAGGCAATAACAATGGCGGAGATACGATTAGGTACCTGTGACGTGCCGAGACCGTAGACGGCAGGCTCAACCACGGCATGCTTGCTGAGCACGCGCATACTTCCCCTCCTCAACTGCAGACGAGGACTGCATCTCACCTCCCACCCCGACATACGCTCTTCTCGACATTCTTCCCTTCCCACGACGCGCGAAACGCCCAGACGCACGCACCGACTCAGCCGAAGTGAGCGCGTGCTCGTCTTTCGTACCAAACACACCACACAACATCATGAGCCACCCAGCGCCTCATGTAGACCACGAAGATGGCCCCTCCCTCAAACCTCAGCCTCGCGCCCGGCGACAATTCGAGCTCTCGTCCGCGCCAAACTCGGCTCCTCCAACTCCTCCCTCGGACATGGGCGCCTTCGTCAAGGACCTGCAACCGCTGAACACCTCCATTACCGAAGGCAAACCGATTGGCATGAACGACGAGAGCGCCACCCCCTCTCGAACCCGCAGCTTCCTCAATCTCACAGGCTCCACACTGTTTGGTATATACCAGCCGGCAGGAATGGGCACAGAGACGGAAAATCCTTCACCCTGGGGAACTGGAGCTCAGACTCCTGCAGATCACGGCAGCAGGAATGGTAGTTTTGATTTCTCAAGAGCGAGTCATTTCCCAGATACAGCATTTCAAAAGCACGCGAATGGCACTGTGACCAGAAGATCTGCAGCTTCGCAGACTCAAAAGTATCATGCACCGCGGAAGGGCTTCAAGGGCTTCCTGTTGCCGCTGGTGGCCAGGATCACAGCTTTGTTCGGTATGGGTGTGCTGTACGGGTTGCTTATTGGGCACCTACACGATCAGCAACAAATCGCTCCTGTGAAGGTAGACCTGGACCGGACAAAGTGGAGCTATCTGGCTACGTGGGGATGCATAGGTGCCCTACTAGGCGAAGCACTACCCTGGGCAGACATACTGTGGGCTCCCGAGGAAGATACAGAACAGATGGAAGGAGATGGGCAAAGAAAGAATGCCAGAATGCTGGAGGGCTGGATGGACGTAGTGCGGTCGATCGGCGCATTCGTTGGCATTGCCTTTGCGATTCGAAAGCTTCCATGGCAGTCGACAATGCAACTATCGTTGACGCTTGCCCTTGCAAATCCCGCTCTCTGGTATCTGATCGATCGCTCGCCGCCAGGCTTCATTTTGTCGACGATCGTCGCCGTCAGTGGAACAGCGGTCTTTCTTGGCACCAACCCGGCGCTTGTACCCTCGCCATCCCCCTGGCAGATGCTGCAGCGGCAAGGCTTGCGACACAACGATACCTTCAATCCGCCAAGTAAAGAAGAACTGGTCTTGGGAATATTCAGCCAAGAGTCGGTGGGAGTTGCGACTTGGATTGCGAGTGTATTGTTTGTGAGTTCAGTGTGTTTCGGAAACATTGGAAGGCGACTGGTGCCCCAAAGACCGTAGACTTGAAATATTGAAAAGAGAATTGGGTCACTTCTCCGTTACAGACTGCTTACGATCGTCCACGTGCCAAATTCCAACGCCACTTCAGCCGCGCTTTGCTTTGTTTGCACCTCCATTACAGCTGTTTCACGACATCGATTGCCTCTCGCTCTGCGCCGTCTGACATGCGCTCCGGCCATCCTCGCACAGTCAGTCTCGTCTGGTGATGCCTCTCATTTTCGATGTCTGAACAATAAAAGTTGGTAGGTCCACTGACATCAATCTTGCGTAGGAGCCAGACCAATCAGCGACGCAAAAATGGCTTCAACGGCGGCCGCCCATGCTTCTTCTTTCGTTCAGGAGGCGCCAAGTTTAGGCTCGACCGAACTCAGCCAGCACACGAGCGGGATGTGGCAGAAACGCCTCCCGGCGCTTGCTTGCACTTCGTCAGGAGTCGTCCGTCCCTCTCTTTGCGACTTTCGTTTTTTGTTACGCGCGCCTTTACGCGTCAATCGCCTTCCTATGGCTTCTTTGTTCCGAATCGCGGTATACGTTCTTACCGCTGTCTTTTCTCTGCTCACTCTCTCTCAGTTTCGCGCGGTCTCGAGTCTGGGACAATGGCAGCCCTCTTTTGACACCTCACAGGACATCTACGAACTACCACCCAGCCAAGATACCACTAAGTTCAACTGGGGCGCGAGGCAGGAAAACTTCCCTGTGGCAGATTTTCATCGGGTACCAGACCCACTCCTGCGGCAATTACCTCGCGTCCAGTATGACTTCTCCGGTCAGGTCGAATCTCTCCAATCGAAAGAAATTCGGCGCCAGCGCTTAGCACAAGTCAGAAATGCGTTGAAGCGTACGTGGGAAGCATATCGTCTTAAGGCCTGGATGCATGACGAGGTCGGCCCTGTCTCTGGTCGTGGTAAGACCACATTTGGAGGCTGGGCTGCCACATTGATCGATACCTTGGACACGCTCTGGATTATGGGTCTCAAAGCGGAGTTTTACGAGGCTGTTGAGGCCGCTGTTGACATTGACTTCTCTGCTACCCAAATGAGAACCATAAATGTCTTCGAGACTACCATCCGCTTCCTGGGGGGGCTGATCTCGGCCTACGATTTATCTGGCGACAAGCGTCTCTTGCACAAGGCTCTCGAAATGGCGGATATGCTGTACGCCGCCTTTGACACACCAAACCGACTTCCAATACTGCGATTGAATTTCCAGATGGCTGCCAAGGGCCACGAGCAAATTGCAAGGAAAGGCACTCTTTTGGCGGAAATTGGCTCTCTCTCTTTGGAATTCACACGACTGTCACAGATTACAAATGACCCGAAGTGGTATGACGCCGTCTACCGCATTATGGCCATATTTGAAGAGCAGCAACCACTCAGCGCACTTCCAGGAATGTGGCCAACTCTTGTCGACGCCGAGCAGGCAGACTTTTCATCAGGATATGAGTTTTCGTTGGGCGCGTGGGCAGACTCCCATTATGAGTATCTTCCAAAGATGTATGCCCTGCTTGGCGGATCCGGGAGCTACGCAACCATGTATCGCTCGGCCATGGAAGCAGCCATCCGGAACTTGCTGTACCACCCAATGACACGGGAGAATACCACAATGTTGATGGCAGGAAATGTCAGAGTTCTGAATGGCCAAGTCTCGATGCAGCCGGAACTTCAGCACCTGGCTTGCTTTGCAGGAGGCATGTTCGCCCTCGGCGGCAGACTGATGGAGAACTACACGCACGTTGATATTGGAAAGAAGTTGACGAACGGGTGCATTTGGGCATACAAGTCGTCTCTGCTTGGAATAATGCCGGAAACGAGCCATATGATTCCTTGCCCAGGCCCCAGGGCTTGTGCCTGGAACGAGACTGTCTGGCGCTCAGCTGTCTGGAACGCTACAGAAAAGGATCTCAAGAAGGGGAATACGACGATTGACGACATCATCGAGTCTCAGAGACTCCCTCCGGGCTTCACTGCGATCCCCAACAAACACTATCTACTAAGACCGGAGGCCATCGAAAGCGTATTTGTGCTGCATCGGATCACGGGCGATAAGGCTCTGCAAGAGAAGGCTTGGTCGATGTTCCGGAGTGTCCACGCGTATACGTGGACTCCTTTGGCCCATGCTGCGATTGTCGATGTCACCAATAGTACCGCGCCGAAGGAGGATAGTATGGAAAGTTTCTGGTGAGTCTGCGTGTCTTGGTGGGAGGCGAGCATGCTAACGTGGTCTTAGGAGTGCGGAGACATTGAAGTATTTCTATTTGACCTTTGCGGACCCTGGATTGATCAGCTTGGATCATTACGTCTTCAACACTGAGGTGAGTTGGTTGGTGTGCTTTATTGGAGCGGTCGTGGCTGATCTGAGTGTATAGGCACATCCTTTCAAGCTTGAAGCGCCATCTGGACAGCGTAAGTGGTGGGGGTCTTGAGAGGCATTCGTTCAACCCTGAGCAAGATACAACGACGGCTGAGTTTTAGTGCGCTGATCCTCAGTACCGACTGTCCACTGACGATGAGGCCTTCTTCGACGCTCGAGCATCTCGTCTGTTTGGATCATGTCTATGCCATCCTGCATGACGGCAGCACTCTGGCGAGTTGGGCACAAGATTCCGCTGACAATGCATGAATGTCAAGCCTAGTCTCACGGTTCCAGCTGGAAGAACTGTATCACAAGCCCTGCGAGACGAATCGAGACACTCGCGGACAAGGATTTCGACATTTGTAGGGGTGGAAGCCCTTTCACCAAGCACACCGGCATCTGAAAAAGACCACCTCCGGGCTTTTGAAGTCGTGAAGGAGCTGGCCTTCGACGCGCTGATTACATTGATCTTCACCTGGAATTGGAACATTAACAATCAACGAAAAGGCAAGGAGGGGAGACTGCACAACCCTCATCGTAGCTTCGCCTAATATTACGCCACATGCGGATGTCAGCCCTACGTTTCAGACGCGGGAGATCCCGATCGGTCTTGATCCCTTCGTGCGGACTTCGGGCTGGTGAATGTCTCACGTTCGTTGAAGCCATATACCAGCTACGATGCCCATCACTTCGAAACTGAAAGCTTCTCATTCGCGAGGAAGGAACGTCAACTTGGACCACCGGAAGTCACCTTTCGGAACGACTCAGCCGCTGCTACTGACGCTTCCAAACCTCTTCTACATACCATCGACAGGAAAAGAAATGAGTACAGAGCCAAGAAGTTAGTGCATTGAATGGTTCACACCAAGCTCTTGTCGAATGCTCGCATAGGTACGATTGCCGATCCCATGGGCTTGTTGCTCATTTGTTGATATCGTTCAGTGAGCGCACGGTTGGGTGTGCCCATCGCTAGACTGTACACTATGCAACTGGCCTTATTGAACTGCATTTGACCTTGCGCGCGCCGCTCTATGGGCGGACGACAAAGTTTTTCTTGCACCGTATTGTTCTTCCATTCAATTCTTTGCGACTTTCACTTCCATCGCGAATCGCCGCCATGGCAGTCTCAGACAAAGTAGAGATCGAGAAGACTGCCGCCGAGCGTGTCAGGCCGAGGTCAGAAATTGATTCTATTTCGCCTCATGGCAGTGCGAGCATCGAAAAGGAAGCGGGGCTTCTCGATATCGTGGATCTTTCGAATCAGCAGGCGTTCAAGGGAGATGACTCTGATGGCAAAGTGGCTTGGACGCTGCAAAAGCTCCTCGCTGCGGGCTTTCTGTGCATGCTGTACACGGGTAAGTGACGTTTCCCTACCAAAGCCGAGTGTGTTTGCTGACCTGTATATCCACAGGCGGCCAGATCCCGTTGTACTTCACTGGCGCTACTCTCACGGCCATCGGAACAGATATCGGATCCGCGAATCTGATCTCGTGGCTTCCCACAGCTAACACCCTTGCGGTCGCTGCAATTTGCCCATTTGTTGGTTATATCCAAGACTTGGTGGGGCGGCGCTACATATCGCTATTCGCTGCTACGTTCTGCTGTGTCGGCTGCGTCCTGCTGGCTACGGCGCATACGTTTGGTCAGGCGGTTACCGGCATGGCTGTTGCTGGCGCTGCAGCAGGTGTGGTAAGCAAAATGAAGCTCGACTCCGCCATTGATACTCTGACTGACCCTTTCCTTTTAGGGAGAATTGACAGGGCTCGCAGGTTTGGCAGAGACTGTGCCTGTTAAGCATCGAGGCTATTCGTTGGCGGTTATGACGCTGATGGTGTTGCCGTTTACGCCGTACATCATGTATAGCGAGTTGTTCACCACTCGGGGTTCGGATCCGAGTTGGCGGTACGGTATATGGATCAGCTTGTAAGTGGTGTGCTATGTCGACATTGGAATCACAGCTAACTCTTCATGAATAGTGCGTGGAACGGAGCCACTCTCGTCGGTTTGGCCCTGACGTATTTCCCACACAAGCACACCAGAACAGACGGCCTCTCGCGCATGGCGGTGCTTAAGAGGATCGACTATATGGGCGGCTTCCTCTCGATCACCGGCATCGTCCTCCTGCTCGTCGCCTTGCAAGCTGGAGGCAATACTCAGTAAGTCTTGTCCATCGACTTCATTGCAAGACGCCTGACTCTTTTCCAGCCCCTGGAGCAGTGCATACACTCTCTGCACTCTCCTCATCGGCATTACGCTCCTCTTCGTATGGGTAATTTGGGAATGGAAATTCGCTTCCTTTCCCATGGTTCCCGCCGCCCTCGTAAGCAAAATGAACATTCGCTCGAGACACTCACTGAAGTTACGACGCTCGTAGTTCCAAGGCCAACGTGTCGTAGGATTCGCTTTCGGCGTAGCGTTCGTTGCCGGCTTCAATTTCTTCTCCCTACTTAATTTCTGGCCCCTGACCATCTCCACTGTCTGGAATGCGAATCCCATCTCCATCGGCTGGCGCGGGTTCCCTATTATCCTGTGTGTCGCCGTTGGCGCCGCGTTCTGGAACTCCCTGATCAGTATCTGGAAGGGGAGGGCCAATGTTGTTCTGTTCTTGGCAGCGGCCATGCTCACGGCTTTCGGTGGCAGTCTGGCGAGTATGACGCCCGACACCGAAGTCCGCAGCGTCGTTTTGGCCTCTTTCACTGCATTTGGACTGGGAGGAGGCATCGTTCCTACGGCGGCGGTGGCGATGATGGCGAGTCCGGATGCGCTGATTACGACTTGTGCGGCGCTGTCGCTTTCGGTAAGAACGGTGGGAGGGAGCATTGGGTACAGCATCTACTACCGGATCTTTTCGAACAAGCTCAACAGCGCGCTCCCAGCTCTGGTGGGGCAGTATGCTGTTGCTGCTGGGCTGCCTGTGAGCAGCGCGGAGGTATTCGTGGCAACGTATTTGACGGCGCCCGCGGAGATTGTCAACATGGAGGGTGTCACGATGGAGGTGATTGCCGCGGCAGTGAAGGGGAGTCAGTGGGCGTATGCTGAGTCGCTACGTCTTGTTTGGTATGTGATTCGACTTTGAGATTGAAACTTGCTGACAATTATGCAGGTACTCGTCCATAGCTTTCGGCGTCTGCATGATGGCCTGCGCCCTTGCGATTCCCAACACGAGCCGATTCCACACCAACAGAGTGGCAGTGGCTCTCTAAATGCGTGACTCAACACGCGCGTTGCATAGATGACCTACTTGTCTCCGAAAGGTGTTTGACTTATTAAAGAGCGGATCGCTCATTGGGAGGTTTTTTGTAGAATTGTGGACAGACACGCAGAAGAATTATATATTTCTCCGAACGACCAACGTGGATTATTGGCTTCCTCTAAGCAATCTTGTCTCGGATGTCGCTGTTCGATGTGCCAACAATGGAGCGGGGATTGTTTGTTTGTTCCATTGACGTCCTATGTGAGTCTATGACTATGTAAGACGGCCTTCCGGCGTAGTTCCTTGTTTTTCCAATATCGTCTTTTTTGTTAGTTGACTCTGTAGGTCTCAGCCTAAGTAAAATCAAAACAACTCCAAATCCAAATCCAAACCAACGCCCTGATATAGGAAAACTTGTGCGAGTTGGCTGTTTAGGCCGCCGTGTTAGTAGTGTCATAGCTTCCCCTTGCTAGGTGCCACTTCCTTGTTGCAATACCAGTTTGTTTGTTTGTTTGTTTGTTTGTTCCATTAACGTCCTATGTGAGTCTATGACTATGTAAGACGGCCTTTCGGCATAGTTCTTTGTTTTTCCAACATCATCTTTTTTGTTAGTTGACTCTGTAGGTCTCAGCCTAAGTAAAATCAAAACAACTCCAAATCCAAATCCAAACCAACGCCCTGATATAAGAAAGCTTGTGTGAGTTGGCTGTTTAAGCCGCTGTATTAGTAGTGTCGTAGCTTCCCCTTGCTAGGTGCCACTTCCTTGTTGCAATACCAGTGTTGTTGACAAAGTCTAGGATTGCTTCTCTTCCTGCCAGAGAGCTACAGGCTTCCTGAATGGATGTAGGCCTTGCTAGGAGCTGTGGCCGGAGGTGAGTGTATTCTCTACATCGGAAGAGGAGGTGCTCTGGTGTCTCTTTCTGTCCACATTGGCATCTGTCGCTGTCTGCTAGTCTGAGTCGGTAAAGATAGGACTTAAGGTATCCATGTCCAAAGAGGAGTGTATAGTATGCGCTAGTAAGATGTCTTTTGTCTTTGACTTGTAGCTTTTCCCTTTCTTGCCACTCAAACCGGTTGAAGTAGCTTCCTGGATTGCTGGTCTGCTTCTTCTCCTTTGCCTTTTGGAAGTGTTTTTTCCATGCTTTGTTGACTTCATGGCTTAGACACATCTTGGCCTTCTCTGTACCCTCTGCTAGGAAGAAAGAGTTCCGGTAGTGAATGTCTTCAAAGCGTAACAGCTTTGCTCGGTCTTTGAATCTTAGGGGAGCCTGTGGTATGTTGGTATTTCGGAGGGTTTCTGAAACCGGATGATCAAATGGAAGCTTCGCAGCTCGGAGTGAGTATAAGACGCATTGTCTTTCTAGCCGGATTGCAGGAGGTAGGAGTGCTGCTTCTAGCTCGCATGCTTCACTTGGGGTTGTCTTAAAGACTCCTAGGATTTTGCGTGCAGCCTTGTATTAGAGCATCTGAAGTAGGGCAATTGCTCTTCTCCCTTTCCACCAGATAGGGCTTCCAAAGTCGGCTATTGAGGTAATACAAGCTTGGTAGAGTCTGCGAATAGAGTGAGAAGAGAGGCCGTTTTCCAGGTTTGCTAGGCGCTCCATCCGGTGGAATGCTGCTAGTGCTTTTGTACTTCTGATCTTGATATGGTCTTTAAAGGTGAGGTGAGCGTCAAACCAGATACCTAGCCATCTTACACTTTCCTTTGCTGGCTGGACTGTGTCGCCGCTAGGGAGTTGAATAGAGCAGCTTGTAGCTTGTCTGCTTTTAGAGAAGTGTAGTAGTTCTGTCTTTGCAAGATCAAATTGGATGGCTTGTTCTTGTCCAAGTATTGTGATTCTGCGCACCTCTCTCTCTAGGATAGCGGCGTTCTTGTTTGTTTGTTGTTTGTTTGTTCCATTAACGTCCTATTTGAGTCTATGACTATGTAAGACGGCCTTCCGGCATAGTTCTTTGTTTTCCTATATGTTCTTGTTTATTAGTTGACTCT
>NHNV01000116.1:0-56582 GCA_002785995.1 Mycosphaerelloides madeirae | reverse complement strand
ACAAACCGAGCCTCCGCTCTTGAATTGTTTGAAGTTATGGCTCATTTAGCTTGTTTGGTCTTTACAAACAAGGCAAAACAAAGATCTTTGAAACCGCTTGTTTATGGACATCTCTGCTCACGCTCATAACAAAGACGTCTCGCCCGGCAGGGCTAGTGAGATCCACGCTTGCACCTTGCTTCACAAGCTGTTCGGCGAGATCGAGATGGCCATGTTCCAGGGCGATCATCAATGCAGTCCTCTTTACGTTGTCCTCGGCATTCAGATTGGCTTCCTCACTGGCGAAAGTGATGGCGGCGTTCGTCAGGCCTAATTGAGCTGCCGCATGCAATGGCGTCAAGGAATCATCTATCTCGTCACTCCAGAACGAGTAGGTTCCATAACGTTTGTTTCCTTCGTCCCACTGATTGCTCAAGTTGATGGCGCGTAATGTATAGAGTCTGGCCTTCTCATCAGCAAGGAAGTTATGGATGTCTTCTTGCAGCGCGCATGGCTTCGATGACTGCGGGATCGCTTGCATCTCGGGCATCTTGGGACGCTCTGCCTTATAGATATAAGTGCTCAGTTTGTTCGCCATATGCCTTGAGATTGAACTCGGCTGCAAAGAATGATCCTTCGACCGTGAAGCGGCTCGTAAGTGGGCCATGCAAACTCGGGAAATGTCCTCGTAGGCGTCTGGGAAGTATTCCTCTTGATGCTCCTTGAAGAATTGTTCAGTCGAATTGTGCGCCAATACGACGGTATTGGAGTTCTTGTGGCATACGACCAGTCCGAGGCAAAAGTCAGTCAAGTTCTCCATGCGCAGGTGGTTCTTATGCATGAGATCAGGCTTGCTTGGTTTGAGGCCAACAAGGTAGGTAAGCTCTTGGAACGAGAACGTCTTCCCGCCGTAGCAAATCCAGGTAAGGATCTTTTTCGCCCACTTCCAGTTGGCGGGTGGCTCACCCTTCAGCCGGAGGTATGTATCGGTATGCAGGTTGGCTGTGTTGCCAGTAGGCTTTGACATAGCGTCAAGCAGATCCTCCTCGGTCACTTTCGACTTCAATTGATTGATATGAAGGTTCATCGCTAAGAAGCTAGACACTGTCAGTCATGAAAAGTGCCGACGGGCCAATGATGTGCTTACGAGCTCGAATTTGACAAGATTGCACCCTCCACTCGTGATCTAAGACTTTTCGGTTCACTTGCGTCACCGACCAATTCCTTGAAGGTACGGTTAAACCTCATCTCCTCCTCCAAGTAGAGCTTAACGTCTTCTTTGTGTGGAATGACGTTCACTCTCATCGGGTTTCCCAACAACCCTTCAATGTGAGGAAGGTATCGTGAAGCAACCAAGACTTTTGTGTTGGACGGCATTGACTTGAGATGTTCAATAAGTTCCCCACGCTCTTCTCCCGTGAACTCATCCAGGCCATCAATTGCGACGAATACCTCGCAGTGATATTCGCCGCATATTGTCCGTAGGCAGTTTAGGATCACTTCGTCCGTCGGTGACGTGCTATTCTCCATGTATGTTCGATGAAGATTGTTTACCTCGTCCGGTATGCTTTTCAGATCAACCAGAAGCCTCCGTAGGAGCAGTCGAAGGACCTCATTGGGTCTTCGCCGTGGTGGCGCGTCCACCATACGTAAGTAGCTGAAGCAGATTCCGACAGGCTTTTGGCCTTCCTCGGGCTGTTTGGACGAACATCGAGAATTCCGCAGCTTCTCTATTGTCAGAGCGACACTTACGGTTTTTCCCACTTCAGGTAGTCCAGTCAGCCAGAGGAAAGGACTTGGCCCCGAGGTCTCCGGGCAGTTGTCTCTCCAATTGCGGAAAACTCTTGCGGACTCATCGTTTGATTCGGCGCTCAATAACCAGGCACCAGAATTGCTGTGCAGTCGCTGCTTTGCCAGAACATCTTGGTGTTGGCTCAGTGGGTCTTTCAGGATGAGCCAATCGAAGATGGTCTTACGGTCGACTTGGCCTGCAACACGTTGTTAGTTAAAGTAAGGTACTTCGTCAGCCAGGAATTGTTTACGTTCCTCTGTCAGCGTGGTAATTGATAATCGTCGCTCCGCCGTCAATGTTGCTTGGAGCCTGGACCAAGACGTCGACTGTTGAAGGAGCGCTGAAGTTGTTGTTCATTTCTGCAGGTCCAGATCGACCAATGCGTCGTGCAAATTTCCCCCGGTATCAAGATTGTTCGCCGACACCAAATGGACCGCTCATACTCGCGCGCCTGCCTCGATGAGATAGATGGAAGGTGCCCAAGAAACGTTCCCCGGGCTGTCGCCCAGACTTCATACCTGGTTCCAGGCTCGCTCCTGCGCGCGGCGCAATTCTTCGAACCAGGGCTCCTGCAGGGGACTTCCATCATTGTTCCAACGATAGTCTCGCCTGACAGCTGGCAGCGCCACAAAAATCCGAACGAGGATGCAGGACTAAGGAGGAGGTATTCCAGATTGCGAAGACCAGCCACGGGGGCAGGTTCTACCGCATCTCGGGGTACCGTAAGGCTGGTCTAAGCCTAATTTAGTTACTAGCAGCGCTTCGCACATGCACTGATAAGGATGATCGGCTGATCCGAAAGCACAAATGCTCAGCCGTCTCCTAGCTCTAAATCTTACTTCCTGTGTGTGTCGGGTGTAGAGAACTCTCGCACGCGTGCCCGAGAGGGACTCCCGAGGAAGACATCTCATCAGCCCAAGCCAAATAGCTCGAATCGACCTGTGGAGGTACATATGGATGATAATCTGCACATTCCACGCAACTACAGCGAAGAGGGTCGGAAGATGTTCTTGCATGTGACACGCAACATAGCCACCGCCCCAAGCCCTCAAACACTAGTTCCATGATGACTTCCGCCTCAGGTCGCTAACGCGGGGGATAAGGGCGCGGTCCGGACAAGGGCGCGGTCCGGACAAGGGCGCGGTCCACAAATTCAGCAGACTTAGAAGAGCTTACCGTCATGTGCACAATATCACGTGATGCACACCTTTCAAAGATTTCCAAAATTCCCTCAGTACTACCTTTGAAAATTAATTACACACTAGCTATAGACTCAATCCAGCTGGCCTTACAGGATTTGACACTCTAAGACAAGCCGAATCTTTCTAAGACAGCCTGGAAATATAGTGTTAACCAGACTACTCTCAGTCGTCATTTTAGGGGGATTACTAAATATAGAGAGAATATACACTAAAAAAAAAAAACTTCTTACTCCCTAGTAGGAAAAAGACCTTATTCAGTTTATTTAAAACTTTCTAGATATAGCCTACCTCCTACACATGCTATACTACGCAATTTTGCCTACGAAATTTCTGGAAAACAGCTAGGAATTTACTAGCCCCGAAGATTTATAGAGAGATACAAATATATTTTAGGTACTAGCTATCTCCCTCCTCTAGATACTATAAGAAAGAGAGTAGACAACTTCAGAAACTACTAGGCCTACTTTATAATGCTTAAAGGGAAGCTAGAACAGTATAATATTAAGCCCTATAATATATACAATATAGATAAGAAGGGATTCTTAATAGGTATATACTATAAGTCGTATAGGATCTTTAATAAAGAGTCTTAAGTAAGAGGGGAACTTAGGGGCTTTATATAAGATAGTAGTAGGGAATAGATTACTATCTTAGTACTAATTTGTGCTATTACGGCTTAAGCTAGTATTATTCACAACTATACTAGGCTATATATAGAGATTATAAAGCTAAAGAAGAAAGAAAGAAGGGTAGAGCCTATATATATCTATATAGACTATATATATATATTACTAGAACCTTCTGCCAAGACTTAGAAAGGTAGTATCTAAGGTATAGCCTCGAACTAGGGTATAGCCCGTAATATATACTAATAGTACAGCCTTAAGCCCAAGCCTAATATATAAGGCTACAACTAGGAATTTGCAAGATTCCTAGGTATAAGACCTTAATCTAGAGTAATACTATACGTTCTTTAGCTCTTCCCTAAATAGCTAGACAAATAATAAGATTAGCCTAGCTTAGCTTATTAGTATCTTTAATAGAGAGATAAAAGAGAAAGCTAAGAGAGACTAGAGGCTCTTATTCTTAGATAGCTATAGCTCTTATATAACTATAGAGTTTCTTAGCTTCTATATAAGTAATAGGATTTTAGTAGCTATATATTCCCCCTATTTAATATATAGGCTTTAACTACTAGATGTCTCTCTCTCGTTACCCCTCTTATAAGAAGGTATTTAGAAGCTCTAAATATATATATACTATAGTACTACGGATTGAGCTTAATTATAAAGAGAGTATTCTTCAAATTCTTTTAGAAAGCTTAGTAGTAGTTATTTACTAGTAAAAACACCCTCTCTAGTTTTAGGAAGGTAGGTATTTGTCTATACAACCTAGAGATTGTATTAAAGGAGGTAAAGAAGCCTAATCTCCCCTAAAGCCCCCCTAAAGACTATAGAGATAGCAGACCTTCTTCTAGAGACTCTATATACTCTACTATATCGGTTTCAGATATAGCTAAGCTAGTAGAACTTGTCTAAAAAGCTATAGAAGAGGTAAAGATATTAAATAGGTATGAATTCTATAATTAGCTTTTTCAAGCTATAGAGTATCTTATTATAGTAGCAAAGCTAGAGAGAATGTAGAATAAGGGCTTAAAGGAGGCCCTCCTAGATAAATAGAAGAAGAGGAAGCATAGTAAAGCATTGTTTAACTTGCCTTCCTTAGAGGAAAGGAATAGAGCTATTCTTTAGAGCCCGAATAAGATCTACTAAAGACAGCTTGAACTTGCCTAGGCTAAGGAAGTTGTAAGGCTCTAGAAGGAGGTAAAGGAGGTATAAAGGTTATAGAAGGAGGTAGACAAATAGTTGGAAAAGTTGTAGGTTAAGTAGAGGAAGATATAAAGAAAGGTAGAGGTAGAAATAAGGAAGTAGGAAAAGGTAGGAAAAGGAAGAAAAGAGACTTACAAGACTTGAGGAAACAGAGGCTAAAGTAGTCGCAGTATAGCTGAAATAATAACTCTAGGCCTCTTCTAAGATATATAAGAAGTCCTAAGCTAGATAGTAGCCCTAGTAGGCCGAAGAGCAACTTATTATTGTATATAAGCTACTAAAGTCTCAAAATGAGGAACAACTACTTCCTAAGCGTACTAGGAAGCAGCTAGCTTAGCTAAAAGATTATAACCTTTTATAACCTATAGATAGTATCAATCCGTACTATATTTCTCAATTTGAAGTAATTTTGCTATATAGTTATTAAGAAATTAATTGTTGAAGTTAGGGGTAGAAATCTTTAAAAGGTATATATTACGTAATACTATATATATAACGGTAAGCTCTTCTATATCTACTATCTTTAATACGTAATAGTACTACTAAAACGCGTCCAAATTAGTATAAATAAAGGGAATATACTATTCGCAATATTAGCTTTCTAGTTAGGTTAATACAATTCTATCTTAGTAGCTATAAAGACCTATAATATCTCTAAAACGACCCTCCTCTAAAGAATTCACAGAAGAATAATAAGAGAGGTATATATACTAACTAATAAGAAACTTACTATTACTAAAGAAGAGGTACTTATTAGGAATATATTACAGCTAGATGTATAAGGACTGTTAGTTAGATAGAGGGGATTTACGTAACTCGAGATAATTAATTAATATATAAGGAGAAAGTATACGACTAAAGGAGTGCCGTATATGTACTAAGTTAGCGTAATATGCCTTAGGCATCTAGCTTAAGCTAGATTCCAACTCTATTACTAACTATTAGTTATATAAGAGTAATAGTAGATACAATTTATAGAGTAAGAGGTACTCCTCCTATTAGAATAAAATGGGTAAGCAACTTTGTAAAGAGAATACTAGCTTTAACTATAAAGCTTAGGAGGATATATAAATGCTAGAGAAAGCGCTATAAGGATCTAGAGATTATTAAAGGGTAGTTTGAGCTAGTAAAGAATAAAATCAATAAATATAGTATCCTACTAGGAGACACCTACAACTTTGATAAGACTAGCTTCCAAATGGGACAAATTTCAGCGTCTAAGGTAGTAACTACTATAGATAGACCTAGAAGACTAAAGTAGGTTAAGCCTACTAATACTAAGTAGGTTATATTAATCTAAGGAGTATATATAGACGGCTCTCTATATTAATTAGATAAAAAGTGTACTAAGCTTTTATGCTTGACTTAATATGTAATATATATATAAGATTATATTTGAATACTCTAATCCCGCCCTTTATTATTATTAAGGGAAAGGAATTCAGTTAGGTATAGTTCTACTAAGGTCTTCTATTAATATAGACTTTTACTTTGAGTTCAAACGGCTAGACTACAAATCAGGTTGGCCTTTACTAGATTCAGCACTTTGAGAAGCATACTAGGTTAAAGACAATTAGTAGTAAGAGGCTACTAATTCTTAACAACTATAATAGCTATACTACCCTAGAGTTCTAATCCTTTTATAAGGATAACGATATTATTCTCCTCTAGATGCTACCCTATCCTTCACACCTTCTTCAACTACTAGATGTTAGTTGCTTTAGTCCCCTAAAGATAGCCTTCTTAAAGTAGAACTAGAACCTAATTAGGAATCATATCTTTTATATTACTAAAGTAGACTTTCTAGCTACCTTCTATATAGTATTCCTAGCCTCCTTTACTTAGAGCAATATAAAAGCTAGCTTTAGAGGTTCTAGCTTACATCTATTTGATCTAGAGGCTGTCTTATTACAGCTGGATCCAGTACTAGAGTCTCTAAGTCCGCCTTCATCTTAAGAGTTATAGTGTATAAAGACACTAAGGAACAATTAAGAAGTAGACAAACAAGCTATACTAATTAAGAAGAGGCTTGAAAGGCACTAGAGCAGTTTACTAGCTCCCATTTTTGAAGCTCTTAACTAATTAGCAAAGGTGCACAGATTATAGCTATCTTAGCAGATCTGATGCAGTTATAGGTTACTACTCTTCAGCAGGTTAACGAGGCTATACATATACGTAGAAAGAGGAAGAGAAGGCCATTCAGTTAGACTATACCTTATTAGTTGGTAAAGTACAGGCTATAGCTGATTAGGACCATGTTGAAGCAGGAATAAGTGTTGTGAAGTAAACGAGTAGATTACTTGTTCTTCTAAACTACACCTACACTACGCCTTATATATCTCTTACACTGCATTCTGGAAGGTTCGAGCTATCAGCAATTTGTAATCAGAAGTGAATGTTCCCGAATCTTCGCATTTTTGCAACACTCCCCCTACTTCTTTGCTTTAGGGAAGTATAGAAGTCAATGCCCAAGTTGCGTAGTACTTAGTAATGCCTTAGTTCTCCCCCTCGTTGTTAGTGCCGTCCTTGCCTTCGTAGTCCTAGATATCTCTTGCCCCTTGTTTAGGGACACTTAGGACTCGTTGTGTGTTCCGCGTATGCCTCTGCTTGTTTAGAGGCTTCGTAAGGAAGTCGGCAAGCTGATCGATAGTAGGAACGAAGCATATATTAATCTTGTTGTCCTCGTAAAGCTCTTGGATGAAATAGGAAGCAACATCAATATGTTTTGTCTTTGAATGGAACTTAGGGTTCTTAACAAGGGCGATAGCACCCTTGTTGTCTCTATATATGGGCGTCGGGTGTTGTAGATCCTTCTTAGACAGATATCCAATCTGTTCTAAGAAAGAACGAATCCAAATTGCCTCCTTAGAGGCGTAGGACAATCCGAGGTATTCCGCTTCAGTCGTCGATGTAGTAATCGACCTCTGAAGCTTAGAGGACCAAGATATAGGTCCTCCAGCTAGGAAAGAGACGTATCCTATTATAGATCGTCTCGAGGGATCTGCAGTATAGTCCGAATCGGAATAGATCTCTAGAAGGAGATTTCCGTCCTTTTGATAGGTAATCGAATGTTCCCTAGTGTCCCCTAGGTACCGAAGGCATATTGTTGCCACGGAATAATGTCGAGATGCTGGCGAATGCGAGAACTGGCTGAGCCGTTGTATTGTAAACGAAATGTCCGGCCTAGTAGCTCTAACAATCCAGTTGAGCTTTCCTACTACCGTTTGGTACTTCGTAGGGTCTTCAAGTGCCTTATTCTTCTCCTTAGGAAGGAGATTCGAATACCTGTTCGCGGGAATCGATAGGCCAAAGTGTCGATCTGTATCGAGATTGCTCTCTCGAAGAGTATTGCGAATATAATGCGATTGATCTAGTCGAATTGATCCGTTATTGTCAAATTGGATCCGAATCCCGAGAATATAAGAAGCCTAGCCGCCGTCCTTCACTTTGAATCGATCTGAGATTGCCTTCTTAAAGGGGATCATCGCTATTTCGTCCTTAGCAATAATAAGGAGATCGTCGACGTATGCGGCAACTATGAGGCTTCTATCTTCGTTTATAAAGACCGAATGATCCGCGGGGATAGCAAAGAGCCCGATAGAAGCAAGGAAAGACGCAAAAGTCTTATACCAAGCTCTCCTGCTTTGTTTGAGGCCTAGGAATGCCTTGTTCAGACAAAGGCATTTGTCACCTATTGTATTATGTCCTAATAGGTCGAAGCCTTCAGGAATGTCGAGATAGACCTCTTCGTCAAGGTCTGCAAGGAAATAGGCGCTTACGACGTCTATTTGATGAACGGTAAGGCCTTGAATTGCCGAATAGGCTAGTAGGAGCCTTAAGCTCTCAAGACGAACAATAGGAGAGAAAGTGTCAAAGTAATCAATCCCCTTACGTTGTGTAAAGCCTTTTCCAACAAGGCGAGCCTTAAGAATATCGACAAGGCCATTTGGGAGCTCCTTCACTTTGAAAACCTATTTCGGTTTAACGAGATTTATCCCCTTTGGCTTAGGGATTATGGTCCAAGTATTGAGACTCTCAAGGGATAGGAGTTGATCCCGAATAGCTTGTTGCCATTCTCGAGCATCGGGGCCGGATATAGCCTGTCGATAGGTCGTAGGAGTAGTAACTTCGAAAGCTCTTCGATAGTTAACCACGAGGCTGTGTTCTGAATCCCGATAGCGTTCTGGGGCTCTCCGGGCAAGTGAAGATCGTCGAGGCCGTCAAGGAGGCGTAGGAGCTTCATTTCTATCTCCCCCTAGCTCCTCGTCCTCCGAAGTATCCGAGTTTGGATCGTTTCCAGGGCGTTACTAGACATTAATATTGTCTGCTATAAACTCCTAGTCTTGAGAATTAATAGCAGAGCTTCGTGTTTGCCAGCGAGAGGTGAAATCGTCGAAGTCGATCAAAACAGAGCTATTATTGATCGATTCAAGTCCTGGCGCAATAAGGTCGTCTTCTAGGTAATTAGGATCAATATCGAAGTTAAGAAGACTGTCCGAGGGGACTAGTAGCAAAGGATAGCTATCAGTAGATCGAGAAGGCATAATAAGGTACCCGAGTCTTGTTTCGTCAAATCGGACAGAGGTATGGAGTCCTATCCTTCCTGTAGAAGGGTTATAGACCCGGTACTGCCTTGTACTAGGCATATAGCCAACGAAGATGCCTTGGAATGCCGTAGGATCGAGCTTGTCGTCCCGGGTAGCTCGAGGAATAGTAGGATAGCAAATGCACCCAAAGACTCGAAGGTAGGAAACAGAGGGCCGTTTGCTAGAATAGAGCTCTTCTGGCGTCTTTAATAGACCCTACACCAGCATCCGATTGTGCAAATAGCAAGCCGTGTAGACTGCCTCTCCCCAAAACCGCTTAGGGAGTCCCGTAGTAGCTAGGAGGGTCCTAGCTATCGTAATAAGGGTACGGTTCTGTCTCTCTGCAACTCCGACTTGTTCAGGAGTATAAGGAGTAGACGGTTCGATTCTAACACCCTTGTACTGCTCCCCTAGCTTAATAAGCTCGAGGGCATTGTCGCGGCGAATAGATCCGAGCTTCGTTTTTGATTCCCGTTCGACTTCGGCTTTCCAATTGTCGAATAGGTCGTAGACTTCGGATCGGTAAGTAGCTAGGCGAACCCAGCACTTGCGAGAGTAGTCGTCTGTTATCGTAAGGAGATATCATCTCCCCCCGATCGAAAGATGCTTATATGGGCCCCAAAAGTCGATGTATACTCGCTCGAGTACATGGGTGGCCCTCGGAGACGGACTATGGTTCTGAAACCGAGTTGCCTTTATCGTAGCACAAATGGAACAGGGCGAAGGCAACAGGGAAAGACTTAGGAGTCCCTTAAGTATGTTCGTAGCCTTAAGCGTTCTACCATCTCCTAGATGGCCAAGACGGCGATGCCAGAGCTTAGAGTCGGTGATCTGTTGCCTAGAGGCAAGTAAAGCATGTCCGACTTGTTGGAAAACATAGGAGTTATGAACCCGCTTAGCAGTAGCGAGTTTCGAGCCGTTTCGAGAGAGAATAGCTTTGTTCTTATAGAAAGTCGTAACAATATCATTGTCCGCAAGTGCGGTAACTGAGATTAGATTGTATCCAAGCTAGGGAATGAGTAATGTCCCTAGGATTCTAATGTTATCCCCTAGGATTCGAAGCGAGATATCCCCTTTTCCCTCTATCTTAAGAGGTTTCCCGTCGGCTAGACGGACAACGCCTGTGTCTGGCGTTATAGTATCAAATAGGGATCGATCGAAAGTCATGTGTCGAGATGCTCCGGAGTCGAGAGTCCAGGAGCCTGGGTGTAGCACAGGTTGTTCCTCGATAGTAGTCCAAGCCGTAAGATTGGCTTGTTCTCCTTTTGAATCGCCTTCTGCCTTAGCCTTCTTCTTTTCATTTGCAATTCGGCTTCGACATTCGGCAATACGATGTCCAGGCTTCTTGCAATAGAAGCAATCGCCCTTTGGCTTCTTGTTTTGACCGCCTTTTGCATTTCGAGGCTTCTTGTTCTCGTCAAAGTTTTCGTTGTTATTTGCAAACCAGGCAACATTCTGATCATTTGCAGAGTCTTTTGAAGACTTCTTTATGTTGGTTTCCATGTCCTAGAGTCGATTGACAACGTCGGAGAAGGTGAGATTCGTTAGAGAAGCCGCCTTTAAGGCAGTTCGAAACCCGTCGTATTCCTTAGGCAAACAGCCTAGGAGGACAGCGATACGGGACTTCTCGGAAGGCTTTTCGTCCTTGTCGGCAAGCTCAATGTCGCTAGCAAGCTGTGTGAGCTTTGAGGCGGTCAAATCGATAGTCGAGGTAAAGCGGAAGTAATAGTATTTCTCAAGAAGCATTGCTGCTTTATTACTTGTTATAGTAGCATAGATCGCTTGGATCTTTTCGATGGCTTCTTTAGCCGTACGGAGACTAATGAGATGCACTCGTTTAGTGCTGGCGAGTCCCTTGATAATTGCGAGAGCTTCACAATTCTTCGTATTCCAATCCTTGAATATTAGATTAGTCTCGGCTGGTTTTCCCTATATAGCGACCCCCTAGAGTTCTTTGCCACTGAGGTAGTCTTGTAGGAGATCAAACCACATTGTATAGTTGTCATCGGTTAATGCGGGGAACCCTTTTGGTCTAAGGGAGGTCGATTCTGAAGACATTGTGCTTCCAAAGCTTTGCGTTCGAAATAGGGATTGTTGTGTTAGTCGTATAGTAAAAGCGAGTTGATTTTCCGATTCCCGGAGGTCGAATTGGCTAGAGTAAGTGTCGAGAGGTCTTCCGGTATGCGTAGTATCAAGAAACTTCTAGCCGTAATAGCTAAGATTCCTGGAATCTTGGCCTAATAACGATACAGCAAGCTGCCTTACTCACAAATCGATTGGATAATCAGATTTGTTACGATCTATTCCCCCTTTACACCAAGCTGTAGTATTGATCGAGTAAATGCCTGCTAGATAGTAGGGGTAGTCCCTGAAGTTGGGCAGGAAATCGGAGGTGATGTTAAGATTCGAGTTTGAGCTAAGCCTAACTGGACAATTTTCCGCTAAGGCTCTACGAGGCTCTGTAATATGCCTCTCGAAGATTCGAAATAGACTAGGGTGTACAAATGGTCTCAGAGACGCTATAGCTACGTCGATCGAAGATGCCCTTAGTAGATCGAGATTATAGGTGCGAACAGGGCGTCATAATTGTCGAAACTCGTCGAAGATATTCGAAGATCTAGTTATAGATCTAGACCGGAGCGACTACTCCGGGCTTATACCTGTTATAAAGTAAACGAGTGGATTACTTGTTCTTCTAAACTGCACCTACACTACGCCTTATATATCTCTTGCACTGCATTCTAGAAGGTTCGAGCTATCAGCAATTTGTAATCAGAAGTGAATGTTCCCGAATCTTCGCATTTTTGCAATAGAAGAAGGCATACTCAGCTAGAATCCAAAGGCTTGGCATGGTTGGATATTACCACCTAATCAAAGAGGACTTCCTTCCAACACTGCAGCATGCATATAAGGCTGCATTTATACTAGCAACCATTCAGGCATCTTTAAGAGCCTTAGGTCTATTGCTATTAGATCCACAGGCTGTATTATCCAAGCTGACTCTACGTCAAAAGACACCAACTCCCCTACCACCTTCTCTATTACAGGACCTGTAGTATACCCCTTAGAATCCAATACAGGTTGATAAACACACAATCAAGATCAAAGACAAGGTCATCTATTACTAGGGCAGCTTACCAACTCCAATCCTTAATGCGGTAGACAGGTTATTAAAGGGCTTCCAAAAATCACAAGCAAGCCTAGCTTTGCTATAGGCTGATTATAACAACATGAAGACTATTATTGCTGAACTGCAGTCTTATAGGGCTCTAAGGAAGAAGATGAAGCCTACTCTTAGCCTTAATACTGATGAATTAGCATATAGAGACTCAGCTCAGTCACAGGCATAGCAAATAATTGATTTGGTTAGTCAGACTGAGAAGCAGCCAAGGGCTAAACCGACATATAGCAGGTGCGGGATCCAAGGCCACAATGTGAGAGGTTGTCTATTAGATAGAGTGGCTACCTAGCTATCAATTGATATACTGTTGTGACTATTAGAGCCAATATTGCGTTAGAAATCAATTTACAAAGTGATCAAGCTTATAAAGTTGTCCCACTCGCTTGTCTGTCTCACTCGCTTATCAAGCACGTTACGTTTTTCTCGGTGGGGCGGGGCGAACGACTTTGAGTTCTGACTTGCGCTTGAGCTGCCGCGCCGTTGAGAAAACATAGGCGGTGAGCTACCACATGCGTTGACAACTTCCTAAAAACACGACTTAACGTACCTCAGTAGCGCCAGCAGAATGGAAACTCAAAGTTCAAGTGGGGTTCGACTTCCTTCCAGGTTGCTGCTTCCTGTCATCCGTTTGCTCGTAAACTACTGCACATTCAAGAACAGATCACCCTTTCTGGACATCGTTTTGCGAGATTGCAACTCCCAAGGGCCACTTTATCTCCTGAGAAGCATCCGGCATGGTCTTTTCCAAGCTTGTCGGTGGGTCTAGAGGGCATATTAGGTCTGTGGCTGCAGGCGAGCCTTCAATGACCAGCTCAACATCAGAGCCGTATGGGTGCTAGATTTCATCTTTCGCGGACACATTTTAGACTGACATATTAGCTAGGCAAATTGAAGATAGTTTGGGCTACACGATCCTCGCTCGTCCACTTCGGCCGGAAGCAATGTACGGGTTCTACAGAGCGAGCTAGGTGTTGACTTGGTGTTGACTTGTTATGTGTGCAGAATCGTCTTCGTCCACGGCCTTACTGGAGGAAGCGCAAGCACATGGACAAAGAATGGAGTATTGTGGCCCAAGGAGTACTTGGCTCGCGATATCCGCAGCGCTGTCATTGCTATCTTTGGATACGATGCCGATGTGGTGAAGTTCTTCGAGATGGCGGGTTCCAATACACTCAGCGATCATGCTACGACGCTGGCAGGTGGGATCAATGCTCTGCTGCAGGAGACGAAAGCAAGTGACGGGACGCTTCTGCCTGTGTATATCTGTGCCCACAGCCTCGGAGGGCTAGTGGCAGAAAAAGCCTTCCTGGAAGCGCGCGACCAGCAGCATCTACGTAACGTCTTCGAACAGACTCGGGGCATTATCTTCTTTGGTACACCGCACAGAGGGTCCGGGAGTGCCACAATGGGTCTTGCTCTAGGTCGGTTGATCAGCTGGTTTCGCAGAACCAATACCCACCTGCTGCGTGGCCTTCAGCCGAACGCCGACGTTTTGAGCGACCTTGCCGACCGGTTCCACGCTGAACAGCGTCAGTCATCCATGCCGCTGAAGCTTCGGTACATACATGAAGAGTTAGCTGTTCAGTTTCTTGGGATCATTGTTGAAAAGGATTCAGCGCTTGTTTCTGGATTTCCTCATGGCAGCATTCATGCAGACCACATGGGTATCACCAAGATTGACTCGCCTGAGGATCCCGCATACAGTCAACTGGTTCTTCCGTGGTTGAGGGAACTGCTTGCTATGTCTCCGCAGCCTGCATTCTCAACGGGAACGTCGCAAAGTCAGAGGGGTGGCCAAGGCAGCATTACCAATAATTTCGGAGGTACATATACTGCGAAGAACAGTGTCCATGGCGTCAGCACCATTGGTGGGACTACCAATCTCAACTTCTCATAAATAGCTGGTCACGATCTGGAAACAAGCTGAGATACTCGCTGGCATGTGAAGTTCAGACCTGTCAATCTGAGAATGTGTAGTTGGAGAATAGCAGCCTCATTTGAGATCCAAAAGAATACCCTTGGAGCTTTCGTTTGGTCGTGGTTGAGATCCCAAGAAGATGCCCTCCAGTGGGTGCGTCCTCGAAAAAGAGGTCACAGCCAACGCTTACCGACTTATGTATGTATGAGATCTTACCATGCCCGAGATGACTTTTCGAGATTCACCAGTGTCTTGGCTGCTACCATATTGTCGCCGCTGTGGGAATGGGGTCTGGATTGGCTCAGACCTGTGGCGTGACCGGCTGACAGCTGCTCGGTGCGTTGCAGCTGCTCGACTTGCGGCGTATGCTCAGGATACGAGGAGGCAACGAACCCCAAGGGCTCCTCGGACGCCCAGCGCGAGTCTCCAATACCGCCCCCGCCCATGGGTGTATTGCGTGAGTTCGCTGTGGGGCGACGAGGTGGCAACTCGATGTCGCCAACAAAGTTAGAGACTAATCAAAAGGATGAAAGTGCTACTCCCGTCTGTCTCCTCCATCTTGAAAGATCAGTCAGTATGTCTGGGAATATATCTGCCAGAGGCCGCCAAAATATACACAACCATAGAAGAAACAGTACGGTATGCCATCCTTGGACCATTCAGGAAACGAATCAACGCCTTAGGCAGGAAAATCCCACGAGGCTGAAGTCTGAAACCGACCTACCACAAATATAGCACAAGCTTGCAAGCGAGCCTCGCCCATTGGCCCTCTAGTTCGGGGCAATGTACTCCCTGCAATAGAGTACGGCTGAAGATCTCGTGCACTAAACACACGTCAAAACGTCCTGCTGTCGGCGTCAACTATACTCTTCCTCTTCACATCCATCCGTCATTCACACTCTACGCGATGTTGATCTTCGCACAAGTCATTGTCTTCTCAACGTTGGCTCTCGCACAATGCTATTTCCGTAATGGCGAACTAGCCATTATTGGCGATCAGTCTTATGTCCAGTGTCCCGGTGTGGACTTCTGCTGTCTTCCGACAGACGGCTGTGGTGACAACGGCTTGTGCGTGGACGTCAACAATCACGCCAATGGAAGTCTGACAACGCTTTCGGGTGGAACATACAATTTTACAGGCCTGTACCAGACTCCAGCATGCGCGAGCCAGGACTGGAGTGGTTGCGACACGGAGTGTTCTTCTTGTAAGCAGTTTCCTTGTCCAGGATAGCTTCGAGGAAATGGCAATGTTGACATGTTGCATAGCGCAATCCTCGAGTCGAGCGTATATTTGGAGCTGCAATGACGAGGCGACAGAATTCTGCTGTGTCGGAGATGATGCCGCGATAGCGGATCAAGGAGGTTGTTGCTCGACATCAACCAACTTCGAGTTGACAGCCGTGAACGCGAGCAGTACGAGTACTGTATCATCGACAACGCAGACAGCGACGAGTACGGGACAGGCCAGTACTAGCACTCTTCCAACAGCGACAGCTACTTCGAATGGCAAGTCAAGTTCCGGTTTGTCGCAGGGAGCCGAAATCGGTGTTGGCGTCGGAGTGACGGTACGTCCAGCCAACGAAGCTCATGGAGAACCTCTGCTGACGATTTTCGTGTCAAAGGTCGCTGTCGTTGCTGTCGCGGCCATCCTGACGATTGTCTGCTGCATGTCACGAAAACGGAAGAGGAGAATACCAGCGCAAGGACTCGACACCACTGAAGTGCCCCGAAACCAGGGCAATAGCCATTTCACTGCAGTCGGTTCTGCAGTCTATCAGCCTAAGAAATCGATGGTGTCGAAGGGGCCTGTGGCGTCTCTTGCGGAGATGAATGGTAGACATCCTATACCTGCTGAGATGGCCTGCGGGCAGGATCGCAGTCATGAGCTGCCTTGATCTCGAGCAGCGTTGCGAGCCATGCACTTGGAATCAGTGCAAAGGATGTAGTGAGCAGCATTCTTGAGCCATCGAGTATTCAAGGCTCGTCGGACGGCAATTGCGATGGAATCCTGCTCGACGACTTTCTCGCGGATACACTCTGTGAGGAACTTGGACGCCGCCTGCAAATGGTGGTCCGGCCGTAGTACCGGAGGTTTACAGAGAGCACATGCAGTAATGCTGATGCCGTGGGCCAGATGTCGACATTTTTCGATGAAGAGATGGAGAAGAAGAAAAAGAAGCGATGGCAGACAAAAGTCAAGAGCTGGAGGCTGGGCTGGAACCGAACGATAGAACTACCTAGGCCGAGCCGAGAGACTAGACTACATAGAGACTCCCACAATGCAACCCTTCTTTCTCCCGCCTTGACGCTGTCTCCTATCTTTACGGCCAACTATCGCAGCGTACAGATCGGCCAGGCAATGGACGAGATGCAGAATCGCCTGAAGAATACTATGAAGCCCAAAGCTGACGCTCGTAGTGTGCGGCTGCAGGAACCAGGAACGGGATGGCATCATGCAGCAGCGGCACGATACGATACTTCACGCCGCCCACCTATCGACCGTAGTGCGCGGGCAACATCACTCCACCCCTCCACTCAGCGATTCTAGGTAATGCAGGATATCGATCTCTTGACTCGTCCTCAGGCAACCATCTTCACCCACCTCTTGGAAGCAAAAGCGCTTGGTGCATCGCACGAGAACTCCCGCCATGGCCAAGGAACGAACCTCCATCGACCACGCGGATTTCGACGTCGAGGAGGCATTGGCCAAGCTAACATCTGCCGAGAAAATATCCCTGCTGTCGGGTACAGACTTCTGGCATCTGGCTGGCGTACCGCGTCTGGGAATACCAGCAATTCGAACGTCAGATGGTCCAAATGGCGTTCGAGGAACAAAGTTCTTCAATGGAGTTCCCGCTGCGTGTCTACCGTGTGGTAGGGTCTCATGAATGACATCCAGATGAACCACCGCTGAAATGAGTAAGGTACGGCGCTTGGAGCAACGTGGGATGTAGACCTGATACGAAAGGGTGGCGAGCTCATGGGTCGCGAAGCTATCGCAAAGGGAGCCTCTGTCTTGCTAGGCCCAACAGTCAACATGCAGCGTGCTCCGCTAGGTGGACGAGGGTTTGAGTCCTTCTCGGAAGACCCAGTTCTGGCAGGCAACATGGCGGCTGCCACTGTAAACGGGATACAATCGACAGGCGTTGTTGCTACGATCAAGCATTTCGTCTGCAACGATTTGGAAGACAAACGTATGTCTAGCAACAGCATCATCTCTGAGCGAGCTCTTCGAGAAGTTTATCTACTTCCCTTTCAAATCGCTCAGCGAGACTCCAAACCTCAGGCATTCATGACTGCCTACAACCTTGTGAACGGAACCCACTGCAGCGAGAATTTGAAACTGCTTTAAGGTGTACTTAGAGATGAGTGGGACTTCGATGGACTGGTAATGTCTGATTGGTTCGGTACTTACTCAACGACAGAAGCTATCAAGGCTGGTCTCGACTTGGAGATGCCAGGACCAGCCGCGCTACGAGGCAAGCAGGTCGATTTCGCCCTTCGGTGTGGCAAACTATTGCGACATGAGTTAGACATCAGAGTGACAGAAGTCCTGAAGCTCATCAAGAAGCTCCTGCCTTGGGGAATTCCGGAAAATGCCAAAGAGACGACGATCGACTCACCGGAAACTGCAGCGTTGTTACGGTCACTCTCCGCGAATAGTCTGGTTCTGCTGAAGAACCAAGGCTCTCTCTTGCCTTTCAAGAAAGAGAAGACCACTGCCGTTATTGGACCGAATGCAGCATTCGCAGCGTATTGTGGCGGCGGTTCGGCGTCTCTACTGCCATACTACACCGTCACACCACTTGAGGGCGTGAGAGGGAAAGTCAAGGACGCAGCTTATGAGTTGGGTGCTCCAGGCTGCAAGCGACTTCCGCTACTGTCAAATGTTGGCAAGTCAAGTTCAGGCGAGCCTGGATTGACGATGAAGTTCTTTCTAGAACCCGACTCGCAACCAAACCGAACACCTATCGATGAGCTTCTTGTTCGCGACAGTAACATGTTTCTGTTCGACTACAAGCACCCGAAACTCAAATCACATCTCTTCTATGCTGACATTGACTGTAAATTTACCCCCGAGGAGACTGCGAAGTACGAATTTGGCTGTTCGGTGGCGGGCACTGCGAACATCTATGTCGACGGCAAACTGGTTGTGGACAATTCTACCAAGCAGACTCCCGGTGAATCATTCTTCGGAGTTGGCACCCAGGAAGAGATTGGATCCATCAAACTGGAGGAAGGTAAAACGTACGATGTCCATGTTACGTTCGGCTCACTCCCAACGTGCACATACAAGAAAGATGGGGTCACGGCATTTGGTGCGGGAGGCATCAGGATCGGATGCCATCGAAAGGTTGACTTGAAGGTGGAAATTGAACGTGCCGTCTCCCTCGCGAAGCAGGTTGATCAAGTTGTCCTGTGCGCTGGCTTGAATAGCGACTGGGAGTCTGAGGGATACGATCGGCTACACATGGACCTTCCTCCTGGATCGAATGAGTTGATTGAGGCAGTACTTGCCGCAAACCCAGACACTGTCGTTGTCATGCAATCTGGCACGCCTGTGACTATGCCATGGGCGGCAAAGGCACCAGCGATTATCCAAGCTTGGTATGGTGGCAACGAGACCGGGAATGCCATCGCGGACGTCGTGTTCGGCGATGTCAACCCGTCTGGGAAGCTTTCCTTAAGCTTCCCATATCGCAATGAGGATAGTCCCGCCTTCCTCAATTACAAGAGCGACGATAATAGGGTAGTCTATGGAGAGGACGTCTACATCGGGTATCGCTACTACGAAAAGACATGCAAGGATGTTTTGTTTCCCTTCGGACACGGCTTGAGTTACACCACCTTTGCCATACGACAAGTTAATGTCCACTGCAAAAGTGATTGTGACGATACATACATTACAGCTGAAGTGGAAAACACCGGCCAGGTTGCAGGTGCCGAAGTCGTCCAAATCTATGTTTCGCCCGCTTCGCCATCCATCAGTCGACCGCAAAAGGAATTGAAAGGATTTCAGAAGGTGTTCTTGGCGCCTGCCGAGAAACAGATCGTGAAAACGAGACTCTCGAAGAAGTATGCGTCGAGCTTCTATCATGAAGGAAGAGATGCATGGTTGTCGGAGAAAGGGAGATATAATGTGTTGGTTGGAACATCGAGTGCGAATGCTCGAGAAAGAGTGCATTTGGAGGTTACAAAACGGTGACCTGGAAGGGGCTGTAGACGAATGTTTCTCTACACAATGCTCCTGTTGCCGATTTGTATTGCCTCTATTGTGGCGGCCTTTCGGGTGCATATGTCTTTGTCAACCTGGAGCTGAGGGCTGAGTCAGCCTGCGAGGTCGTGGCGTCATTCAAACACCAATCTCAATTCCACATCCTTTTATCACCAACCATGTCTTCGGATGAGGTTCATCCAGACGACGATGGTGCCATCGCTACTGGAGCAGACTTCGGGCGGCACGAAGGCGAGACGCCTTTACTGCCGCAAAATGAGCCAACGAGCAGGAGATCAGATCGCAGGCTTTCCATCCCGCTCTTGTTAGCACTGACTTGCATCAATGGCGGACTCCAGGTCTTCTTCTCCACTGTCATGGCGAACCTCGCACCATACCTTCAGAAGCTTAGTCTAGCCAAGTCGACAGCAGCGGCCATTGTCATCTGTCTGCCACTGTCGGGCGCGGCCGATCGCCGGAAGTCTCAGCGATCGACTACGCACCCGCTGGGGTCGATGGCGGCCCATCATACTGGCTGGCGCCGTCCTGATAGGCTCGTTTATGGTGCTTCTCGCGTGGGCACGGCAACTCGTCGAAGCAATCGCTGGGTGCCAAGAGTCGTCATGTGGCCAGTCCTCCAAACGAGCCGTCGTGGCGCTCGCAGTCATCTGGACCTTGCTCATGAGCATTTCAGTACAGCCCGTCCAAGCTGGCGTCCGCAGTCTCATGGTAGATGTGGCGCCAGCAGATCAGCAAGATCGTGCGGCTTCCTGGGCTGGCCGCATCTAGGGCGTCTCTGCCATCTTCAGCTTCTTCGCAAGTTCTTTGGATCTGTCAGCATTACCTGGACTCGGCCATCTTACGCAATTCCAAGTGCTGGCTTGTCTGCATCTCATCACGCTCGGGTCTACCGTTGCCATTACATGTGTGTTCATTCACGAGAAAGACAGCCGCAGGAAAAGAAAGCGTCATGGGTGTGCTTCGGCACATCTTCCAGACTGTGAAGCAGCTGCGTGGCAAGATTCGTCGGACCTGTGAAACTCAGTTCTCCTCGTGGATTGGATGGTTCCCATTCTTATATTATAACACAACGTACATTGGTGAGCTTGCGAAGCCGAACATGTCCACAAAGGCAGGCGACAACTTGGCCCAAGCAGGATCACTGGCCAGTCTCAATTTTGCCATCGTCGGATTCATTGCGATATCTGTCCTGCCGCTAGTTTTGCCATATGTTGAAAGGACATTCAACCGACATCGAAGCCACAACACGGACTCTGGAGCTAGCATACGAGGACTTGTATGGTTGTGGGTCTGCACTCAACCGATCCTGGGCCTTCTTCTGGTCCTCACGCTTGCTGCGGCGTACCAATGGCAAGGCATTGTTCTCGTTGCTCTAGCTGGTATACCGTGGGCTGTGACAAATCGGGTTCCGTTCGCCATCATTGGGAGCGAGACTTCACGACTGGGGCTCACGGGAGCTGGTGAGGAAGACGACGATGATGCCGACAGTGACTCATGCGCAATTATGGGCGTCCACAACATGGCTATCTCCTTGCCGCAGGTGCTCTCCGGTCTGGTGAGCAGTCTGACTTACGAGATTGCTGAGAGGGCTGGCAGCCAAGTGCCGACTGCTTGGGTTTTCGCATTTAGTGCCATTGCCGCTTTTGTCGCTTTTTTCCTGGCCCGACGTATGCTTTGAATGAAGTCTGAAATACCTTGCCTTGCGGTCGCGGCCGTGATAAGCTCGACTGGTTCGCGGCGGTGGTCGCATCCTTGCAAAACATCAAATTGGTCATTAGATTTCGAATAGCACCATGATTCCTACTTCCTCATCTTGTGGTGCCTCCAGATCATAGATGTGTATAACTGTAGTGATGATGGTGTCTTGAAGTCCATAGCCGAGTCAACAAAGCTTATTTTCCATACTGTTGAGCTGAGAACTTAACAGGCACAATTGGGTTGCCTGTAAAGGCGTAGCGGAAGAGGGTTAAACGGGACGGGGTCTTTCAAGGGTCTGAACTGGTCGTATTGATGGATACAAGCTCCTACATGTAGTCGCAGGTACAGATAGAAGGAACGAGATCAGAGGAGAGAGAGAAGATCACTCTCTCCAAAATCCAGGGTCCAACCTTGGCACTGAATGCCTCAGGCATCAACTCCCACTGGCCTCCTGATCTGTACTTTCCTCAACACATACCCGACTTCCCACGTTTTCTATTCTTCTGCTCTATTTATATTCCTTTATCTCCCTCGTCTTCGCTTTCTCCAGACGACAACAGAGCATCTTGTTATTGCGAGGCACCTCAATCCACTCTCAGGATTCCAGTCAGTACATGTGAGATTGGAGTGGGATATCAGAGATTAGAGCTTGCGATCATGGAGGCCTGTCTGAACACAAAGGAGTGAGGCTCTGCAAATATGTTGGTCTGCTCATAAGTAGCTCAAATGGCCGAGCATCACGCTACCTGGAAATATGAACCGCATCACAGTCGTGACAGAGGAGAAGACTCCTGAAGTCTCCTTCCACCCTGTATCTTCATCGTCATCTTTCTTCGACCCCTTCCGCTCACACGTCGGCTCTTCCCTCCACCAACAACCTCGGAAGCCAGCACCGCCATTGCGCAGCTCGAAATTGAAAGGCGAGGACCCCGACCCTTGGTTGAAGCAAAGGAACCAGCGGGTGATTTGGAGTACTGTAATCCTCTACTCCAGCGCTCTTGCGGGCATAGGGATTGGGATTATCATCTCCATCCTGCATCTCAAGTCCGCGCCGCTCGCCAAGTTCTGTGAGAATCCGTACTGGAAGGATACGTTTGAAACTCTTGATCCAAAGACTTGGAGCAGGGAAGTTCAGCTTGATGGGTTCAGTACTGGATCTTTCAATTGGACCACGACCGATTCGGAGAACGCCTACGTGGACGCGGAAGGCCTGCATATCGTACCAACTCCCATAACCGACAGCACGAATATCACCGCCGCAGAGTTACTCAACGGCTACAGCCTCAACCTCACCACCGCCGGCGTAGACGGCAGCTGCATCGCCACCGGCGTGAACTTCACCCTCTCCTGCTCCGCAACCAGCAGCTCCGACAACGGCACCATGATCCCCCCATCCGCAGTGTACGCCTCACAGTCCCCAAATCCCTCAAAATGACCTACAGCCGCCTTGAAGTCACCGCCCAACTCCCCACCTGCGACTGGCTCTGGCCCGCAATCTGGATGATGCCTGCCTCAAGCATCTACGGCAGCTGGGCGCGCTCGGGTGAAATTGACGTCATGGAGTCCCGTGGCAACAGTCCTGTCTCTTATACCAATGGCCGTGATGCATTTTCGTCAACGATTCCTTGAGGACTAAACGAGAATCTTGATGGGTACTAATAAGAGCGGGAGCACAGCTCATCTTTGGAGAAGTGATTTCAGCAAGAGTTTTCATACTTATGCTATTGAATGGACGCCGAACTATATTCTCACCTACTACGACAATAAACTGTAGAGTACTGTGTACACGCACTTCAGGTCCAAATACGACAGTATGTGGCAGCAAGGCGATTTTGGCGGGGCGTACTCCAACGGCTTTGCGGCCACAAACCCTTGATCGGAAGCACCAATAAACGCCCCCTTTGACCAAGAATCTTACCTCATCTGGAATGTTGCGGTGGGAGGCACGAATGGCTAGTTCCCGGATGATAAGTGTGAGATAGATGCGACGACGGGGCAGACTTTTTGTAAGGGGAATAAGCCTAGGAGGAATGATTCGCCGAGTACGATGTTGGACCTTTGGAATTCAATGGAGTCGTGGTATTCCTCGTGGGGGACGAAGGAGGAGAGAGGGATGACGGTTAAGAGTGTGAAGGCTTACAAGTATGGAGGTTGTTAGGAACGAGGGTGACTAGCGGTTGGGATTGTGCCACGCAGACAACAGATTGACCGCAAGGTGATCATGATTTTACTTTTGACTCAGGTGGAATCGTTCTCTCAGAATTTACAATGCTTTCATTTTTTCAACACTCCATCACAGAAAATCGAATGTCCCTCTGTGCACTCCCAACCGAATTCCTCATTAAAAATCTTCCACCACACCTCCTCCCTCCAAGTCATCCTCTCCCTCTCATTAACAACCGCATTCTTCCACTTTGTAATAGCCCAAAACACCAAAACAATCCTCAGCGCTAATACTAACGTGTACAAAGACGTCCTAATCCTCCCACGAACCCGACAGCTCCTGCCCAATCATCTCCGCCATCTCCGCCATCTCCGCCATCTCCGCCATCTCCGCCATCTCCGTCATCCTGCAAATCACCCATACCGAGATTGTGATATCCTCCAGATAGACAAGTAAATACTCAAAAAGAGCCTCCATAGCCCAGTCACCGTGTACTAATTCTACCACAGTCGGCCGCCGTTGGAAGCCATTTCATCTAACTGATGAAGGCCCCCGTTACTAGTATAACACATTATCTCCCCTCATCGTACCTTGAGTCAAAGGAGAAACCGTATGAAGATAACCAAGAGGCTAAGAAAACCCCGGCCTCGAAAACGTTGGTTTTCCTGTTCCAGTAGTGCTCGGAGTTCGCATCGCATTCCCATTTTGTCTTGGCGTTGGGTTGTACGAAGGAGATCGGCGTTGGAGAATGCGGCGTTCGCATTCGTGATGACAATGTGGGATGTAAGAGCTAATTCCCGCTGCAATACAAGGCTATTTGAATTTCATCTCCCTCCTTCTTGTTCTCTACCTTGGACTCTTTCTCTTTGTTGCTCTCGTCTCTTTGCCTCTGCGTTTCTGTGGCGTTCTTTGTCTGAGTTTTGAAGTCTATCATCAAGTGAAGTGAATGGCACGAATTCCGGCGACATCCAAGGTATCTGGAGTCTAGCCTCACGGAATTAGCAAGATAACAATACCGCCGGAGCGCGGCGACAGCAGACATATTATCGTGGTTGAGCAACCAAGGAAATGAGAAAGACGGAAGAAAAAAAGATGATATCGGAAGAATCAAGTCTCTCTGGTATATCATGATTATCACGTCGCATCATTAGACCCCATCCATCTTAACACGAATCTGCCGGACAAGCAATATTAGTCCCATACGGACTCGGCCCAGCAATCCCCGCCACCGTGAAAATAGCGTTAACAACACCTCCGATGCCCTCGCCTGCAATGAGACCCGCAGCGATGGCGTAGCCGTAAATATCGAAAGATTTAGGGTTGCGTTTGGCCCAGAAGTAGCAGGGGGCGGAGCCGATGATCATGGCGAGACCGTATTGCGTTTGTGGGAGGACGAAGGCGAGGCCGATGCACTGGGATGTTGTTAGTGGGTTGGGGGTGGGGTTGGGGGTTTATAGGGGAATGGGGAGAGGGATCCTTACCATCATGTTGGGGTGGTAAGCGCGGTACTTTGCCCATGTTCCAGTATAAGCGTAATGACGGATGAAAATCATCACTGCGCCGAAGATGGCGAAGCAGATGCTGAAAATACCCGAAGAGGTCGGGACGGGGAAAACGGGATCGGTAATAGCTTGAGCGACAGCACGCCAGGCGGAGACGGAAGGTGCGGAGAAAGGGCAGACGTCTGCGTTGATGTCGAGGATGCAAGGATAAGCTTTGGCGAAGAGCATGAAGAGGGCAGGGGCGAGGAAGACGGCGACGAGCGTGCCGAGACCTTGGGCGATCCATTGTTGTTTGGGCGAGGTCTTGAGGAGGAAACCTACGCGGAAATCGCCAGTCAAATCGGAGGCCTGGTTGGCGCCCATGGAGGCTAGGGAGCCACCGAGGAGGTTGAGGCGTTGGGCGTGCTCGACTTGCCAGTGCTCACCCTTGGTGGCGCCGCCAAGGACAATTTGGGTGGCCTTGGAGGCGGCGGTGAGGGGGGTAATGTCTGTGACACCGGCGCACTGGACGGCGAGGAAAGAAAAGAAGAAGGCCAGGAAGACGGAGAGCAAGCTCATGCCGACGGGCATGCCGAATTGCACGCCCATGACCACGCAGGCGACGATTATCACGACGATCAGGAGAGGCAGCCACATCCACCACTTGACGAGCTCGTCGTCCGCAGCAAAGTCCTCGACAAGAGACTCGTCCTTGTGTTGGCCGTGGCGTTCCAAGAAAGCGGACTGCTTGCCCATCTTCTTTGCTCCGATGTTTGCCCACGAGCAGCATGCGCGCCAGATGGCCTTGGAGACGAAGACGAAGACTTGGTACTGGAGTGCGAGCTCGACGAAGCTGACGACGATCATCAACAGAACACCAGGCCACAAGAGCCAGAAACGCGGGCTGGGGGTGGCCTTGTCGACAGCAGTACCGCTCAGCGATGCGAAGTTGATGTAGTCGACCCACTTGGGGTCATCAGAGATTGGCTTGCCGAAGCACACGCCGTTGTGGACGAGAGCAGGGCCAATGATACCCCAAGCGAGGATCGAGCCACCGTAGAACGAGATGGAGGTGTTTAGGCCAACAAGCATACCAGAGCCGATGAAGGCAGGAGTCCATTCGAGGTACCAGCCCCAGTTCTCGACATTAATCGCCGCATTATTGTAGTTGCCCCAGATGTAGAACCAGGTGAAAATGTGCCAGTCCCAGAGAATGCCAATGGCGTACTGCGATACGACACGCAGGAGGATGGCGGCGGAGAAGGACCATCCGAGAGCCTTCATCTTCAGCTTGGCGATGGCCTCACCGGTTACGGCCATGTGCATGCTGCGAATGGTCATGGCGGTGGCGGAAGGAGTGGGGAAGATCAGCTTCAGCTCGCGGGCCACGTAGATGATGAAGAACTTTCGCAGAGGCGTCGAGAAGGCGAAGCCAAAGTATCCACCAACCAGAGTCAGGGTGATGAGACGGGCAAAGTCCTCCTTGGGAGTGCTTAGCAGTTCAAGCTGGTAAAGAGCTGGGATACCGGAGATGAAGACGCTGGAGAGACCACCAGCGGCAGTAGCAGCAGTTTGGACGATGTTGTTCTCGCGAGGACCGAAGTCTCCACCAAGAATAGGGAAGCTCTCGGGAAGTGCTCTGCCCAAAGGCTTGAGAACGGCAAAACCGACGATGGCACCGAAGAGTTGAGCACCAAACGTCCAGCCGGTCTTGAGACCAAGGTAGATGTTGGAGGCGTTGACCAGAGCACCGCAAATGCAGCCAATGAGCATGGCACGGATTGTCACGATGTATTTGCGCTCATCCGTGGGCAGATCGGCGAAGGGAGTAAATGGATCTTCAATGGGTTCCTCGTGGAACTCGCTCTCTTCCATCTCGCCGACATAGGTGGTGGTCTTCTCGTTGAAGCTCTTCTCGTGCTCCGACGAGTCGCGCTCGTCGAAGGCGCTCGAGTTGAAGACATTCTTCTTCTCGGTCAGAGGTGGCACATTGGGGTTGATGTTGCCCTGGATCTGGGTCAGCTCGTTGCAAACTGTCGATGATGGGGAGGACTGACCATTGGCTGGATCGTACGATCAAGGACCTCGTTGACGTTGGCCATGGCTGCTGTCAGTGTCTCTCACCATAGACACAAGAGGGAGGGTGGCAACGATAGAAGCGCGAGAGAGATATAAAGAATCGCGCCTGCGACGAGATACGACGGACATTTTAAATTGGTCACTCGCCAGAGGGCTGGTAGGTAGAGCGTGAGCTTTCCACGCGAGCCGGACCAGGGACCCCGTGTTGCAGGTGGTGTAGCGTTGCATGGTCGCAAGCCTGACGAGCTGGTCTATCACAGGCCCCTCCAGCAGAGTTACTGTGTATCTCGCACGCCAGCCAGTCACAAGCACCCAGCGAGCGACGAGAAGGATGGTGGAAAGACAAGAAAGTCTTGTCTCCTACCGCATTGGCCTTAGGATTGCCGCACCGCTCGCCTTCTGCCAGCTTGCATTGCTTGGCAATGGCAAAAAAGCATCCCAAAGATTCGGGGACGGCGCCCAATTGCAGGCCGCACCAGCCACGCGAGCACCCATACCGGCCGCCGTGGTCGTCTTAGCTCGCAGATAAGGCGTGAGATGGAACGAATGGGAGATGCCGGTGACTTGCTCTCCATCGGCTCCTGCGGTGTCGTGGCGGCTGTGAGGAGCACAGTTATTGAGAAGGAGGATTGGAATTCAGCCGTGCTGCGTGCTTGGTGCTGCGTGTTGATGTTCTCACACACCTTCTTCCATCGGGAGTGCCAAGTTTTGTGGATGTCGACGGACGACGGCCCTCCGCGGTGAAGCACCGAAAACAGCGCCCAGTCCGCCTGCCGGCAGGGGTCGGCGAGGTCAAGCTCTTTCCAAGCGAACGACGGGTCATCCCTGTCCTCTTCACCATCAGACTGCAACTTCACCTTCTTTGCCCTTCATCAACACTATCCTTTGAACACGACCCTGCCGGTTGCTCTGTAGGAGGAAGAGAGTTGTAAGGGAGCGGTCCAGCCCAGAAGCTGAAGCAGAGTTCCTTGGCAGCAGCCATGTGGCATCTCGTACATCCCGTTCTAGCCCGCCAAGATGCATCGGCCTGCCATTAGATAGCTTCATCGAGCATGCGCACATGTGGCACGAACTGCAACTCGGAGATTCCTCCTAGATGGAAGAAGGTAAAGAGGTAAGATGCTCCGCCAATACATTCCTCCCCGCATGACATTTGGCCGCCGCCGAAACTCTGACCTCCTACTCCTACTGTGCCTCACAAAACACCTTCGTCTTAAGCCTTGGTGTATCTATTCCAACCGGTCACCTACGGCAAACCGAACGCCACGAACCAGAATGCCCTTCACCAAGACGAGAGACATCGCAGCTTCCTATCTTGGTTGAATGCTTCGTTCAAGCCAGAGTGATACGACCGGATCCTAAGAGAAACAGGCTAAACCATTTTGCCGGCCTCGCAAAGTCGCCACACGACCCTGTTGCTCGCGTGCTGTAACGTTGTAGCAGCTCTCAAGACTCGGCTAGGCTTGCGATCGTCTCCAGCTCAGATCTTTGCCCTTGTTTGATCTATTTGGACGAGGGAGCTCGGTACGATAGGCCCAGATGCTTATGCTCACATTACTCTGGACTACGTGCCTTATCTTTCGTGTATGTCTAGAGAAAGCTTACACTCGATCGAAGGTCTGGGCATGGTGTGCCTGCTTGGTCTTTCTTGTCGGATACTTGTTTGGTTTCTTGCTAAGGGTGCTTTGTCGTTTTCCGCACGGTAAGCAAGGAAGTGGTTTCGCTCGTGGAACTCACTGTTATGATTGTAAGAGATCGAGGAGGCAAGTATAGCATCGCTTGTACTGAACTTAGCTAGTAATCCCGCAAAGACGCTAGAGTAACACCTAGTCTCTCCGCCCTAAATCATCCGATGCTCTCCTCGTGCATAGGCGTATGGCGATCAAATCTGCCAGTCTATCTCTTCAAAAGTATCTCTTCTCGCCTTCCCCGTGCTCATGGTATTTGCAGCGAATCCTGAGGCACGGTCCTACGAAATCTCCCTTTTCCACGTCATATGTGTATCGCCTCGCGGTTTCCATTAAACTCTCATGCGGCCACCGAAGCGCATCCAGGTTGAAGTCGTCGAGCTCTATGGCCGTGAGAATACAGTCCGTCATGAGACACCGAATCGTAGATCCCTGTGGCGTCGTCGTGTCCTATACGAAGGACAGCGTAGTCGCACTGATAGTACCTGGAACGGCTGTCGTTTTTCGCACCATGCCGTCAATGATCGCGTTGCGCAAGGGTCGAGCTTCAAGGTAAAGACCAGTCGACCAAGTCTTGGTAAGACTCATAAAGGAAGGAGGGGTTTCCGGTAGCGGCTCTGTGGTCTCCGGCATGAGGGACATATCCAGCTTTTCCGTATACGCCCAGCGCGCAAAGACAGCGAATGCGCCTGGATCGCACTCAGGCAACCGCACAGTCTTGTCACAGCCCTCGATCCAGCGCTCACTGCTGCATGCGAGCTGGAAGAATTCGGAGGCAGCGCATGCGGTGGACTTGTGAATGGTGGACTCGAATTTGTCCGGCCCAACGAGCGCATGAACAGTGTCGGAGTAGTTTGGTCCATCGACCGTCAGCTTGGACGGTGGGAATTGGCACTTGCACTCACTTGATGCGCTTCATGGGCAGGGGTGCCTCATCGCCTGTTGTCTGGTCTTGGCGGCCGCCATAGTGGTGATGATGTCGGCGAAGAGGGGGACTCGAAAAGGTGCGCGCCGTCGGTGGGTGTGGAGTGGAGGATGTTTGTCGAGTGAGACGTGGAAGAAGTTCGAAGATCGGCTTGAGCGAGCGGACCCGCGTTTGGCATGTGAAAGTAGAGGAGAGCGCCTGCCGAATCTGACATAAAAGGACAACTTTAAGATGAGAGATAGCACCACTTGCTGCAAGAGCATATGTTTCCTATGATCTTTGTTCGCGAGACGCAAAATCTTTGGCTAGAGTAGTGTGAACGCGAACCGCGTTCGCGCCCGGTAGAAATTTCTCCCGATCAAAAGCATTGACCAATCGATGCTGGATGGAACCGAGAACAGACGGGACTGTCAGAGTTGAGTCGTGTCTAAGGTGGCAAGAGTTTCTAAGTTTCTAGTCGTAGTCGAGGTTTTGCTTGCGCAATTTAGTCCACGAAGACGAGATGCAGGAGGCAGTCGCGACCTTAGTCAAAGCAGGCACATGTATGGTCACGGAAAATGAATTGTGAAAAAAGGTGGAGTGGTGAGAGACATGCGAAGACTCAGCTCGATTGATCAGAGCGACTACCTAGTGTCGCATTTCCTGCACTTAAGACGCCGTGCCAATGCCCTTTTCCCGTTGAATCGTGAAAGCTGTGTGGGGACGAGCTGTTTACTCCTCCTCCTCATCACCGCCCTCCTCACCCTCCTCGCCCTTCTCAGCTGCCTTGGCCTTCTTTCTCCGGACACGACCTGGGCGCCCACCACCGAATGGCGAAGTGAGAGCGAAGTCGATGTGCTTCTGCGAGTCGAGACGGACGATGAACGACGGGACGTTGACGATCTGCTTGCCAACACTGGAAACCATAGTCAATAAGGGTATCACAGGAGAGCTTAAGGGAAAGCGCCATACCGGATGTGACGCTGGCGGATCAGGACACGGGCGTGGTGGATGGACTTTGCAAGACCGAGCTTGTAGACACAGGTCTGGAGACGGCGCTCCAAGAAGTCCTCGACCTTCAGGGCAAGCACGTAGTCGAGCTTCATGCGGGACTCATCAAGCACACCAACACGAACCAGACGACGAATGAGGGCGTTGCCTTCGAAGAGACGCTTGGGGTCCTTCTCGTCGAGGGTGAGAAGCTGACTGTATGACATATCAGCATCGCAATCTAGCAATCGTGAGGATGTGGGCATACCGGGCAGCACGACGGATCTTGGAGAGGGTGAGCATGACGCGCCACACCTCACGCTTGTTGCGCAGACCATATTCGCCGACGGTCTTCAGTTCGGAGTCCCTGGGCGGACGTTAATACCATTGACATGAAACGGAGCAAGCTCACGTTCAGTGGCCATGGGAGTGTACTGACAGACGAGCGGATTCGAATGGGCGACGTGGGACCTTGTAGGTCTTGCTGTAGCTGCGACTGCGAAGTTGTTAGCAAGTGCCTTGCGCGAAAATGTCCAAGGCCAGGAGATGCAGCAGGTGCACGACAATCGGGCCGCGAATGCGACGACGACTGCCCCCATGATGCAAGAGGAAGAGATTTAGGCGGCGTTTCCATGCTCTTGTCTCCCATAGCGCTCCGTCCCACGCGACGTGTTCAACACCGCTGTCTTCAACATCTCTTGCTCGTCATGGAGGCAGTCGCCGGAGGTGGAGGCGGGTGTCGCATCGCATCGCATCTTCAGCTCGTATGATAATATCCTGCTGCATCTTCGGCGTGGTGGTGATGGTACTTACGGCGCCATGGTGTGTGTTGTTGGTGGTGCTTCGTCGAACCTGCAAAGTCGAAGTTCAAGTTCGAGAAAGCCGCGAAATGAGGTGCGTCGCTAGAGTCACGTGCGCCAAGAGATTTGCAAGAGCCCACACTTCGCACTTGCCGCTCCGAATCTTGAATTGCGAAGACGACGACAAGCGCGAAGCAAATAGTGAGTACTGCCGCACCGCACCTCCTGCGCAATCAACAAGTACTGACAGATCTTGCTGCAGAGTAACCAACAGACGTATGCACGCTCCGCCGATTCTCCTACACTCGCCCGCCCGCGACTGACAATTCTCCTTCTAGCCCGCAAATACCGTCACAATGGGTCATGCCGCCGGTCTCAGAGCTGGCACTCGCTATGGTCAGTCACCTCAACCTTGAAGAGGTGGAAGCGGTGGAGAAACAGCAAGAGCAGAGATAAAGAAGGACCTGGGAGATGGAAATACACAGTTGGAGACTGACATAATGCGACAGCCTTCTCGCGCGACTTCAAGAAGAAGGGTATGATTGCCCTGTCTACCTATTTGAGGCAGTATAAGGTCGGAGACATCGTCGATGTCGTCGCCAACGGAGCCGTCCAGAAGGGCATGGTATGTCATATGAACCAGGATATCGTTTGGAGTTCTGGCGAGGCGTCAAGAGGCATGAACGGTTCTAACACCCGCAACAGCCATACAAGGTCTACCACGGAAAGACCGGTGTCATCTACAACGTCACCAAGTCCGCCGTCGGTGTCATCCTCTACAGACAAGTCGGCAACCGCTACATCGAGAAGCGCATCAACGTCCGCGTTGAGCACGTCCGCCACTCCCGCTCCCGTGACGAGTTCCTTGCCCGTGTCAAGTCGAACGCAGCCAAGCAACGCAAGGCTAAGGAGACTGGCGAGCACGTCCACCTGAAGAGACAGGCCGTCAAGCCCCGGGAAGCCCGGACTGTCAGCACCAAGGACAACAAGCCAGAGAGCATTGCGCCAATCGCATACGAGACCACGATTTGAGCGAACAGGACGAGGAGTGTTTGGCTTGCATACTTTATGGTGGGCGTATGTGGATGGGAGATCCCAAGGCTTTTCACAGGGCTGTTTTTTCAAGACTGTCGTCGTAATGGAAATGCGGCACGGTCGTGGCCTTTCTTCGTAGCAAGCGAATCGATCATGCATGCTTGAAGACCAAGATTGAACGTCTCAATTTCTTATATTCCAATGTCCACTTCTGTTTAAGAGCCTCAGGCAGGACTGACACGTGATTAGACTTTGGCTTACACTTCGCCTCGCGACATCTCCAACGAGCATTTATTTACGATCTGCTTGTTTTTCATCTCTACGCAATCAAGGAAGCTCAGTATCAAGGATGTCTCCTTCCTCATCAGCGCTACCACTCTCCGACACGACCGCCAAAGCCCGATCTCGCCACAATTCCACCCAAGGTCCATCAATTCCATCACCCATTTCGCGGAATTCATCAAAACAGAACCTACCCGCTCATCAAAATGCCACGTCCAAGCGAGCCCCTCATTATACCGTCTTTCTCCGCTTGCCATTCCGACGGCAGAGCCTTGAAGATCCGCCGCCCGTCGAGTGGGATGCTAGCAAAGACCGCAGACTGTGGAAGCTGATCTCGGGTAGTCATTCTGGAAAGGGAGATTTAGATTGGGAAGGGCTGAGTGAGTGCGTTCGCTATTTTTCATGTAAATTCAATGCTGATTATGATCGCAGGCAACGATTTCGGTGTCGATTTGAGCTTTCTGCTTATGCAGGCGGCATGGCTGAGCGAACGGCATATGGAGAGGATTCGAAAGCAAGTCGGTAGGATATCGGGAGGTGGTGAGAGTGCTATCGGAAGTACGAGTGCTTTGGGAGGGATCAAGATGGAGAGGACTGGGAGTCGTGGTGAGTTTCTTGCGCTCCTTTTGTTTTGACGGCACTGATAAGAGGCAACAGAATCGAGAATGCAAGCTGGATCTACGTCAACAGCTGTCAGACGCCCAAGTCCATCGAGTGTAGGGTTGACAGTCGATACCTCTAATTCGCCAGGAACCAGCACGCCAGTAGTTCGAGCAACAATCTCAAGAACACCTTCTTCAGCTACAGTCACGCAAAGCAAAATCGCCAGCTCCCTTTCAAGACAACCCCAGCAACTCCAACGCACAGTCCGAGGCTCAAGTGGTTCCGGTCGAAGACCCACTCCTACATCAGGCATCAACTCCCCCCGCGACGAATACTACGAAGACGCCATCGAGCACGAAGGCGCCTCAGACTCCGACTCCGAAGACGAGCCTTCCGCCATGGCTAGAAGCCAAGCCTTCCGTCGTCCCCAAATAAACAGGAAAGCCCAGAAATCCAAATTAGGAACCCTAGGCAGCGACGGAGACGGCGAAGGCGACGAGGAAGATTCCGGCGACAGCTTCCTTCCCTTCGCCGCCACAACAACATCCAGCGAAAACACCAAAGAAGAACCCTCCGCGACCCTCCGCACTCCAACCTCAGAACTCCAACCCGAACCCATCCGCGAAGACTCCACCACCACTACAGCCTCCTCAGCCGCTGAAGGTCCTGCGCATCCGCTCTCCCCGCGCCACCGTGCGCAGCTGAATGGTGTCTCTTCGCCCAGGGGCAGCGAGGGTAGTCCGAGTATGGGGAGTAGTTTTAGCGATCTGGACGATGCGAGTCTGACGAGGAGCGCGTTAGAGGATGCGCTTATGAGTAATATGCGGCAGGGAGGAGGCAGTTTGGCGTATGGGGGGAGTACGATGGCGAGTCGGATGAGTAATTTAAGGGATGCGTTGGGTAGGAGGGCGGCTGGTGGTTGAAGAGTTGGAGGGGGTTTGGGAGGATTGAGTATGTTTTGGTGCCGTTGCGAGTCTTGGCCAGGATGTTTTCTCTGGACGATAAGCAGGACGAAACGGCTGCATTCAGCCGTGATGATCAGTCACTTCAAGTTATGAGACGGAGAGTTCTGGAACTTGGTATCAAGTGCCGTCATCTTTCGAATCCGAAATGATGTTCGGTCACGTTCATGATACTCGCCAACGACCATATGTGATAGCACAAGCATTATCCTAGTATGACATGGAACCACTCAACTGCCGTGTAACGAGACTTGGGTGAATGCCTTACCCATGTCGCCAGTTCGTCCTACAATAGTGCCACATCTGCTCGAAACAAAATCTCAACTCCTTTCCCCCTCAGCACGCCGAACGGCCAACGAACATAGAGAATCAGCCCACCGAGAGGCGTGAAGGGTAGGCCACATACATAACAACTATCAATTCTGGTTTAATCAGGTTTACCTAGACGCAACACAGAAGCTCAACGCATCAAGAAGCGTGCAAGGTGATGATGTTCCTCTCTCCATACCACAAGTATGTTGAACTAAGCGAGAGCACCCAGACGAGCCCGCGCCCGGATGACACCTGAAAACAAAGAACTCCAATGCGTCCAAAGGGAAAGCCGAGAAAACTTCCCCGGCTTCGTACCGCGATCCTTTTCGAGAGCAGACTACTGGCGTTCATTCGCGCTGCAAGTGAAGAACGAAATCCCATGTCTACAAGATTATGAGGATGCCTTCCTCGTGCATCCGGATGTGCTACGCGGCAACGTGATAATGACTTTGGCGAAACATGCTCTAGGCGATGGGGAAAAGGTCGAAACATCTTTGCTATCGAGCACACCGATACGAAGACCTTGAAGCTCTATGTCGACTGGGTCTATGCTCGCGAGCTCCGGCGAGTGGGTTCTGCGCCATCATGCCTCGATCTGTGCAAGATCTAGGTCCTAGCAGAATATCTTCGAACTCCGGAACCGCAGAATCAAGCCATCGACTACGCGCTCTGGCTCAACGATCAGCTCGAGGGTAATTGGTTGGTTTCCGACGACCTTTTTGGCGTGTACAAATTCACGGCGCCGGGGGATCCGTTCCGGTGTATGCTGGCTGACATGGAATTTTGTCTGTTCGAGCCGGAGTTTTGGGAGGCGATAATCCGTGGAGGACGGGAGTCGATGATGAAACGCGATATGGCTGTTAGGTGTGCTTGGGATGAAGAGAAGCGGCGACGTGAGCTGCCGAGGTATGAGGATCGGTGTAGGTATCATGAGCAAGATGATGATGAGAGCTGCGGTATCTTGATGTCGAGGGTGTATGATGTATTGAGAGAAGTTCCTGCCGACGTTGTTGCACTTTCCATCAGCGGTATGGCCCCACTTTGACGGAACCTGCGTTTTTAGCGTCCTTAAAAGTTAAGATGAACTTTCACTCGACCTCTTCTAGTTGGAATCCAGCTTGAGCTGGATGCCCAAGGCATGTCACGCTGACTCAGCACACACACGGCACTCCTTCAGTCGTGTGCTTTGTCCTTATATATCAATCAATCATCTCGAGTTACGTGAATCCCCTCCATCCAACTCTTCTTCTTGACGTGTCTACTCGTCGACCTTTCAGTCCATAACATCAAGCATCCGGACACGATTCGTCGACATCCACCGTCATGGCTGTTAAAGCAGCGCACAGGCCGCACCAACCACCTATTAGTTCAGCCACTACCAACCACCGAATACAGTGATATATAGACTACAGACAGCCTCACAAAGAACAACTTATGGATCTCCATTTTTTACCTCAACAATGGCGCCGTCAAAGAGAAGTCGAAGCGCCAGTCCGGTACCCTGTGCTGACTTCAAGCGCAAGTCTCAGAAACGGCCCAGGTACATTGCCACCCTGCGCACAATTTGATGCGACTGGAACGCCGACCTAATGATGCGTGACAGGGTCGACTACTCTGATACCGTTACTGTATCTGTCACGGGTCCTGGAGAAGATAGTCTAATCAGAAGGATTTCATGGTTCACAAATCCCAACTGTGTGCAAAGGCGCCATCCTTCGAAGCTGCTTGTTCCGAGCCTGGGAGGAAGGACCACGAGGAGTAGTACCTTTAGACGATACCGAGCCTACCCACTTTGAGATGTTTCTGCATTGGGTGTAAACTGGCCAGATTGACCTCGGGTTCCTGAACAAGGACGGTCTGGATGACTTTGTGTCGACATATCTGGCACACTGCGAACTCTGGGTACTTGGCAAATACCTCCAAATGATGGAATTCCAAGACATGGTCATCAACAGCACCATATTGATTCGTAGCTCGTTTGGTCCTGAAGAATTCAACTCGATCTACGAGCTTACTGGTTCAGACTCCACTTTTCTGCGTCTCGTCTGCAATATTTTAGCAGGCAGGAGCTTCAGGCATAGAGAAGACCTCGACTTCAAGGACCTTCTTCCCAACCGTGTTCGCCGCCTTCCGCAGGATATGTTGAACACGTTTGTTGTTCGCTGCCTTAGGGGTGAGATGGCACCTCGGCGGAATCCCTCATATGAGATGCGTTGCGACTATGACAGCCGCGGCCTCGAGTTAAAGCGGGCCGATTGCGAATTACCTCCTGCATCCGAAGTCATCTGAAAGGGGTAAACCCATGGTCAACGCAATCGCTCTGCATCGAAATCCGGGCATCAGGAGGTCGAGGCTTGATGTGAAGGCATATCGGCGTAATGGGCAATCTCGACAATATCTGGCTCCCGGACTGTCGGTAAAGCACTCGAATTCATGAAGTCTAGTCCTTGACCGAGTGTCCATCAAGAATGAAAAACCCTTGTATCGTCCCAGAGAGAGTTTTCAATTGTTGGCATGGAGTCTGGTATAGCCCCACTCTCAGGTGGAATGTGCGTTTTTACCAGGAGGGGCGGGGTTTGAAATTGGACTCCCATCGTAGCGTCTCGCATTGGAAGCGGTCCTCCTCATCCGCTCTTCATCACATCTCATCAAGCATCGATACCTTTGCATACGCACTTCATCAAAATTGTCGGCACGCCTGAAAACAAGCGCAGTCGAAACCGGAGTCCAAACCCCCAATACTTTCGAGCGTGTGTCCTCGAAGACTCCGAAGCGCCCTAGGTATGTCACTCTCTCCGCACGAGTTGACGCAATCGACCTAACAATGCGGGCATAGAATCAATTATTCTGACACAATGACTGTGACGGTCATAGCCACCGAGATAGACAATCGGAAAAGAATTTTACTGTCTACAAAGAAGTAATCTGCTCTAAGTCACTATGTTTCCAATCTGCCTACTCGAAACGCTGGGAAGAAGGCTGGTCGGGAGTGGTTACTGTCAGTGACGCCAATCCAGAAGATTTCCAAATATTCCTGCATTGGGTGTATACCGGCAAGTTCAAGCCAGAATTCCCTGGGATATTCAGGCTCACATGTTTGGATTTGTGCCGACTATGGGCCCTCGCGAATTACCTTCAGGTCCCGGAGCTCAAGGACAAGGTCATTACTCGCACTATCTTGGCGATGGAGGCGATGAATACCAATCTCTTGATGTCTGACTTGGAAGACCTCCAAATGATCTAAGATCTCACAGGCCCGGACACCTCGTTCCGGCGTCTCATGGTCGCCAAAGTCTCCGCACTCAAAGGAGAACTCATCTGCGCGTTGATGCGTACTCTTCCCTTGGAATTGGTCAGAGATTTTGCAACCCAATTCGCTCGGCGCATCAAGAAGCCCTGACAAACTCCTGAGTATCTGATTTGTTGCGACTTTCATGAGCACCAAGTCGGAGTACCATATTGGGCTACTTATATGTGGGACAGCATTTTATACCCCGAAACCCCCTAAGATCCTTCGGGCTTGGACGAATCCCTGCTAGGCGTGCACGGATAACAGCACTCTTCAGCACTCTCTCACAGCGTGTTGAAGTGAACGAAGCAGACTGAGCATCATGATTTCGATAAAGATCTATCTATCGGAGGCAGAAGACAGCAGTTTTATGCCTGCAGAAGCAAACAAGGCTATAAAGCAACAAAGGTGGTGGAAGTTTCCTTCAACACAGCGTTGCCACAGACTTGTCCGCGATTCTGCGAATCCAGGTTCGATCGTGGTGGAACGGAAAGTCACCTCAGATTAGCGAAGGGTCAGTATTGGCTAATTAGGCGCTGTGATGTCTTGCTGTTGGAACCGATATGACAGCGAAGAAAATCGGACGGTTGGGAACAGGAAGCACAAGAAAAGCAATACTTGGCTAGTTCACTGGAACAAATCACAAGTCTTGGATTGAATTTCATGTCCAGATAACGAGCAGGACAATTTAAAGACTGCGGCGCCGGCTAAATGTGTATTGGTATAGCCCCACTTCTATGCACCGTAGGTTTTTAGCGTGTTTCAGGTGAACTTTCCCGCATCACGTTCCTGCACTACACGCCCTCGGCCAGTACATCCATCAACATCGCAACTTCATACATCTTTTGACTTCAAATCGAAGTTCCTTGTCGTTGCGCCTGACAAGTACCGTTCACTTGGCAGTGAAATACGCGTCCTTGACGCGCTCGGTGAACTTCATCCCTTCTGCCTACTAGTACTTCGTATTTAACTCTCATCAACACTTCAAAACCCCCAATTGCAAGCATCCTACCACCTCGTAGATCTCGCGTATATTGATCCACATGGCACGCTGCAATCCATCCAACGGCAAGCGATCAAGCGACGCGCCACCTGACATCCCCATCTTCGGATCCGCGAAGCGCCCGCGGTATAAACAACTTCCGGTGAACTGCTTACCCATGTCGGAATGTAGACTAATTTGCCATGAGACATAACTATCAAGACACGATTATCGTGAGCGTGGAGAGTGAGGATGGAGACAACAAAGACTTCACGGTACACAAGACTCTGATGTGTGCATAGTCTGCATACTTCGAAGCCGCTTGTTTAGGACGTTGGGCAGAGGGTAAAAATGGAACGGTCGAAATTACCGAAACCGACCTGTAAATCTTCGAAATTGTGCTACACTGGACGTATACTGGCGATCTGGACCTCAACTTCCTGTCGAAAGATGGCCTGAGTGCTGGGAAGGTAGTTGGGAGACCGACGTGTCTCCATCTATGCAAACTATGGGCTCTTGTCAAGTACTCTCAGATTCTCAGGCTGACGGACAAGGCTATCGACTTTACTATCCACCTGTACGAAGCCGGAGGCTTAAGCTTGGTGAGCTACCGGGGCAAGGATCAGACTTCCAGATGACCGCCAGAGAATCTGGCTTTCAGCGCCTATTTGTGGCCATGATAGCGAGAGTCGACGCATAATAGCTGGAATATAACATCAATATGTTCCCTGCAGAGCTTCTGCGGGAATTTGCGATTCGATATGCCCAGCGCGAAAGCTCATCTGTCGGGCGACACGCCGAATGGCAAAATCGTTGCATGTACCATGACCATGATGGCGGGGCTAAATGTGCAGGCTGAGAAGAGTGGAATGGAAGAAAGCGCCACTTAAAGGAAAATCCACCAAAAGCATGTCTTGGCCATCTAATGTATTCAGCTCTACTGAAGGTCGGCGATCTGGATCAATATTATCGCGACAGGATCTTCGTACAAGCGTCTTATTGCACTCTCACTCAATTTGACGGCCGCCAGTGCTTTGTTTGAAATGATCATGCTCCTTGCACAACATTCTTTCTTGGCGACATACAATTCTCCAGATATTGGAAGAAAAGCGATATGTACTACTGACAGTACTGCTATTCATTTAGACTTTTCTGATAGCGAGGGGCTGACGTCACGGATCGCTTGAAGTCAGCTTCATGGCATCCTTCAGACCTTCGACAAGAACAGAATCAATCCCGGACAACATTTCGTCAAATCCAGGAAATCCCACAAACTTCATCAAGCCGACGACAGAGACCCCAAACATGCACCAAATAGATAACGAGGGAGCCTCCGGGGGCTCTTCCAACATCCGCGACAATGGAAGCTCCATCTTCTCCCACAAGAGCGACCTCAAGGTCATGATCGTGGGCGATTCTATGACTCACGGCACTGAGGGCGATCATACGTGGAGATATCGTATCTGGGAGTGGATGAGAGATTCGCTGCCAAAGACGAAGCTGGAGTTCGTTGGTGGGTCCCACCTATATTCTGAAATAGCTCTGCAGTGGCACCAGACTAATCTAGCATGCATGATTTAGGGCCTTATATAGGCACTGTACCACCGCCAACAGCATCGCCTCCAAAGCCTCCTAGACTGCCTGAGGAGCCTGAAGAGCCAGACCGAGATGGTGAGAATTGTCAAAGTCTTGTCCTGCCATCAAACTGATCTCTTCGTAGTCTGGGCAGGAGGATACGCCAAAGATGTATCGAAAGACTGGAAGCCAAATCATTTCTCTCAAACTGGACGTGCAGTATGGCAGGCTAAAGACTGGATCGAGGAACAAGTGAAAGAGTACCAACCGGATCTCCTTCTCGTCTGGCTTGGCTTCAACGATATGGCATGGTGTGTCACCGGACCGGAGGATACATTCAAGAACATGTTGACGTTCATCGAGAATGCCAGAAAAGCGAAACCGGACGTCAACTTTGTTGTTGGCAACTGCCCGCAACGCCCGTACATGGACAGCCACACGGACTTGTTCGTTTTCACGGAGAAGTACAATTCTCTTCTTCATTGGGAACTGCCTGCCGTCAGTAAATCTAACTCGCGAGTCGTCACTGCGGAAATCGAGAGGAGCTACGGGTTTGTTCCCGATCGCTGCAAAGGCACCTACGACACAATTCACCCGAATGCTCTCGGCGAGTACCAAATATCCTCTTCGTTCTCGCACACTCTACACAAGGAGTTTGGCGTCGGTACCAAACCTCTGAAAGTCCCAGAACACAGCCCCGCAAGAGATCTTCCAGCGCCCTCCAACCCGAAGGCTGAAGGCGTCCCCTACGGCGTCTGCTTCACATTCGATCCCGTTTATGGATCCGCAGGCTACGACATCCGCCAACGAACCTCGGACGATTCCGACTGGAATCAATCTGTCTCGTCCACCAACCGCTCTGATAACAGCCTCACCAGCCCCGGAACTCACTGGTACTTTCAAGCGCGCTCCCGTTTCGGCGACAACGAATTCGGCCCCTGGACGGAAACTGTATCAGCTGTCGCTCGCCGCGATACAGCTCCAGCACCCAAGAACGGCAAAGTGTACTCGCTTCCCACTGGATTCGAGGTGACCTGGGATGCCGTGGATAAGAAATGGGAGGTTGACCGTTATGCGATTTTGTATAAGAATAAGGCGGGAGGCTTTCTTTGCGCAAAGGGTGTGAGGGGCACCACAGGGTTTGTGGATGATCTGAAGGAGGGTGATAAGTTTGATGTGCTGTTGCAGACCTGGAATAAGGATGGGCCGGGGGTGTGGGGTGGCGTTGGGAGTGTGGTTGTTGGAAGTGGATGCTTTTCGAGGACTCTGGCGGAGAGATAGATGGAATGTATGTGGAATGCATACCTCAAAATTCTTGCCAGGGGTATCCCAGGAAATCAACCTCGCTGAGTAAGTAATTCATCGGACTAGCAGGGGTCCTACCTCTCGTTTTAGTTCCAGTGTTGCTTCCATCCGTCTCTGTTGAGACACGAATCCACATCGCAGATATGGAGGATCTCGTACGCAGATTCAATAGCCTGCCGCGGTCGAGAAATGTACCTTCTAGTTGGTCCAATCGTTGGGTTTTCAGGTACATCTACCTTCACGAATCACGACATAGCTGACACGACCGCAGGATCCGCCATGTGCCGCTGAACCCACCGGGAGATCTTCTCATCGCCGTCCATCCTTCCAGCCAATTCCAGCTTAGTGCTGGGCCTACTCAGAAAATTCGGCTGCCTTTATACGAGAGAGCCGAAGCACTCGTCAAGCTACTCCAAGCGTTCTCCAAACCTCCACCAGGTTCGTCTGGACAACCAGATCCGAATGCTCTGCCACCATATGCACCTGGGGATGGGCCACGGATGATGAGCCAGAACTCGCAAGGGCCATTGAAGAGGCGCTCAGGCGACATGGTGTGCGGGGAGATCTCTGTCGTGTTGGCCAATGCAGCGAAGAGGAAGAGAATATCATTGATGAGGCATGGTCAGGCCTCGTGGGGCAATCATGAGCCTTCTGGGTCGAGATGCCAAATTCAAGAAAGCACGAGCTGCTGCTGTTGCTGCAAGTTTGCAGAGTGGCGGACAAACTGCTACCCCAGCACGAGAGCCTGTCAATCTTGGAGGCGGTTCCCAATGCCACAATTGCCGTAAGCCTCTCACTGGAGAACACAAGAAGAAGTGTGGAGCGTGTGGCAAGGTGTACTATTGCGATCAAGGCTGCCAGAGAGACGACTGGAAGCGCCACAAGAAGCCAGAATGCAGCTAGAATCGCTCCCACGCAAGCACTTCGGCTCTCACAGCAAGCACTCCGGATGCGTACACTTATCTCAATAACTTTGCTCATACTGTACCCGAAGCACGAGCTCTGGCTCAGCGACTCAATCTCACGCTGTCATCCCCTCAGGACACACAGTAAGTCAACATCCATTACCAGTGATTGATGCACTCTAACAAAAAGTAGGAAACCCCTTCGACGATTGATATTCACAGGCAACGACTCACCCGAGAACATCAAGCTCCTGTTTGGTCCAAATTGGCGAGCTTCCACGCAAAAGGAATGGGCCTCAACTCGCATGGATGTTCTGCTCAACCCTCACCGTGGCTCGCCGTCCTACGGCACCAACGCTGATCTTGACAACGGCGGACCATCGTGGGCGCCGCGACCTGCTAGTGATCAGGAACAAGCGCGAGTCACCGAGGTATGGAAGATGCAGGCTATGATACGACAGCGGATTGGTATTGGTAGGTCACCGGAGAGCGAAGATACGTCGGCGATTCTGAGCTTGTTCGGCGCGAATTGGGCTGAAAAGGCGGAGATTTATGCTCTCGCTCTCAATGCGATGGACCAAGGCGTTCCGACTTCTTAGGTCAGAACTTGTGAGAACTTCAAGTCGGAAGCCAGCTTGACTGGACAAAGTGCTTAGTCACAGTACTCTCTCAGAGTACTCAAAATGCGAGAATAGATGAGAAGCAAATTGAGGTCAAACTAACTTGAAATGAAGCGGGGATGTAATGAAAACGAAATGATTTTGCCAGAGTATTTCAGGAAGTCAAGCAACCTCGACTCAAGAGCCGAACAGACCTCCACCTAGCTAAAAATCACCACAAACTCAATCCATATACGTGGTGTTGAACAGCCGATGTCCAGTATCCGTACCGCCCTGCCCTTTGAAACTGTTCTCCGAGATTCTCAACGCTACCAAGCTCAGCCTTCCAGATTTTCCCAGCTCCTGCAAAATACCGTCCTTTGCCAATGCTCCAGCTTGAACGACGTTCGCCACCACGACAATGCGGATACATGGATCGAGCTTTCGAATCTGCTCGACAAACTCCTTGATGGAGATACCCGAGTTGATGACTGAGTCTACCAGGACGACAGTCTCGATGCCCTTGAGTTTGGCGAGAGTGAGGTCTGTAGGCTCCTTGGCGTGGATGAAAGGTGTGAGAAGGAGAGCTTCGCTTACTCCGAAGGCCATGGGCTCACCACCGCGTATGATGGGAATGATCGCTGTTTGTCGTTCTTTAGCAATGCGGTGGCCTGTGGCCTGCTTGTTTGCTTGGACGTGGTCGATGGGAATCTCGTCGAGGCCTAGGATGCGGGTGAGATACTCAACGGCGAGGTACCATCCGATACGGCTGTGCGCTCCTCGTAAGGAGCAACCGGAATTGGAGGCATCACGGGTTGGAGTAGTGAGGAATTTGGAAGCCGCTGAGTTCTGCTGTTCCGCGATGATGATTTCCAAGCATTTGATGCCAGCCATGATATCACCAAAAGAAATCAAGGGCAAGCTTGTCAGTTCCAGACGCGGGTTCACAGTCTCCGGAATCAAGACCTGGTGAAGTCGCAAGCCCTTAATCGCCTTGGCCAACTCTCCGTCCATTGTCGTGCTTCGGGCGTGCGCCGAGCCGACGACCACGACACCATGATCCGCCTGACGCAACATCTCAATGTCTATTGGGGAGTCACCGAATGCCCAGACGGTCTTGCCCATGCGCTGCAGGTGAGCAACGATGAACCGCTTGGTCTGAGGCGTAATTATGTATGGCTTAAGCTCGGCTTGAAGCGTCCGGCCTGGTTCCTGGTAACCATTGCCCAGAACTTTGACGCGATCAGACAAGCCCGCGGTGTCCAGAACTTGCTTCCATATTTGTTCGAGGCCGCAGGTGATAACGACAACTGCAATATGTTCGCAGTCGTTCAGGCTTTCGAAGAGCTCAACAAACTGTGGGTAAATGGAAATTTTGGCGGCGACCTCTGCACAAGTCGCGGCAAACTGCTTGTCGTTACTGAGGAAGTTCTCCTTGTCCCGGGCCAGCTCTTCATACAAAAGGGTGGCTTGGTGAAAGGCAAAGTGGGAGTATCCATGATGACCGAACACGGTTTTCAAGTGCGACTCGCGCTCTGGAAAGAACTCGCCGAGCAGCTTGCCACTGTCTTGTGGTGCCAGTGTACGATCGCCATCAACGACCAGCATTTTGGTTGTCGAATCTGCGTGAGATGCCCTCAGAGAAGCATTTACCGCGGTTTTCACACGGGAGATGTTGGTATCCTCGGAATGGTGTTCAAACTCCTCAATCAGTTCGTCGAGCTGGCAACTGGGGTCTGCCCCTTGGATTACTGTGAACAAAATGCCATATTTGGCGCACTCTTGGCGAAGCCGGAAGATCTCGTGCTTTTGCCACCTGTCCAAGTGCTCTGGGGTGGCGGAAATTCGTTTTTTGTCTTTGTCGTTTTCCCTCCGATTCTTCAGAAGGGCGCCGTCCAACTTAAGGTAGATGATGTGAGTGTAGTTTTTCTGATCCGCCGTAGTCCAAACCGTTTCGCCGGCTTCGGCTTCCTGTTCCCAGAACATGAAGTGGCCAGCCACGATACCAGTCGTGTTGGTTGCGGAGCAGAACTTGGAAACTTCAAGAATGGCCTCCTCTCTTCGGCGGTATTTGTCATTGACAGAAAGGGTATTGAATGCTTCTAGGCCTCCATCAGTCCTGATGTCCAGGATTTGAGAGCCGTCGTAGACAGAGTACTTGTTGATGGCATTCTTCCACAGGCGTTTCATGATTGTTGACTTCCCAACACCGGGCAACCCGTAGATTCCTATGATCTTCGGTTTAGTTGTAGAAGTCTTTGAGTCAGTGGCAGTTCTGGACTGCTGTTTCGTGTCAAGGTTTTGCGGGTTCATATCGTCAGTGACGCTCGTGCATGTCAGGCTTCTTTTCCATTTGGCGGCCATGTTTAAGTAGCCACTGGTAAACAATCACCTCTACAAGCAGCAAGCAGTAGTAAACAACTCCTGACCTCTTGCTTTGAACCTTTAGCAAATTCATGGAAGCTCTTCTGCACTCGGAGACAAAGCGTGATCGCGTTGTGGCAGGCTTCCTGCAATCTTGATGATGCCAGAATTCTTACTGTCTGCAGGAAGTTTCGTCAACCTCCGAAATGTAGCTGGAGGCTTCTGGACGATAAAATGGGAATGATCTGAGAAGCCACTTGTCCTGCGGTTCCAACATGTTCTGTTGACTAGAGAAGAAGCCGCAACGTTATCAGGAGCACATCTCAGCCCTTGACACTGTTGTGCAAGGATGTCAGCACAAGTGATGCCCTTATTGAGGGGAGCCTGTCAGAGAGCTGCAATGTGTTCACAAAAAACCCCAGCCGATGCCGTCCACTAGGCAGCAGAATGATGCAAGTCTTGCCCTGCTCTGCTCGATAGACCTAAGTTCTTCGTGAAGCTAGGGTGTTCTCGTCCCATTCGAATAGAGCCTGCCTATTTTCCGGGATATCATAGATGGATCGACTTCGGTGCTGAGCCTCAAGCGATAGCGTAGCCAACCAGATTTCTATGGACGCTATAGAAGTCTTTTGCGGTCAGTTGTTTTGTGTGTTGATGAAAGCGATGGATGTAGCGTGGAAAGTCGACATGTCATGGTTGAGAGAAAGATTCAGCTGAAAGCTGCGAGTCGCTAGCGCGAGGAGAAGTGGGGCGGCGGCCCGATCCCGAGAAGCCAAAAATTCTCCGGTCTTCACCCTCATCTCAACGACGAATGTCCTTCCTCTCCTTCACCATCGTCAATTCTATCTTCACACGCCATGTTTGCAGGATGAACTCCAATCCTCTCCACCACCATTGCGTAATCTTGTACATTTGTATGCCGAGCTTCTTTTCACCGTTGGCATTGCCTTCGCTGGTGCATCCAAGCCGCACGAAGGATTCACTGCCAGACTGCGCCTCCTCCTCCTCCTCCTCAAAGCCGCGGGACGTGGATAAAATGCCGCTTGTACAAATCATATTCTCCGCGACTTCGTATTCTCTTGCATATATGTCGATCTGGCCTACGGCGCCTCTCAGCACATCAGTCTACCTCTCTAGTCGCATGCTTGGCGATGAAGGACAATGCGTGCCCTCGGTCCCATACCACGGAAGAACGGCAGACGCATGAAAACGCTGCGGCTCTTACCAAAAAGGAATCATGAACAGCTACATTACGATATCGAGGACTGATCGCCTTCTCGCTAAACATTTTGAGCACAAGCGATACGCTGACAGATGCTGCGCCCTGCTACTTTCGTACAACCATGGGATTGTTTGGTTTGAGCTCCCGTGCAGGCTCTCGCGTTTCACCCCTGACCATTCGCGATTCCTACGGTACTGAGTTCTGATCGCTAGGCACCCGCTTTTTACAGCCACAATCACGTATCGGGAAGTTGGTATACCTTCACCAAGCGTGCCGTTTCGTAAAAAGGTCGCGTGTCACCAAACCACTCGAGTTCACCCACTGGATGGCGGTACTTCCAACATCATGAAATTCTCCGACTTTGCCAGCCAGACCTGGACGCTCACCAAGAAAGATCTACTACTCATCGCCCGCCGACGGTATGTCACTTCACATCGAGCCACTGGAGACAATCACTAATCCTATACAGATGGTTCAGCACCTTCATCAGAGCTGTCGCGTTTCCCATCGTCCTTACAGTCATTGTCAGCGAAGTCAAGCATTGGATACACAATGGCGGCGGATATGGCGTGGGCACACCGAGCCCAGTCTTTTCGTTACCGGAAGCCTTCGACTACGCCGGCTCTACAAGACCAAAATTTGGCATTGTTGATAGAGGCCTCCCAGGTGAAGATGTCAAATGGGTTATCGACCAGTTAAGGACGCTCGCTCGGAATGGCAATCGCGACGTGCACATCTTGCAGAACTCAGACGAGATCACGGCAACCTGTCCAAGTTCGAGCAAAGGTGTCACATCCTGCTTCGGAGTCGTCGACTTCTGGTCCAGCCCTGACTCTCCCAACGACGCCGCTCTCCTACCAAACGCTTGGAATTACACCATCTGGCAGGACAGCGTTATCTCCGGAGCAGATGTCAGAAAGGACACCAACCCACCACAGATATACACGATACCTCTTCAACACGCTGTCGACTCCTTGATCTCAATGAGAAACAATGGATCTCAGCTACCCGATACCGTTCTGCAATACCCTTTCACTCAGCAGACACAAGCGGAGGTCGACTTTGAAGACAGCAAGTTCTTTGGTCTGCTTGTCACTCAAGCGATTGGCTTCGTCTTGTTCCTCGCGATGTGCGGTATTGCATACCATCTCACCGGTCACGTTTCACGACAGCGCGAGCAGAACATGCTTCAGCTCATCGATGCACAAATGCCGAACAAGTCGCGATATGAAAGTTTGGTAGCACGCATGATAGCCACACATCTGGCATTCGACATTGTGTACATGCCTGCATGGATCATTTGTGGTGCAGTGGTTGGCACCGTGATCTATCCCCACTCCAACGCTGGCTGGTTTGTGCTCATGTACTTTCTGGCTGGCCTGGCTATGACAAGTTTCTCAATCCTGGCAAGTTCGCTCTTCCGGCGCCAACAGCTCTCTGCCATCAGTGCCACTGTCGCTGCGATCGCATTCGCTATCGTGGCTCAGTTCTCGCAGAGCGGTCAGAAATCAACAAACACCGCTGCGGCCACGGCTACCGGGCTGTTGTTTCCGCCAAGCAGTTTCGTCTACTTCCTGGTCTCTGGTGCCGTCTCTGAGATCTTCAGTCAACCTCTGGAACCCAACAATAAGGAACTTGTCGCCTTGTTGGGCACTGTTCTCGATATCAACGTGTGGTCTCTTACACCTGCAACATTCTTGGGTTTCTTCGTATTCCAGATCGTGTTGTATCCAATACTTGCCTTGGGAATCGAACGCTGGCTATGGGGGTCGTCTTTCCGCGGAAGGCATCTCAAATCTTCATCTCAGATGGACGGCAACGCTGTGCGAATCACGAACTTCAGCAAGCGTTATAATGGCGCACTGAAGAAGATTGATCGAACATTGGCTGTTGATCAACTTTCCCTGGATCTCTACGCCGGCTCAATTACCGTCTTGCTCGGCATGAACGGTTGCGGCAAGTCAACTACCATGAGCTGCATTGCAGGGCTTTCAAGTATTACGGAAGGTGAGATTTCCATCGATGGCTCTGGAGGCATCGGACTGTGTCCCCAGCGCAACGTCATGTACCCAGACATGACGGTCGAGGAACATGTTCGATTCTTCCAACAACTGAAGAATCCCGGCATGGCTCGCAAAGAATGTGAACAGGAAATCACCCGTCTGATCGAAGGCTGTGACTTGAGGCGCAAGACCCATGCCAGAGCGAAGACACTATCCGGTGGACAGCAACGCAAGCTCCAGCTCGCTATGATGTTGGCTGGAGGGAGCAAAGTCTGCTGCATAGATGAAGCGTCTAGTGGCATTGACCCTCTTGCGCGTCGCAAGATCTGGGACATCCTTCTGCGTGAGCGTGGAACCAGAACTTTACTCCTCACGACTCACTTCTTGGATGAAAGTGAAGCCCTAGCGGATCACATCGCCTTGATGTCGAAAGGCGAGCTTCGAGCAGAAGGCACCGTCTCATCACTCAAGAGTTCCCTCGGCGGTGGCTTCAAAGTAGTGATGCCCCCGACAGATGCATCAAGGCTTGGAGAGCTCGGACCTCACGTTTCCGCCACCTTCAACGAGAACTCAACGATCCTCCACGTCCCCAATGGCGAAACACTATCTCCTGTTCTGGCCAGGCTCGAAGAGCGCGACCTTCCAGACTACAAAGTTGAAGGTCCGAGCATCGAGAAGATCTTCCTACGTCTTGCCGACGAGATGCAATTCGACGAACAGACAAACGCGTCCAGCGTTCATACGAAGGTGGACTCTGACGAGCAAGAGAAGCACTCAAGTGACGGAAGCGACATTGATCGCCCACGCATTGCGGCTATGGCACTTCATACTGGCAAGGGCTCTGGACCGCTCCAGCAGACCGGAGCCCTGTTCCATAAACGCCTGACTATCCTGAAACATAACTGGACACCGTATGTTGCGGCCTTGTTTGTGCCCCTGGTTGTTGCTGGTCTTGTCACTCGCTTCCTTCTCAACGTGTCCTCCAGCGGACTTCAGTGCCAGGACCCCAACGAGGAGATCTACGTCGGGACACCTCGAGGCATTACCGACGAAGTTCTGGGTTACGGAAGTGTCATCGGCCCTGGAAGCACGGTTCCTATGAGCCGCCTGTCAGCCTTGATACCGGACGCCTCCGGATTTTGTCAGAACTATTGCTACTCTGATGATTGTTGTGACACAACGCCTTATCCCGATGCTTATTCGTCTATCAGTGACGTGCCAACCCTGCAGGAATTCAATAGCCAGATCTCGCAAGGCTATGGTGGATTCTTCGTGGACCCGAATGGCGCTCCAGTATTTGCCTGGCAGGCGGGCGACTATAACCCCTGGGAATATGACTACCAGGGTGCTCTGAACATGGTTCTTACTAACACCACAATCGTCAAGAGTTACAACAATTTCGCTGAGGGATACTCCCCTAGAGACTTTTTCGAGAGTCTGGTCGCGGTCTTCACCGTACTAGGCTTCTGCCTCTTCCCGGGACTGTTTGCGTTGTATCCCACGAGGGAGCGGCTGCAAAAAGTTCGCGCAATGCATTATTCCAATGGACTTTCGGCTGGACCTCTCTGGATTGCTTATGCGCTTTTCGATTTCGGATTTCTGCTCTTGATCGCTGTGCTCACCACTGTGATTTGGGTGGCCAATGGATACGCCTGGTACGGAATTGGGTATATGTTTGTGTAAGTCTTCTCCCTATGTTTCGTCATACGGGATGTTTTACTGACAAGTTATAGGGTCTTCCTCCTCTACGGCATGGCGTCTACGGCGTACAGCTACATAATTTCCCTCTTTGCGCCTTCACAGTTGGCTGCCATTGCGATGACTTGCATCGTCCAGGCGGTCATTGCCATGCTGTTCTTTGTTGGGTAAGAATCTACCATTTTCAGGTAATCAAGTGGCATACTGACTTATCTACTTTGCAGGTGCTTCCTTACGGTCGACATGGTAGATCTCACGGTCATATACAGGTAAGACAACATCGGCACGTCTCTAGATGCCACGAAAACTAATGTTCTACCAGGAACCTGGACTACCTGTACTACACCATCGCCCTCATTTGCCCTGCTGTCAGCCTTCTGAGAGCACTCCTGATTGCGACTAATGTCTACGCTTTGGCTTGCGACGGAGCCATTCTAGCACCTTACCCAGGCACCATCGATCTATACGGCGGACCCATCCTCTACCTCACCGTTCAATTCTTCGTCTTTGTACTCTTCCTCATATGGTGGGAGTCTGGCCGGAGTCTGGAGGCCTTCGGTATCAAACTTGGATCCCGCAAGCAACAGTCCAAGGACACAGAGAAGGAGATTGAGGCCGTTCCGGGCGTCACCGAAGAACACCATCGTTTGTCAGCGGCGAACGAAGGCCTGAGGGTGCAGCACATCTCAAAGACTTTCAAGGATAATCGAGCTGTTGACGATGTCAGCTTTGGTGTTCTGCCTTCCGAGAAGTTTGCACTCCTTGGTCCGAACGGTGCAGGCAAGTCGACAATGATCTCCCTCATCCGTGGCGATATCACTCCAGATCGTGCCTCTCACCACGAGATTCACATCTCTGGCGACAGCCTCATGCAGACTCCCGTCGCAGCCAAGAACCATCTCGGCGTATGCCCTCAATTCGATGCCGTCGACTCAATGACTCTCTCCGAACACCTCCACTTCTACGCCCGAGCCCGCGGCGTACCCAAAAAGCAAGCAAAAGAAAACATTTCCGCCATTATCTCCCAGCTCGGCCTTCGCGACCACCAGAACAAACTCGTCAAGAAACTCTCCGGCGGAACTAAGCGAAAACTCTCCCTCGGTATTGCTCTCGTCGCCAACCCCTCTGTTCTCCTCCTCGACGAGCCATCCTCTGGTATGGACGCTTCTGCTAAAAGAGCCCTCTGGGAAACGCTCCGCGCCATCTCCGCTGATCGCTGCCTGTTGATCACCACGCACAGCATGGAGGAAGCCGATGCTCTCTGCGATCGCGCAGGGATAATGGCGTCGAAAATGCTCGCCTTGGGTACCATTCAAGACCTTCACGAACGGCACGGCGAGAGTATCTACATCCAGATCGTGCACCACAATGCTCCGCGCTCCTCGCCGGAGGAAATGCAGGCACTCTGGAATTGGATCCAATCTACCTTCCTCGTCACCGAAATGGAGAGGTCCATCGTAGGACAAATCCGCTTCTCAGTGCCCATCAAGCGAAGCTCTGACGCTCCAGCGGATCTTCTCGACGGCAGCAATATGGGACATCTCTACAGAGTTGTGGAAGCGAACAAAGACGCCATGGCCATTCGAGACTACAGTACCGGTCCAGCAACGTTGGATCAAGTGTTTTTGAATGTAGTAGAGAGACATGGAGTCGATGAGGAGAACGAACAAGTGGTGAAGAAGGATGGGTTGTTGAAGAAGATCTTGAAGAGATAGAGTAGATGAGACGAGCACGTTTAATGGTAATGTTTTTGTGAATACAACGAGGTCAGTTGACCTTGATGGATCGAAGAAACATAGTTCGTGGTCGTCGATTGATGACACTTTGTTCTGCTGCGATGAAGGATTCGCGAAATGGCAGCGAATGGTACTGGACACACGGTATCAACATTATCTATCGAGGCTTCTCGCAGAATTGAATTCCATAGTTCAAGCAAAACAGAGCCTTTGAGTCTGGACTGCACGACTTGATGCTAGTCGGGTTCCAGGAGTCACCGCTCTTTCCCTTCCTCTTCTCCTACTTGAAATACGTAGAGGTCTCCCTGTCTTGGGTCATCATTGTTGGCGTGTTCGCCACGTCTCTAGTCTCGACGATACCCTCTCTTTCCATTTACCCTCTCAACTATTCCCCTTCCTCACTTCAACCTCCCTCACCCAAAAAAATTCTCACAACCCTCCCCTTTCCCGCCATGAACCCCTTAAACTCACTAGGATGCACAACCGCAAACAGAACCATTACAACCACCATCATAATCGCATCAAAAATCTACATAGGCCATTCATTCGCCAACAAAGAATTCTCTCCACCTCAGGCGTACTCCACCACGCGGAACAGACAACGGATAAGGATGAGGTGCTTCTTCGACGGGAGGTGGATGATGGGTTCGTTGGGGTTGAAGCGGTAGCGGTAGGTGAGGCGGTGGTGGAAGAGGGTCGAGGTGAGGACGAAGAGGGCGAACAAGATGATTTGCACGATGAGACCGGCGATTGGGACGATGCGGCCGATAGCTGAGCTGAATTCGGAGGAGGAGAAAAGGGCACCGTCTAACCACCATCTAATCAGCATTTCATCAAACCCCTCCTAGCTGGTTCGTCTGGAATCAACTCCACCCTGCAAGAAAAACGCAAATACATCCCCCACGACGAAAATAATCGTCAGCCAGTTGACTCACACGAGAGCGAAAGCTTCCCCTCCTGTCAAAGGGAGAATGTGGCCGAGTTCCATGTGCATACTCGCGGCGAAGAGGGGTGGCGCAATAAGAATAAGAAGCGGTGAAGTTGTGTGATGGTGTAGATACCGACGGTGTAGTCGGGTTTCTCGCTGATTGGAACCACACGCTGCGAGGAGTGTTAGGAGGCGGAAATAATGATAGCGGCAAGGTCGTCTGTACGATTGCGTACCCGATGCTTTCACCTGTTCAGATACATGTCGGGATGTTGCGGAGGGAGTGAGATGGATAGATTGGAGGACACGTACAGAATCATCTGGCGAGGAAAGTGAGGGAATACCATGTTCTTATTCGGAGGAACTGGTAGGTGTGTGAAACTGTCAAGATGGAGATGACGACCGTAGCAACGATCGCAGTCAGTCTTTATGGATCAAAGAGATAGAGCTCATTGTCGTCATTATCGGTTGATGACATGTTGCTCTGCTGCGATGAAGGATTGTAGGGATCTGTTTGTCGTTCGAATGATGCTGAAGGTACGGCATCAGTATGATCTCTCGAGGCCTTGTATCAAAGGTCTCCCGTTCGTATGCCATCGTACGCCCAAACAAACCAAGACCGCAAGACTCGAGGCACAGCGAACGCAGCTATGAATACGATCTAAAATTGGACACATTCATATTCTTTCCTTCAAAGTTGTGCTCTAAGGACTTTCGACCTTCCGGCAAAGGGCACGCCCAAATATGAAAGTATGAAAGGGCCCTTCCCCCTTCATATTGCCGGCCGTGTTATCGTTAAATATCACGTCTCAACAACTCGGCCAAACACTGGCAAAACTCAGGGATAATCCCAGTCCGGTGGCATGTTGGGGCGCAGTGCAGCCATGATTCGTATACTCGTTCATTAGTTTTAAGAATCCATCGCTGGCATCTTGTTCACGCACAGACGCAGCAGCAGCTCCTCAATAATCCTCCGTGTTGCTCTGTCGCAATGTCGTCAAAGTCCTCGTCCACTACTCCACCCCGAGACGGCAAAGCGAAGCGGGTGACCCACAGCAAGTCGCGCCAGGGCTGTTTCTCGTGCAAGCAAAGGCGCGTGAAGGTACGGTGGTGGAACCTTCAAAGTCGCTTTTGGGGCGAATCGCGTATATGCTTGCTTAGATAGAATTGCTGATCGCTCAAGCAGTGCAACGAATTGCGTCCCCAGTGTGGAGCGTGCCAGCTACGTGGCGATGTGTGCCAGTATCCGCTGCCTAAGGCCTGCAAGGGGTGCCAAGCTCGCTACAAGGTGTGTTGATCTACTTCGCTGTTCAATGCTGCATGGCCTGATGGATTTTGTCAGTGTGTCTGCGTGCACACCCACGACGAATTTGCGCATTTCGAGTTCATCGCTCATTACGCTCGCACGACGCAAGATACGTTGTTCATCGATCCCATAGAAGAAAGGGCTAGAGTCCTCCTGGGGACACCAGGATGTCTCAAGTATCCCTTTCTGACAGCCTTGCTGCTGGCATTCTCGGCAGCTCACCTCGCGGTTCTGAATCCCACAGATTCCAAGCGGTACACATATCGTATGTTTTATTATGGTTGACATTATGTGAGCGTCTTGCTGATCATGGAGTTCAGGTGCGGTGGAGTACCAGGATCAAGCCCTAGGACATTTCAATGACACGTTGCAAGATCTCAAGCCGGAGAATTGCTTTCCGATGTTCTTCTTCAGCTCCGTGCTCGGTGTTGTGCACTTGGCTGTGTCGAGAGCGAATGCAGGACTGAGTACCGACAAGACTCCTGCACTGCAGATACTCTGCGATCTTTCTCGAATGTGGCAAGGGACGGAGTCTGTCTTGATGCAGTCCAGAGCCATTCTCGGCGAGGAGGCTTTCGAAGCTCTTTTCAGCGACCCGGAGCGGACGTTTAGGCGAGCCAACGCTGATTTGAATCTCACCAAGAACTTATCGCTGCCAGGTCCAGTTGGTAACATCATTGAGGAGCTGAAGACTTCATCGCTTGACGACGATGTTTTGCTTGCCATGGACATGCTCCGGCACACGGCGCTGGTGTATCACGATTGTCGGCCAGCATATCAGTTGACCTGGGTAGCGCATGTCCCGGACCGAGTCTTGCCACTGGCCAAAGAGGGCGATAAGAATGCAAAGATTGTCGTGGCTTGTTTCGGATGGACCCTTCAAACAATGGAGGAGAGATGGTGGGCGAGGGGTTTTGGGCGAGAATTGATGTGTGAAGCGGCGGCCTCGCCATGTGACGACGATGCTAGACGCATTTATGAGCGACTGCTGGAGTAATGTGTCGGATTTCTGATCGCGTGTACGAGAGTTTCCAGAAGCATGGAGGGCGTTTAAAGAGTGCCAACCCGCAACAGATGTGAAGGCTAGGAGTATCTCTGCAACAACTGACCTGTTTCATGCGGCGTCAATAGACCGATTTGTCCTCTGCGAAGGATAAGTGTAGTCCAAGTCCGCATAACCAGTAGCAGCGCCTGGAATTTCGTTCCTGAGAGTTGTGGACGTAGTCACAAACAGCATCGTGACGCTAACGCGGGGGACCCGAGCGTGGGCCAGACCAGGGCGTGGGTCAGGAATCTTCTGAATCTACATCTACTGTCTTCAATACATCATGTCTCAACCAAATCGCGTCCAAATCAGCCCAAACGAAGGCAGCATACTGCTGGCAGTGTCGGCTTTCCAGTCTGGTCAATGCGCTTCTATTAGAGAAGCTGCTGCAGCCTATAACGTCTCCAAAACAACCCTGACTCGAAGAATCCAAGGAGGGACTTCCCGAGAGAATTACACACCAGCCAATAAGAGACTCAGCAAGGTTGAAGAGGATGCACTTGTAGAAGAAATACTTAAGCTGGATTCACAAGGGCTGTCACCAACTATTAGTATTGTGAGAGCAATGGCAGACACAATCTGCAAAGCGAGGAATGCGCCTTCTGTCGGAGCAAAATGGGCAGACAAGTTTGTTAAGAGGACACCAGCCTTGAAAGTAAAGCTTGGAAGGACATATGAGTGCCAGAGGAAACTTTGTGAGGATCCAGAGATTATTAGGGCCTGGTTTGAGCTGGTGAAGAATACAATTAACAAATATGGCATCCTACCGGAAGATACCTACAACTTTGATGAGACTGGCTTCCAAATGGGACAGATTTCAGCTTCTAAGGTGGTAACAGCTACAGACCAACCTGGAAGACCAAAGCAGATCAAGCCTACCAACACCGAGTGGGTCACATTAATC
>NHNV01000115.1:0-58085 GCA_002785995.1 Mycosphaerelloides madeirae | reverse complement strand
AGTCACCACGAATATGGTACAACCTGCTGTCAACGTTCTTGAAGCAACAGGGCTACGAGCCCCTTGACGCCGATATCAGCGTGTTCTGCAAAGGCTCCACTTTCATTGCAGTCTATGTCGACGACCTCCTCATCACTGGTCCTGACATGCTGGAAATCAACGCTCTGAAGAAAGCGCTAACCGAACGCTTCACGATGACTGATCTCGGGGAATGCCAGCACTACCTTGGCATCCGCATCCGCAGAGACCGTGTTAACCGGACAATGCACCTCAGCCAAAGGGGGTACCTTGAGAAGGTTATAAGAAGACACGGCCTCTGGGACAGCAATTCAACGGTACTGCCAATGCAGGCCGGAAACAAACTTTGCAAGGCAGACGACGGATACCAATCCTCTGAGACCTTTAAGAAGCAGTACCAACGAGCTGTCGGCAGCCTGATGTATGCAATGCTCGGCACGAGACCAGACATCGCCTATGCAGTGTCATGTGTCAGTCGTTATGCATCTAATCCGAATGAGACTCACTGGAAAGCGGTGAAGCAGATCCTTCGGTACCTTCGAGGGACTATCGACTTTGAACTCATGTTCACAGGCAATCTTACTCCACTAGCTGGCATGACAGACGCTGATTATGGAGGAGATACTGACACAAAGCGGTCGACTTCAGGTTATGTATTCGACATCGGAAGCGGCGTTGTTAGTTGGTGTTCGAAACTCCAACCAACCGTTGCACTATCCACCTGTGAAGCCGAATACGTAGGTCAATCACAAGCCGCAAAGGAAGCAGTATGGTTACGACTATTACTAAAGAATCTCGGCCACGAACAACTCCAGTCAACGATCATCTACAGCGACAACCAAGGGGCAATTGCATCCGCCAAGAACCCTCAGTTCCACGGACGAATGAAGCATATTGATGTACAACACCACTACGTTCGCGAACGAGTCGCTTCAGGGGAAATCGACCTTCAGTTCACCCCGACCGACAAGATGGTGGCGGACGGTCTGACTAAACCGCTGAACAAAGAGTTATTCACTCGCTTCAGGACAGCAATTGGTCTCGTTAACAGCCAGAAGCTGGAGGCAGGAGGAAAAGGGAAACGCATGTGAAAGCACAAATTAGACCTACCCATCAAACCACGCCAAGGCTGGTCCAATGGGTGGGGCATGAAGGGAAAGGAAGGAGACATCGACTGCAGAGCAAGGGGGGATGTTGAAGGAAGTGCTCTGAGCCGGCTATTAGCCGTGGGCATTGGCATTATCTCACATTGTGCACTTTGTAACTTAGTCTCCTCCAATAAACTCATTCATGAAGACAACAAGGTGCAGATCGCGAAGGAGCTCCTGCACATTCGAAGTTTAAAGCTCGCATTCTATGCATTCTATAAGCACTCATGCAACCATGCTTCAGCTGACGCCGTCGATCGTGCACAGCGTGTATATACAGTCAAAGCCAAGATCCAGCGGCGATGTATCCAGCAATGGTTCGTCGATCACATGTGAACGTCCTAAGCTAGGCTCGTGGTCAGCATAAGACAACGGGGTGCCTCGTTCTGGCGGTTCGGAAAACCCCAGACCCTACGCGAGAACATTGCGTCTCGTTGTCGGACATTCTGCCTCATTTTGCTGCCTACCGCATTCGAATTAAGTCATGTCGGACTCATCCACCAACGCTGGCGGTGTTGATTTGTGGGCAGTTCCAGGGGCTCCGCCACCGCCGGGGGCTATTCCCAACTTCGATGATCCTCCCACTCTTCATGCTACCACTATCGGGGTGGTAACCACAATGCTGACCATCAGCACGCTGCTGGTATTGTACTCCACTCTCAGTCGATGGAAGAAACTTAGGCTTCATGACTGTAAGGTTGAAGGGAACGAATGAATTTGCAGAGTCAACAAGCTCACACCATCGTAGACACCGTGCTTCTCGCGCTAGTCCTGATGTACGGCTTTGCCGGACTTGTTTTCGCTCGTATGCGTCAATCCAGATATCACAATGTGGAAGTGTGAAGACTTACGACCTTAAACAGTACTGCCATGGGCCCGCCATCAATGGGACCTCCCGGCTGCCCGACTCAACCTGACATGGGGCAAAATCTTGTTGGCTTCGGAATACTTCCTCAGTCCCACCATCCTCGTCGCCAAATTGGCCATTCTCTTGATGTATCTCCAGGTCTTCGGGCCAATGAAGGGGCCTCGGATCGCCATTTACATCGGGATCATCTTCAACTTTGTCATCTATCTTCCCAACTTTGGCATCACTGGAGCCTTGTGTTCACCAGCGCCTGGCGAGCCGTATACCCTGGCAGTCAACATCAAGTGTGCGAAGTCGGTTATCTGGGGCCCAATCCAGGGAAGTTTGTCAGTTGTGGAAGATCTTTACATATTCATTCTTCCCATCCCGGTCCTTATGGGGTTGAACATGAAACGACCAAAAAGAATTGCGTTGATCACCGTGTTTGGGACTGCGCTTCTGTGAGTTGTACCGCCATCTGCATCGTTCAGTACTGATCGATAACTCCAGCGGCATTGCTGCGGACGTCGTGGGCTTGGTCTATCGTGTGTACCTGTGGAAAGGAACGAAGAGCGACCTCACGTGGAACGTCGCCGTCATGTATATTTGCATGTCAGTGTTTCACCTTCCGGAGGATATTTGGCAGCAAGAGCTGATGCAGTCCCAGGCTCGTAGAAATCAATGTCGCCATCATCGTCTCAGTCATGCCGACAACCGCCGGCTTGGCCAGAACCCATTTCAGTAAGGAATCGCCGATGTACCAGTGGTGGCAGTCTCGGCTGTCAAACATCAGCCTATTGCGGACGAAACGAACGTTTGTCTCGGACAAAGATATACCCAGCGATCGGTCATTCTCTGGAGTTGCAGAGAGTACAGAGAGTAAGATTACGACGGACGTCAACATACAGCCGGCGGCCCCTCTCACGCCTCCTGGAACGGGCTTGCCACGGAATGGGATAGTCAGAGACAGGCAGGTTGAACAGGCGTATGAGTACGTTTGAAGAATAGAGAGCCTGGGAGAAGTGTCAACATGTGTACGAACTCGAATTGCAATAACGGCCGCGGATATGTATGTCGTTTGACCGAAAAATCAGGTCTGACTCCATTGGTGTCCTGTGAGAAGATCATGTCGATTTCGCCTCGCTAGAATATCCTCGCCTGGTGCATGCTGCAAGTCTCCGCAATCAGAGCGATTGGGTCGTCTATCGATGAACTCGCCTCGGGCATCAGACTTGTCCCCTGTCAGAACACGCGTTCGGAGGTCGGAGTAGCGCACAACAGCTTCTCTACTATGTACGCTTTACGCGGCTGTTTGTTGTAAACAATCATGTTCTGCTTCGTGTTGGAATCAGTGCTTCGGTATACTGAAAGACTCGGCCTTTAGGATCATCGAGAAGGGTGGAACGGTGTGGCGATCTGAAAACACACGTCAATACATTGAATGGTGGTGTAGTAGTTTTTTTTTAAGTTACAAACTGAACGAAAGAGGCAGATGCACCGGCTGCTTACGCATCGGCTCACAACGGCCTCTTGAGGTTGCATCGCAAGACTTCTGTACCTTTTTCCGTGCCACTCCTTCATTACAATACGATCTCATACCGTAAGAAGCAGATGCAGGACCGCAGGACGTCTTTCGAATGAGATGCGTCGTTGATTGGGGCGGCTTGAATTGTAGTAGTGTGGAAGGCACGGTCTCACACAATCCAATCGCAAAAAGATGCCCAAACATTATCTTCGCTCTGACAAATGCTACATTACAGTGTACTCTTCACAATTTCCCCCACCAAAGAGAAAACCAAAAGGCAAACCCGCTCACCATATATGCTCGCTCGCTCAATGTAACCCTTCTCAAACCCAGAGTAGCTTCGAACAAACACATATGAGAAGCGAAGTCGACGCCACCGCTATGCAAGAAAAACACTAAATGCTCCCCTCTTTCCAATGCTTTTTAATTAGTCGCCTGCTGTACGCCGACTACTTCTCTCCTCTTCTTCTTCCAAGACGTCGCTTAGTCGCGTGGGGTGGTGGTGTCTCGGGACGTATTGTTGGTACCCGTCAAAGCCGCTGCCTTCGTAGTCGGGTCCGGACGTAGGAGGCTCAAAGGTGGCCATGGCCTGGGCACTCGTTCCTGGCACGCTCGGTGCCTCCGGGACCATTTGACTCCCATATCTCGCGGCTAGCTCTCGCTCCCGTCGGACGGCTTCTTCGGTGTCGAAGTCGTCTTCAGACTCAGATGATCTCGCTGGCTGACGACGTTGGTACACTATTGGTCGGCCTTGCGCGTCTCGTCGAATATTACCCGCGGCGTCGATATCATACTCGGTTCCACCTTCGCTTAGGGTGTCGACGTAACTCGGCTCTGAACGAGAGTCGTGACCTGTCGTTGTAGTAGGCGCAGTCCGGGCTGGTATCGGCGCTTGGTTCTGCGAGGACGACTCGCCAGAATGTAATGATGTGCCGGCGCCAACATGTTGATAGAAGCGTTGTGCTTCCGGGTCAGTGGTTGCCGGCTCAGCTGTCCGCTGTTGGCTTGGCGAAGTGACCTGTGGCTGATACTGAGCTGCTGCAGGTATCGCGGTAGCTGCCGTTGCCGCTGATGTGGGCGTGCCCATTGGGTATGGCTGGTATGTTCCTTGCGCAAGCGATTGTGTCCCGCCTTCATGATGAAGTGGAGGCTGTTGGCGTCCACCTTCCGTGAACGGATCGGTGTTGGTCGGGGAGGGACCTTCTTCGCGGTAATACTGCCGCTCATCGCCTGGACTCTGTAATCCCGCAGCACCTGGAGCTGAGAAGGTGGTAGCACTGTATCCTGCACCATCTCTCGTCGCCGGTCGTTGCTGGCTCTGACTTGCACTGCCAGTGCGACTCGCAGGGCCACCGTAGTATGGCACGACTTGAACACCGCTGACCATAGTCACTCTACCCTCTTTCAAGCTCTGCGCAGTATCCAGCGATTCCTGATTTCTCCTGCCCAACTCTTCCCATGCTCGCCGCGCTTCATCCTTGGAGATCATCAATTCTCTCCTCATTTCGCTCACTTCTCTCTTGGCATTCTCAACAGCAATTGAATTGTCGGTCTGCGCGCGACTTGTCTCTGCTCTTGCCTGCTGCTCGACTTTCAACTGTCGCTCAAGACCGGCCTGAACTTCGCGATTCCGCTCGTTGTCTGCTCGAGTCTCGAAGAACCATCGTTGAAACTTGCGTTCACTGCTGGCGCGTAGTCGTTGTAGCTCCACGACAGCGTGGAAGAGGTTGGCACCTGCGGCAGACAGATCCGTAATCTGCCTGTTTAGTGTCGATGCATTGGGTACCGTTTCGCGTATCTCCTCGGTATTTTGCTCAAGCTTGTGTAGCCAGTACGAAGTCAACCCTTCCCAATGTGATGAGAGTGTCTCCCATCGTTCGAAGGCGTGCGGGAAAGAGGATTGAGTATTTCGTTGTGACTCTCCTTGAGCTGCGTTGGCTGTCGATGCTTGTGCGGAAGGTCCAGGTGCTGCTCCGGCGGTTGCCGGTCGTGCACTTGGTTGATTTGACTGTGTTCGACGCGTCGCACCTGCAGTGGTTGGAGCGGGACGAGGCTGTTCCAATTGTGACAGACTGGGTCCACGAGCTCGAGGCGGATCCTGCATTGCTCTTCCAGTGGGTTCGCCCAAGACATTGGTCCCTGCGACTTCGCCAGCAATCCTACTGCTCCGCTTGTCTGCAGGACCATCGAAAGCGGCTTGTGGTGCAGACACGTCTGGACTGTATTGTGATGACGCCTGACTGAGTCTCGGCGCCGCGCCAGGGACCGTTGCGGCTCTTCTCTCTGCGCTTCGTCTTCTCTCCTCCGCTTGTCTCCTCGTATCCTCCTCTCTCTGCTGTGCTTCCTGTTGTCGTCGAGCTTCCCTCGCATTGCGATCTCGCATAATATCTGTGGGTGTCCTCATCCCTACTCGCCCCGTTGTGGCCGCAGACACGGGTACTGGACCTCCGGTGCGCGCTCCGCCATTGGATGCCCTCCCAGAACCACCGCCGAGGTCGGACATCTGAGCACTCTCTTCCGCCTCGTCAGACGTGAATGGATGTGGCTTGCGGATGGCCTCTTCGAGAGCGTATAGAATGGCCGAGTGTGTGCGACGGGAGATACGTAGCGCGGGGTGGGGCGCGGTGGAACCGTAATGTGCACTGGCAGCTCGTCGATGTGTGGTCGGTCTGCTGGCAGAGGCTGAGCGTGCTGGGTGTGCCTCTGCTGTGGGAGGCGGAGATTCCTCGCGACGTACCGGCGAGTCAAGAGAGTTGGATCGTAAACGAGATGGTCGCGGACCGTCTTCGAAGCGAGTAGTACGGCGAAGGCTGCGCTGAGTACCTAGACTGCCGCTCGAGGAAGAAGGTCGTGAGAGATCTCGTAACTGCTGGCGGTAGAATGCCGAGGCCTGCTCTTGGCTGCGTATTAAGGAAGTCGTATACCGGTCGTGGGTATCGTGTCGGTCGTTAGGGCTGCGTTGGGCTGTGGACGACACGGCTGCTGGGCAGCGGGAGGCTTAATGGCAAGCAGAGAGTATGTACGAAGCGATGCTGAATGCTGAATGCGAAGAGACGTGCCAATGGCTGGCTGGGGTAGGAAGCTGGCGCTGCTACCGGCGGGAGCGATGGTGGTCGACGGGGAGGGACGATGCTACCACAGGCGGGCAGTACGTCGCGTGACCGGGATGTGATGGTTCACGAGCGGAAGACCGGGACGGCGGTGTTCGGCGGGAGGAGGAGTGGTGGTATAGCTGCAATTGAGGTGAGACAGTGAAGCGGTAGTAGCGACTGTGGTTGGAAGACGGTAGGGACGGTGGGAAGTAATCCATATTGCAGGGGAAGGGGGGGAACCAGCAACGCGACGCGACAGCGAATATGGGAGCGAAAGAGGGAGGAGGTTGGGGAGTGGTGACGATGGAGGAGGCTGGCAGTCAAAGCGTGGGCGTTGCAGCTTGCTTGGGCAAGCTCGGTGGCTGGAAGAACTGACCTGTGCCTCTCTCTATTTGCGGGTAAGCAGCCGATGCTAGTCCCAACGGCCGTCTATATGTCTGGGCTGCGCGCCTGACGAGATGCCGATGCGTAGTGCTGGATTGTGAATTGAGTGCTGCTGATTTATGTTGGAGATCCAATGCGGGAGTGCGTGTGGTTGTGGGGGTTCGTGGTTGTCGCTGCAAAGCGACTTGGCGGTATGCAGGCGGCGAGCTGGCAGGAACTGATCACCATACAGCAGACAGCTCGGCGATGCTTCCTCCTGCTCGCGCTCCGCACGCGCCTGGCAGTTGACGGCGGCGATGATTGTTCCGGGCTGCTGGAGCCGCGTAGTCGGGCCGGCGTGTAGTGGTCGACGATCAGGCGGCTGAGAGCAACGCCTGGCATCATAGCAGCATCGGCATTGAGAGACGTCTCTTCGCGGAAGAATGGTGTTGGAGGTGAGGATCCCGCCAAGTCGTGTCTGCGAGGTGAGCGAAGACCAGACGAATGGTGATGCAAATGAATGCCCAAAGTCAACCTGGAATCAGCCAAGAACTCTCGACAACAAACCTGCTGCAGCAACGAACACAGCAGAAAAATAATCTCCGTCGGTCATCTTTCAGCAGCATCATCGTCGCCTTAAGCGAGGAGGCATTGCGTTTGGTTTGCGGGTTGTGCGCTGGCATCTTCCCGCCCGCTGCTGCATCCCGGTCTGCTGCAAATCTGCGCCTCCCGCGTCCTTGCGGCAAAGAGGCAGACATGCCCCTGTCCATCTCCGTCGTCCGCGCCCCACGACGGCAGAAAACGTCGCGTGTCATTCGCAAAGAATCGTCAACTTTGGGCTGACAGCAGGAGATGAGGAGAGAGGAATATGAACGAGGGGTGTTGGGCATTATTCAATAAAGTCTTGCTGCCGACCTGGTGACCTTTCCCCGACCAGCCAATCATCACCTCCACAGCTCTCCTTGCGAGCTTGCGCGGGTCGTGCTGAGAAGTAAGGGAATCTTGGCCTGTCTGACCTCATCCATCCACCTCATCCAGGAGAAGCGGAAGTCGTGCAGAAGTCTCTTTCGCGACTTCATCTTGGGGTCTGTTGCTATCGTTCGTTCATGCAACATGCCATGACTTGCATGCGTTCGTCTCAACGGTGCAGCAGGCGGGTATGTACCGCTATGGAGACGACATGTGCTTCCGAGGTTGGTAAGTGGACTTGACACGAACGACGAACCTAACGCGACATGATCTTTGTTTGTTTTCCGGACGAAACTGTGGTGCGGGAAATCAAATGTCAGAAGGACGGCACGCGCGCTTCCAGAGCCGAGCAAAATTCACCATTGTCTGGGAACATCCCTTCCAAAGAATGGTCCGCGGGACTCAGGACTCCATCCCGCAAACGAGTCAGCCCGACTGTCAAGAGACTGGATCGTTCTCACGGGAAAGCACCGACTTTCTCGGGCCCGTTCGAGATTCGACCTCACCTCCTGGATATCTGCACATCCTCTGGTAATTGCCATCATCGCAACGAACACTAGCTGACCGAGCATCGCCTTCTGTCTTCCTTCTAGCGCACCAGATTCGATAAGCCTTTCAGTCTGCTACGCCAAGACACAGCCCAAGGAATCCACTCGTGAAGGTGAATCCCAGCCGCACAAGACCAATCATAACCTCAACTAGTCCGCGCTTCTGCACGCCGCAATAAACGCCCTATAGAAGTTTAGCAAGACTACTGCGAGCCGCAGCACAATCGCAGGTACAGCTTGAGGTTCTTTATCTTCATCTTTACTGCTATATATGTTCCCTGCTTCCCTCTCGTCCATTCGCAAGAAAGAATCTAGAAATTTTACCGGACGGGACGAGAATGACAACAATGCAGCTCGTTGCCCTCCCACCAGCACTCGCCCTCATACTCTCCATATTCGCCGAGGCCAAAAACACCATCGCGAACGAACAAGCTCGTCGCGGTATTCCCTTTCGACCATCATAGGTGGATCCAGACGAGGCCCCATCCCCAAACTACCACCCCGACAACGACCCTTTGCCCGTGACCCCAGGAGGCACATCCTCCAGCGGCGCAGCCTGGGGCAGTCTAGCCGACGGCCCCAGCGTGAACGACATCACCTACGAGCCCGCCCACTATCCCAACGCCTGCTTCAGCGAAAAATGCAAGGAATTAACAGAAGAACTCGCACAAGAGATCTTGGACCAGCTTCTCCAGAACGCCATTGGCGCTCCATCCATGAGTCTGACGACTTCATTCTCCCAATCTACATCTCTCTACTCCAACGCAACAACGACGACGAGGACGGCGGTGGCGATGTCCCCAACCGCAGTCTATCCCAACGCCGACATCGCCACGAGTTTGATCAGCGCAGGCCTCACCCAGCCCTTCATGGCCCTCCTCAACAGCGACGAGCAGTATATGTACGTCGACAAACCTGTTTTTTTGTTTTCGCGAACGCTGTCGATATCTACTCTTCCATCGCTGTCGCCACGCCCACACCTAACCGCCGCGACGTACTCTCCTGCTTCGAGGACCCTACCGTCTGCGCCGCCAATTCTACTACCCTCGCAGCCTCGGCTATTTCAGCTCTGCAGACTGCGTTCTTTGCGACCGAGTTGCCGCGGCAGGTGCTCAGCGTCTACGCAAAATAAGAAGGAAAGGGGACGACTGGCACACTGGGAACGTATGCCACGACGTGTACGGGTTTTGAAGGGGGAAGGGTTTATGAGACAAGTTTTGTAGGGAGGGGGGAGGTGCAAGCAGAGCCTACGGATGTTGCGCAGGCGGGTGGGACGGGGAGGGTGAGTATGGGGTGGGTTGTTTTGGGTGTTGGGTTGGTGGTTGGGGTTTTGGTGGGTGAGCGAAGGGAACGATTACAGCTTGGCATTTTGGAGAAGGAAGTGAGGACTTGCCATCTCTACCACATCCGAACGGACCGAGGCACTGGACCTGCGATCGTGCTGCTATAGATGGCTGCGCTTGGAACGAGACGCTACTGGACATACCGTGGCTATAAAGCGAAGCAGATCTCACTGGATCAATCAACTCACCCTAGCGTCGGATCATGGTTCGATGGATTTCTACTTGGATCACTCTCGGATGTGGAGAATCGAACCATCACCGATAGGACAAAGGGGAAGGAGGACGCGGTATTCTCTTCGGGGGATTGAATAGGACTACGCCATTGAGCTCGCGGTCGTGCTCCCGTGGATCGCTGCGTTTCGAACGAGAGGCAGGCTACATAACTGAGCAGATCCTAACACGTCTCACAGACCACGAGCAAGGCGGCAGACAAGAAGTTCAGGGGTTTCAAGGATTCCGTCCGTCACTGGCCCATCGACGAAAGTAAAGGGGCGACCGGACCGTCTCCACAGTGGCTGGAAGATTTCCTGCTCTCAGGCACCCTTGAATGTGCGTTGGTTCTCATCGCGGATCCTGGCAGAGGGAGAGAGGACACCACACTTTCTCTGCAAAAATTGAGATCGACTACGCTATTGAGTTCACAGTCGTGCTGTTCTTGGGTCGCTGCGTTCGGGGCGAGAGTGCTGCCAGAGGAAGAGATTCTACAAAAACATGCCGCACAGTACTTACCTCAGGTGCAGCTCAAATTTGCGAGACAGGACATATTATAGTGGAGGAAAGATCAGATTCGAAGTCTCGACTGCAAAATCACCCCCTTCGAGCACATCGCGCCCGCATCCTTTCATCTCGCCGCCAGAATAAGAACAACAACAACATCTTCATGCCGGTGTCTTTTTGGGTTCTGCAGCTGCATCTCGGTGGTCGATGGTGAGAGGAATCGCTCAACTCACCTGGTCTGGTTCACCCTGAGCGTCGAGGCTGAGATCGATCCCTTCTCCGCGGACGCACGACTGACATTGGGCTCCAGTACAGCATACTCGGGTCGATCGATCGTCTATAGCTCTACGAAAATCGAAGAGACCACGCCATTGCAGGCACGATCATACTCCTTCCAACAACTACGATTGAGAAGAGAGGCTATTCGAGAAAGATATTCTACAGGTCATGCAGACGTCTACACACAACACAAGGACGTAAAGATAGCAACCGCTTCTCGTACTAGTGGTTGGAGGAAGTTCTGCGTCTGGAATCTCCTCGAGTGATTGCCGTGAATCCATCTCGGTTTTGTGGCACGTCAAGAGAGGATACATTTTCTCGCTCCCTCATCCTGTGGGCTCCGATCAGACCACGACGATCGTGCTCTTGTGAGTCCCTGCGCTTGGAACGAGGACGCTGCTAGAAGCGGTGCTTCTACAAAACCAGGTGGAATTTCGACATCTCATCTCGCCACTAGAGTGGGAGCATCTAACCTTACTGATCATCCCATCAGCCGGCAGTGTGAGGGATCACTCGACGCTCATTGAAATTTTAATGAGTACACTCCGAACGTCAGTTTTCGAGATCGGCTCTCTTTCGGATCCATTGACACCATGCCACTGTGCTCCCGACCTGCTCTTCTGGACCTCTGTACTTGGAACGAGGGTGCTCTAGAGACTCGGGTTCTACACTTTAGCCACCCAAATCAACGAAACATCTTGTTTTTGCACTACGACGCACCCGGCGCTATATGATAGAAAACATGGTACAACAAAGGATTGGCATGAGAAGCGACACGAAACGCTCGCCATGCTATTGTGGGAAATGCGAATGGCCAACTCGTGCAATCCAAAGAGCCAACCTCCTTCTTTCTATGATCCCAAAGGCCGAGAGTACTGTGGCAGTCTCTGTATTGCGTACCTAGGCTCCAAAAGCTGGCTCATGACATCCTGCTAGAATACCAAAGCACTTCGCTGGGGAATTTCACTTCGCCTTCGCTTTTCGTATCGCATCCTACCATCGCATTCGTTCTTCCTTTCGCATCCTGTTATCTTATTGCAGCACATGACATCGCAGAGGAATCTACAAAGTACAGAGTGGTATTAATCTAGGACATCGCATTGCCCTGGAAGCCGTAGGATCCGTTTATTCCTCAGCCCTCGTTCCGTCGTTCATGAGTCGTCAGTCGGAAACATGCGACTCCTTCTGACCATCGACGACAGCTCCAGCAGAGAGACACGTATAAATACAACTCGGTCCCCAATTTCGGAACGAGAGATATAACATCCACAAAGCCAACACAACAACATTTCCAAAACCTCTATTCCACACACAAACACAAAACCTACGATCCTTTCCGCCGCAACAATGCACGCCCCCATCCTCCTAACCTTCCTCCTCACCACTGCCCTCACCACCCACGCCGCCGTCCTAACAACCTACTCCGACACCGCCTGCCAAAACGTCAAAGAAGCCCGCGTCAATGTCTGGGACAACTCCTGCGCCACCGGCCATACATTCTCGTCCTTCAAGATCACCTCGGGAGGCGGCAGCGGGCAATACATCACGGCTTGGTCGCGCGATGCTTGTGCGGGCGCGCAGACGGCTTGCATTTCGGCCAGCGGGAATGGGGGTTGTATTGCAGCGACCAATTCGGCTGGCGGGAGTAATGCGCTCAGCTCGGGGCCGAGTTGTGGTGTTGCTTAGGTATGTTTATGAGTTTGTGGGATAGTGAATTGGGCGTGAAGATCGATGTGCTGATTGGTCCTGTACAGAGCGTGTGCGAGAAGTTTGAAGGTGGAGAAAGAGTTGAGGAAGTTCGTTGTTACGCAATTGCCATTGTGCCAGTCGTTATCGAAATAGCCAGAAAGTAGAAAAAATGGAGTCGTTTGCTCCGCTGCATGTGTTCTTCCGTAGGCCAAGTATCTACTTATGGAGGGCACCTTTCTGATCATTATATCGCTCAGAGGATCGCTCGTTCCAGTCGTAGTTGAATGAGTACTCTTGTTCGGTTGAAGTGCCTGCAGAGACTGTTCTTTTCTTGCCATTTCGTGACGATTGACGAGGACGAAACTTCGAATCGTTCAAACAACTGAATAGCAGAGGATTTGGTTCGTATAACATCCATGCTGCAGTATTTCATGTTCTCGTCGCTAGTGATCGATGGAATGGTCGTTGTCCAACGATCGCATTCAACAACGAATCGTCTAGTTCTTTTCTCGTCATCGCGACAAACCCGAATCGTTCGTCGTCGTCCCAGTTCACATCGTTGACGTCAACACTCCAAATCCCAAGCCAAGCTCAAGCTTCCCACGCCCACACACCCGAAAATCCACACTCACGCCCTTTCCTCCTCCGTCACCTCCAGTGGCTCGCTCTTTCCCTCGCTTACTCGGCCATTCCTCGGTTCTTTTTTTTCTCAGACTACATAAATTGCATGAGAATTTTGCACCTATCAACACGTGAGCAAAATCCGATATGGTGTATCGGTTCGTTTCTCCAGATCTTGCCATGTACGGTTCATCCACTAATCCCATCGTTAGGCTAGCATCGCCCGCTTTCATTCGCTTGGATTGCTCCGGGCAGAGCCGGGTTCGACTCCCGTGAGTATCTTCCACTTTATCATCATACATTCCAATTGGCCTAACCCTGTATTAGGGTATCGGAATGCATTTACGTACTGGATTTTTTTTTGTTTTTTGGCTGCTCTTCTACGAAGAAGAAAGTCACCCGCAGACGGTATTGCATTTTGCACGGACATTTCAACGATCGCAATCATCTGTCTTGAATTTTACCCTTGGGAGGAGGTCGAGTCGCAGATGCGTTGGTCTCACTGTAGAATCGGGCCCAAGCACGAACTGCAAACAGAGCATGGGAAGATCGAGATCGTCGTTGCTTGTGAAAATGGCTCGTAGAAACAACGACGTCTCTACTCATCAACTCGTAGAACTCCTGGGGTATGTACACTGCATTCATCATCCTCTCATCTATCCCAACCATCCAATCTCTAAAAGTGGGGAGCATTCAGCACCAAACCCATAATAACCCCCGCCAGCGTGCCCGCAATAGGAATGGTCATAATCCACGAGAAGCCCAAAAGCCCGATTCGCTGCCAATTCACAGCCTTGAACGTGCCATTGCAGAGACCTACACCGACAGTAGCGCCGGTGATGCACATGGATGTAGAGACGGGGAGGGAGAATTGCGAGAAGAGGAGGACGGTGACGGCGGCGCCCATTTCCATTGAGCAACCTGGGATGTTTGTTAGTTGGAGATGGGGTGGTGGGGAGGGGCTTGCTTACCTCTGGATGGAGAGTGGTAAGTGATCTTGTTACCCATCACTTTCATGATATTATAGCCGTAAGTGATCAGACCGAGAGAAATAGTAGCGGAGAGTACAGCGAGCTGCCAGATCGGAACGGGGGCTTTCGAGCCCGCGGCATCTCCGGTTCGCCAGGCAGAGTATATCACAGCCCAAGGGCCAACGGCATTACCGATATCGTTGGCGCCGTGGGCGAAAGAAGCAGTGCAAGCAGTCAGAACCTGGACGAAAGAGTACGTGTGCTCGACTTCATTAGGGTACTTCTTCGCGTGTGCGTAGACGCGAGCCATGCGGTCGCCTTCGGGGGTTCCAGCGATACCAGTCTGCGCGGCGTGGATATCGTAATGTACACCGTAAAGAGCGCCGACGACGATCATAGCGGGGATACGCTTGCACATGATCTTCATGTTGTGGAGTTCGTAGATTTGGCCAGGGCCCATCGGATTGTCGTGGAGCAGACGCATAGCCCAGCCGAGAGGGCCTTTGCCTTGTCGAAGTTTGGCGTGAAGGCGTTGCTCTCCTAGCTTCATGAGTTCTTTTTGGGAGAGCTGGACTTTCTGGGTCTCAATGGTGGCGAGGGTCTTCTCGTTGCCGTAGTCACGTGCGCTGGTGACGGCGGTCTCTTCGGAGATCTTGTCATCATCGCTGCCCTCTTCGCCGTGGACGACGGCGTACTCGGGAACCACGGCCTCGATGGCACCTTCGACGACTGGGCGGCGGAGGAGGAGAGGGCCCTGGATGAAGTGGTACCATTTGACGCTGGCGTCCTTCTTTATGACGCGGGAGTAGAGAAAGGGGACGAAGAAGATGGCAGCGAGGACCGCAAGACCGGCCCCAGTTCCCATTGTGACGGAGGCAACATACCAGCCAGGCTTGTTGTTGAGCTTGAGAGCAGGAGATCCCTTGTAGACAATGCTGAGCGTGCAGATCGTTCCAGCGATGAGGAAGAAGAACGGCGAGGTGAAAACAGACCACGGAATCGGGTTCTTGCGCATGTGCACAAAGACCTTGATCAGCATGAATATGGTTGCGCCGAATCCTCCAGAGATAAGAGGAGCCATTCCGAGACCTGCGAAGATGGCACCGAGACCCTTTCCGTTGTTCCAGCCCCATTGAACGTTTGAGGCACCGGCGACTGCAACACCGACACCAGCGACGGCTGAGATGAGGGAGTAGGTGGAAGAGACGTGAGCAGAGTGTCGGGTGCACCACATGACCCAGGTAGAGGCACCGGCGAGAGCACATGTGAAAGCGAGCATCTGGACACCAGCATTGCCTTGGAAGGCGGTCGTTGGGATAATTCCTGGAGCGATTTTAGTAGATGCTTTAGTTATGAGGATGGCACTTCTTACCATTCTTTATTGTGTCTGCAGTTCTCGCACCGACAGCGATAGCACCTGTCATCTCAAACACCGTGGCCAGAACCATGGCCCATCGGTAGGAGATGGATCGAGAGGAGACGGAAGTCGCCCAAGCGTTGGCTACATCGTTGGCACCGTTGTTGTATGCATCGAGCATGGCAAAGAACGTGCCAATGGCGAACACATAGTTGTATTCGGAGAGCACCATCTTGGCAGTATAGTCGTATCGATCGAAGGTATTCGTGTCCCAATAGGCAGTTTCGACGTCGAGGTAGTCCCTTGCTGAAGATCCTTATCGAAGAGGTACTTGGTCGGTCGAGTGGATTAACACCGAAGAAGTCGGTCGACAAGCCTGGTCTTGCCGTTGCTCGGTTGATTGGTGATGAACAAGAACGAACATGGGAGGGAGTGCTCAGTATCTATATACAACATGTGTCGATAGGGAAGAGTTCTCTTTGCCTACAGACGGCGTCCTCATTGGGCCGGTGCAAGCGACCTAGAGGGCGGCCATGCTATGTAAGGACGATGGTCGAGATCCCGGTGGTCCTACTGCTTCTCGCCTTAGTCGTCTGGGCAGCGTGGGAGGTGGGTGGAAAGAGGCGAGTGGCCCGGTGGCGGATGCGAGACTGCATGAAGCTGAGTGTTCCACCCCCTCCATCCATTACCGGATACCGTAGAGATGCCAGGAAAGCAATGAAATTATCTGTTCCTTGTCGAAACCAAGCTCGTCTCTTTGCTCGTTCTCAAACAGCTTGTCTCACTCGGTCGTCGAGAAGCCTGTCGGCGTACCTTTGAAAAGCGGTACAACACACATCGACAGCCACGTGGGAATCAACACCCTGCTTCGTCAAGACTCCCATGGAGAGGGCTGGAGGGGCCAAGGCGGTGTTCCAGCAGCTGGCGGAGTTTCTCTTGGCGATGCCAGGTCCTTGGTGCTTGGCAGCGAACTCTTGGGCGGAAAGCTTCTCCACGAACCAAAGCCGGGAGATCGCCCACGTGTTTCAACGACTCGCTTTGCATTGTTTCACTTCCCTCCTTGTCGCCAATGCTCACGTGCCTTGGCGAGCACCGACTTGTTAACATCCAGCGGACGACTTTCTGCTTCTGTCGTGTGCTTCATCGGTTGACGGTTCAACACGTCTTCCACGCCTCCCATACCCTTGCCCAAAAAGAATGCCCAGCAACGAGGCGCCCTGCCGGTGTCGTGCTCTTATGCTAGCTCACCCATCACGGCGGTTTTCTGGATCTTCAGCGGCCTTTTTTGCACGTGGGCTGTTACTATAACCTCACGCGCCGCTTTGAAGATTTGCAATAGGAAATGGGAGATGCCGGTGCTTTCTGTATGATGTGAAAGAATTTCCGACTGCGCCGCAATGCCGCCCACTGGCTCGACTTTTCACGAAATGCTAGAACGCGGCGAAAGTGATCTAGACGTTGGCGAGATACTCAGCGTTCTTGGTGAGGCCAAAGGAAGACGGCAACTGATGGAGCCATCCGTTGTCCTCGATGCAGCCATTTAATCCTCATCAGAATGCCGTTCAATCGCCCTCTCCTGTTTTTTATCGGTCGCACGAGCCATTGAACTGATATTGTAGATGCCGAACTTCCATACGATACAGCTTGCAGAGCACAGAACCGATTCGCAACTACGTTGGACATGCAATTGAGCTCTTGATCGGACTTAGCCAGAGGAGTAAAGGGCTTAGCTCCCAGAACTGACTGAGTTCGCAGCGGTTTGCGTGTTGTCCATTGGTACTGATGGCACAGACGGCGTGATCAAATCGAGACGATAGCGTTCAACCCGCGCCAAGGAAAGAGGCACTGCTACCTCCGCTCGCATATGCAAATGGTAGGGCCAAGACCTCCCACAGATGTCCAGTTACTTTGGGTCGATAGTTCTGTCCGGAGCCTGATTATCAACTTGGGCGGTAGAGTCGTTTCTGGGTCAAGTCATGAGGCGGAAGGCAGTCTTGTCGTTCCTCGGTCGTATCGCCTTAGGTCTTGAAGGGCACAGTCGCCACTCGCCCACTCCCGAATGGTTCCTCAGATCAGTTTCGATCCTCCGTCTTGCGTTCGAATCAAGATGATCCAAAGCACGATCAAGTTGGCCGCTCCAGCAAGCATGATCAACCCACCCCAAAGCTGCAACCCGAGATAATTCGTGTCGCCGTTAGAGCTGGAAACCTCTGCCAAAGCAGCAGCGATCGGAGGACCGATCAAACTGGCAATAGACCCAACAGCCTGTGCCATACCGAGCCGTGCACCAAAGACATTCGGGTCAGGACAGACGACTGGGAAGACGCTTGGTGGAAGCGGAATAAGAGCGCCGCTGAAACAACCATAAAGTGCCGATATTGCGATAAAAGAGCCCAGGCTATGAGCACTGATCCAAGCCACGCAAAAGATCCCGCTGCTGGCCACGCAAAAGCTCCAGGGTATCATCACACCGACGTGTGAAGCTGAGTAGCCTGCAACGAGACGGCCGACAATGCTGCTCGCCTGAGCGATCATGGAGACGTACAGGGACATGCTGCGGCTGATCCCAAGCACGAGTTGGCCATAGCTGGGTATGAAAGTGAACGGCACCATGTAGCCGCAAAAGACCAGGAAGTTGCTTGTGCTGTACATCCAGAAAGGCAGATCCGTCAAGGCTGCACGGTCGAATAACTTTCGTGGAGTGCCAGAAGCAAGGTTGCCAATGTTGTCAGCACTCCAGAGAAGGAGCGGGAAAGCGAGAAGGTAAGTTCCCAGCATGAGGAACCCCATGATACGAACTGTCCAACCAAAGGATGTATATGAGATCAGTTGCTCGAATACCAGGGTGTAGTATCTATGCGCAGTCAGCAAACATATAAGGTATTGCTGGAAGTACTCACACGCCACCGACAGGTCCACCACACGTCACGATCCCCATCGCAATCGCACGATGCTTCTTAAATGAGCGGCTGACAAGCGCAAGACCTGGCAGATAAAGCAAGCCGTTTCCCAGACCCATCAAGATTCCTTGCGTGAGAAAGAGCTGCCAATAGTTATGTGAGAGGCTGACTAGGAATACTCCCAGCGTCTCAACAGTAGCTCCCAGCTGAAGCATGGTCTTGAAATAGCCCAAATCGAAGAGCGGTCCGGAGACGATTCCAATAAAAATTAGGGTGAAGGTCGAGACAGTCCCGATCCAGGAAATAGACGACGCTGATGTCCCGGGGAGGTAAGTGAGCTCGTAGTACGATTGAAATGACCCGAAGGCAAATACGAAGCCCCAGAGGTTCCCGAATACAATAAAGGAGCCTAAGACTTGGAGCCATGCTCGAGTGCCGCCGTCCTGAATTGGCATGGGAGGTTGGGCGGAGACGGGTACCTCCACGGCTGTAGGGTTCTCCTCGCCATTCGAGACGTCGAGTGACTGACTTTCACCATCGTCAACCGAGTCCAGATAGATGTCCTTGTCGCTGGGAGGCATCCCAAAGACTTGAAATTTGCTGGCTGTGTCCCAAAGTGCGTCTTAACCCCAGATCGATGCTTGTAACCCTGGCTTTTGGGTTTGCAGTCCGAATGTTCGCTGACTCAAGACCGGCGAGAGAAGGCGAAAAATTTGTCACTCCTCATCATGATCCGTCTGCCTCGTCAAGAAGGCATGACGAGGAGGAATTGCGGATTTCGGCAGAGCTACTGCGCCTTGGCCGAGGTTGCATAAGAGGAGAAGTACATGCCACTGTAGCGGTGTCGGCGGCGTGCCAGAGTAGAAACGAAGGATGCAGCATATTCGCCTTTGGTGGACGCCCTCAGTCTCTCCGAGATGAGTGCTGTTGTCGAACGGGAAAAGGAGGAGGTCAAGAAGAAGAAAGTTCGCCCACGTGGCTGCACGAACCCTCTCGCCGTGACGTCTCCTGATGGCCCTTTCCTCTCGATACATTATCTATTAACCTGTATTGTATTATTGAAACAAGAAGATCGACGAAACAATCAAAGACACGGACATTCGAGAGCACTTGGCGAGACTTGGTTCTTCAGAACAGATGCCTAGATATCCACTCTCCGCTCCTCCGAAGCCATTCAGACACCCACACAGGCGGCTCTTTCAGCTAAGAACGGGTTAGTAACGTACAGAACAATCCTCACCTAACTCAAACAAAGCCTTACCTTCGTATCAAGTCGCCTCCGCGACCCATCAGCAAGAGCTTCCTCCATAGGCCCTTTCATCCGTTCCGGCCATCGCTGCTCGTCTCTCATCTCAGTCCACTGATAGACCTCAAAAGTCCTGAACCCGAAAAATTCTGCAAATTTGCGTTGGCCTTGAGATGGAGCGTTGAGAGCAACCTGGGAATCGCATCTGCTGTGCATTTCGAAGCCGTTGGTCGCACTCTCTTGAGGCTTACGTCGCGTATTCTTGACGGGCATTTGTAGGAATTTGATTATCGCCCAGTAGAGCACTGAGCAAACGAAAACGATGCCGATCGCGATGGGCCACCAGTATCGAGGGATCGTGAGGCCTTTGACCTCCATTGCGCTCACGACAAGGATGATGCCGTTGAAGGCGATGAGGGCCATAGGGAGGAGTGTTTGAAGCCAGGTGTGCCGAAGTACCACGAAGTCATCCTTGGATGTTCTTCTTTTTCGCCAGTAGAATACTAGAAGACCGATGAAAACAGCCGCTGTGTGAGAAGTCAGTCCGCCGATTAATTGGATGTTTAATGGAGAGTTCGGTTCTTACTCTCGATCATGATTCGCCCATAAGTTGAGATGCCAATCACAAAGCTATACCCGTCCTTGTCGATAGGCAGTGCGATGATCCATATCGAGGTCGTTATCCAGTGCAGAACAAGACCGCCCGTTGGCACGTTGGCCTTTGAGCTGCAATCCATTTCGATGAATTTCCAGAGAGGAATGAAGCGTTGCCGGGCGATGGCTTGCTTGACTAAGAGTACGTCAATTCTCCTTCTATTGGACGTCAAAATGAGGCCTCGATACTTTTGGCGCTGGTGTATACAACCGCAATAAGGTTTCCGAAACCTGAAATGGCGACGAGCACGTTGAGTGTGAGTCCGTTCCCCCCAAATACCTTAGTACATCAGCATGAGCAGCAAGATTTGGTTCTCGACAGGGGGTGTCACCTTCGGTGCAAAATCTTCTCCTAAACCCAACAATTGTTTGTTTTGAATGATATCGTCGTACCCTGTAGAAAGGTACTTCTGCATGTCAGCTGGCTGAGGTCCACAAGACACAACAGAGTACGCACGTAAGCCGAAACGACGAGTACGTAGAGGATAGTCGTGATCAGAACGGCGCTCATTGATCCTTTCAACAGCTTGCTTGCGGCTTTCTTCTCTGAAAGATCACGAATTTCGCCGGCGACCTCAGCTCGTCAGTCTTCATTCTTAGATCTCTAAAATTGTACATACATAATTACCGTTCTCCCAGCCCGTATAACTGTAAATGATGTAGACCATCGCGCTCATGTTGTTGATGAAGCTGGTGTCGCCTTTCCGAGTCATGTCCGATCGTCCAGAATCTTGGCCGTATGAGTGCTGAAAGCCTTTCGCAAACACGACAAGAAGTAACACGACCTTGAAGAGGGCCAGAATTTTGTTGAGAAACATCCCTATCCTTGGCAAAAGGAAAAGGACTCCACAGGCCGCAGTGAGTGCCACCCAAGCGATCAATTTGACGACTCGGTTGTCTAGAGCGGACTCTGGGTCGTCGCTTGTGATTTTCGTTCTGTTCAGCGCGGAAAGCGTAACGTACAGCCCGAATTGAATGGCATTGCCAGTCGTGTTACCAAAGCACAGGTTGTAGCCCGCGAAGAATATGGTGAAGAGGAAGCCAGGTTTGTATATTCGATCCAGCTGTCGGTGTCGTCAGCACTGTCTTCCATAAGTGTGGTAGACACATACGTAGATGAGTTCGCCGCCGTTGTGTGGGAACCGAGTGCCAAACTCGAGGTATACAAGGAGACTGAATATCGTTAGGAACAAAGTCCAATATTGGAGTGCCAACAGAACGTCACCTCAATGCAGTGTAGATTCCACCAGCGACCCACATGGAAATGCTGACTGCAGGGCTTTGGGCCAAGGCCAGAGTCAGGGCGGGTGCGACAAAAATGCCGGTTCCGACCATCTTGTTAAACACCAATGCCAAGACATCTCGTGCAACCAGGTGTCTTTCTACGATTGTATTTTTGTCGTCGAATGTGCTATCGCGCCGTCCGAAGTATTCCTTGTGAGCGTCGTCGAGGCTGTTGCGAGATAGCTCGCTCGGGGTTGTTTCGAGGACAGTCTTCGAGCTCTCGTCATTTTTTTTGGGTGCGATGCTAGCTCCGAGCTGATCAGCGTGGGTCGAAGTGGAAGGCACTTCCAACGACAAGCCTGAGGTCTCTCCAGCGAGACAGGGCAGGATGTCGTCCGCAGCATCGCCATGCGCCGAGACTCGGGATCGTCGTCTTATGTACTGGTCTGCCATGGTTTACTGGATAAGAGGTCAATAGAGTTTAAAAATCCTGTTAGGCATTCCTTGCGTTCTGAAAACAAGAGACTTGAGGGTTATTAGTGATGGTCGCGTGCAAGCTCATCAGCCAGCCGGGCGCATCGATGGGCGGTGGGCGAGTGGCGACTTGTGGGCGGCCTCCGCATGCAAAGCACAGCCCAATAGTGACGCGAGCAGTTGCCTTCAAAGATTGCCTTGAACCAGTGCATATGCAACCTATGCAGCCCCGCCGCGCAAGACAGAGGGCACTCACGCTTAAAGAGGCTTTGCCGGAGCACTGCCAGCCCTCGGTTTCGTCCAGCCCCGTCATCCTCAGGATCTTGGCCGCCTGCAATCATGACAACGATTTACTTGGAGCAACACATTAAATCTCGGTACATCAAAGATGCGGTGCTCCTCGACTTCTTAAGCAAGAATAAGCGGGATTTTGGGTACCAGTCCGCACGAGAAGTCTGCTAGCCTGACTTCGAAGGAGCGTAGGCATGCTGAAATGCCAATACCAGCTCGATCGCAACAGCGAGACGACCATTCTCAAGGTCAAGAGATTCCTCACGAATGTAATTGGTGCACTTTGTCTTGCGCATCTCCTGCCATGGCTGACTTTGACACCAGAAGGAGATTCGCGGTCTCCAGAGGCGAAGTTACCCTGAGAGATTTGAGGCGGATGAGGGCGAATGAGACTGCTGATTGCTGAAGAGCATGGTGTAACGATGCATGATGAAGCGGGGTGATGTAGATGTATGTAGGCCGACGATAGGAGGCGGACAGAAGATAGGAGAAAAGGTTTGGAGGCGAAGTGAGGAAGGTTCGGAGCGGGCGGCCCCCCGCCGACTCGCCGAGTCGCCGCAGCCGGATCTCGGCGTGACGTCGGATGAAGAAGTCGCTACCGGCTTGCATGTAACTTCGTACACAGAGCTCTCTGCAACCAACATTTACAGCCGCAGCAGATGCATCGGCGCCGCCAGGAGGCAGACTGATTTTCTTGAATAAGACTTCACACCGTCTGCCATCGATTGCTCTCCAGGTGTGTTCGTTCAGGTCCAATGGCGCCAGCCGGAGATTCACCAGCCTCTCCTGACATGTGTGCTCACGATCCGTGGCTAGACGACGAAAAAGCAGCTCTGCGGCACTGGCAAGATGATAGCGAACGACTCTTCTGCGATACAGACGAAGTGAGGGTGAAGGTCATTGACGTTGGCGTGGATTGTGCGTATGCTCGCGAGCCCATATTGACTACACTGACAGCCCATCAGACCATGTCGCCCGTGACGAAGACGCGTTGGCAAAGACGTTGATACGACACAATACCGATCTTCAGATTATGTGAGCAGTCTCTTCCCGAATGATTCACCGCCATGGGCTGACAGGCATCCCAAGCTTGATTCCCCAGGAGTTTTCTTGGGGAAGCCTCTTAATATCTGAAGCATGCATGAGGATTGTGCTTAAGTATCTGTGCCCATTTCCTGCCTTGCTTGACATCCTTCACACCTTCGGTCAACGGACTGAAGCTTCAAATGAGACTCGGGGCGGCTTCAACACCCAACATGATGTACAAGTAGACTCTGAAGGTGAGACTTGTTTTGTTCCTACAAACGGAGCTATGCTGATCGTTTAGATCACGCTTATGTGCTAAAATGCGTTGAGAGGCATGGAAGAGAAGGCGTTTCTGACCCTTGGTCTCTACGCCAATTCGCCGTCTACGAACGTCATTGCTGCGCTGAAAAGGCCAGCAAATTCCTGATCGTAAATCCTTCTGCTTCCAGAATGCTCAGGGACAAACTTGTCATGCTTCAAAATGCGCGAGATGGACTGCCATGTCGGACGAAATTGCATCTTATGTTGCTTTCAGCCGCCGGACAGAACTGGGCCTCTTACGTCGATTGGCTAGAAGGCCAGCTTCATCCACTGGTGCGCGAGAAGACTCTTGTGAGACATTGAATGAGCTGACCCGGGATGACAGACCACCAAAGCCTACGTAAATGCGATTCCAAGTCAAACCCGGCCCAACTCCATTTCGAGGATCCCTATCAATATGGCAGACATGCAGAGTCTGCAGCTCATTCAGGACAAGCTTCATCGGACCCGACATCTTCTGAGCACCAATGAAAACGTTGCGACAGCTTTTACTACTAAGCTCATCTCTGGACCTAAGCAGGACCGGGCGAACAGCCTCTCCTCCATTTTCCATACCGAAGGGCTGAGAGTGAAGACGCTTCTTGACCGAGCGGCATCGGTTTCCGCCCTCGTAAGTCATCGTCAGAACACGTGTTACTGCGTCAAGCTCACTCGTAACAGATGCAAAACCTCATGTCCACTCGTGCCCTTGAGACTTTGCATGACAGCAGCAGCACGAGTGCCAAGATTGCAATGCTGGCACAGGAAGACAACAAAATCATGCTCAGTCTATCTGCTGAGGGTAGAAAAGATGGTCGCACGCTCAAGACTATCACTATTTTGACACTGGCATATCTCCCAGCGTCCTTCGTCTCTGTGAGTTCCGCACAATCTGTCTTTTGCGCTTGTACTGACCAACGCATCTACAGACTCTACTCAGCATGGGGTATATTTCTGTCAGCGGAGGATCTCTCAAATTCAAACCAGAGATGGCAGTGTTTGGCGTTTTGACGGTGATTCTTCTACTGATCACGTTCGGCTTGTGGTTCAGCATGGATCTGAGGCTCAGCCGAAGAGAGGCCAGGCAAAGCAATGCTCACACCTGTGACTGTGAAAAGACGCCAACATGGCGAACTTGATGCGATTCATCACCTGGAGAATCACGTCGTTTTCTCTTGAAAGCTGCGAGTACTTTAGAATAAAAAGACTCCACCCCAGTGCTGCCTGGAGGACTGCTCGGCTGCATACGAAGGGCGGCGATAGACACCCCCGACACACGTGCGCTTCGCCTCGATCCGGCGGCCTCTCATGCACGGGCGGGCGCTACAAGGTGTTGTACCTCCCTCCTCTGCGTCAGAGCAGCTCTCTCTCCAACCTCAACACTTCATTGCGCAAGCGGCCATTCACAAGTTTCTACAATGCATGTTCGTTGCCGATGACCAGCGAACACTTTCGACTCCTGCAGAGCTTCAGCCTTTGCTATCTCTGACAAATGATGCAGTGTGACAGTCCATAAACGCAGATCCAGAACACACGAGGACCCACGACAACAGCTCGGTCTCACCATGGCTCGTGCTCCGGTAGCCTGTAAGGCTGCTCAGAACGAGATATGGAAGTGCCGTATCAACGCAACCTCAGAAACAAAGTGGTTCTTCGCAAAAGACAAGCTTCAACTTTACTTGACCAGAGAGAGAATCAAAGATACGCTGAACTGCATATGCTCGGAATGCGAACAGGACCGTGTGGGCTGCGATCCTAAAGCCATAGGATATCTCGATGAGATCGTACAAGATGGAGACCGGGGAGCGATAGCCATCTTTGGTCTTCTGGTACATCTGAGACGACCGCAATTCATCGTCAACTTCTTGCAAAGCAATTGGAACGATCAGAGCTTTGTCGCAACTTTGAGCAGAGCCCATAGCGATCCTACGAAAGACGAGCTCAGCGCCCACAACCTCGAAACAGAGTACTGGCCGGAGTTGAGCTTAAGGAGCCCGGAAGAATCAAACCAGCTTGCTGTCAATTTTACAAATGCAATGTACGCCTTTGCAGTACCTACTATCGACTCAGACCAATTCTACACCTTTGGCCCTAAGACACGACTGCCGTTCATCAACGAAGTCAAGCTCGCGCGAAAAGGAACTTCTGCCACTGTGTACGCCTTTGAGATCGAAACTTCGTATTGCTCCCCAAAGGTAAGCCCAGGTCTTGTTGTAGTTACGCAACCCCAAAGCTGAATACCGAGTCTGCACAGTTTGCGCCAAACGTCCAGAAATTTGCGCGCAAAGAGATCACGGACCCTTACCTCCACAGTTCTTTTCAGGAGCACAACAACCTGATAACCGTCAAGAAGCTGCAAGACCCGCACATCGTCGAGATGCTCAAGGCTTACAGACATGGTGAGGCTTTCAACATTGTCTTCCCTTACTACCCTACCGATCTGGACAGCAGACTCCGCGACGGAAAGTCTCCAGGAGAATCCAACCACTCGATGGAGAACCGAGCAGAGTGGAGACAGTTCCTCGGTATCGTCAAAGCCATCTTTCATATGGGCGAAACGAAGATATCCAACGATACCAAGGGCTCCACCCACTTACAATTACCCGGGAAGCCTATAATGCTCGGCTTCCACTTCGATCTTAAGCCCGCCAACATCCTCATCCACAGCACTGGTCGATGGGTGGTTACGGACTTTGGTCAGGCGTACTTCACAACTCCCAGCGGCTCGACGTCAAAGGTCAAGGGTCAGGGTGGAACAGACGCATATGCACCTCCAGAGCACGACGAGATAGACGCCCGACTGAGCCGACTTTACGATGTTTGGTCACTAGGATGTATACTCCTCGAGATCATCGTCTTTGCAATTGGCGATACCGCTGCAGTGCGACAGTTGGACGAGTATCGCACTACACAAGGCCCCGATGGCATCGAGACTCGTTACTGGGAGTACGAGCGTGTCAATGGGAGTGGTCGCAACCGGCGCCCGATCTTGAAAGGCGCAGTGCAGGAATATGTGGAAAACCAGATCGACTCTGTCCAGCCGTCCTCAGCCCAGGGTTTCCTGAAGAGGCTGTGGAACACGATTGCACTCGAGATGCTCGAGCCCGAAGTCAGTCAGCGCAAACCAATTGATTACATCGTACAACGCTTCAGCAGTCTTCTGGAGGAGATCGAGGCCTCCCAGAGCGTGTCAGCATCTGGCGCCAGTTCGTCGTCCAGGGAGCAGAACGAATTGCTCAAAAAGCGGCGGTACGTCAAATTGAGGCCTCCATCTTAACCCGAGTCATTTACTGATCGACCTAGATACTACTACTACTCCGACGATGCTCCAAAAGACGATGTGCGTGCCACAGAAATGGTAACGATGAACACATTCTGGGATGACCGGGATGACCTTCGCATCCACTTGAATGGCAGGAGTTTCAAAGGTATGCAATCTCTTCACATGACTTCGAGCAGAGCTTACTTCTTACAGACAAGTTTGGGGTTTCCCGACAATCCCATATGTTCGTCCCAATCTATGGCTACGACCGACAACGAATAGACCCCTTCTTCCACGCCCATTTCTACCTCAGCAAGCGCATCCTGCCCAATCCAATGTTTCGAAACTGCCACGTCTTTGCTGTCGACACTCGTGAGAAGCAATCTGGATCCTGGCCAGATGCTTTTGCAGCCCAGGCTGCGTGTACAGGGCAGAGTGTGATCTTCAGGTGCGGAAACCAATTTCTTCTTCTAGTCCATTCTTCTCCGTCGGTGCTCTAACATTCAATTTTTTCTCCAGCGGACGAATTATCCAGAATTTCCAGTATCGATCTTCACAGCTTCTCCTACCTAAGTTCGCCACCAAGAAATCCAAGGTATCAGAGAGCATCCCCGCCACGACAATTGCGATCTGGAAGTACGAGACTTCGACGAAGGATCCAAAAGACTCAGGCTCGAGTGTTCCAGTCTATCGCCTAGTCTTGTTCAGCGGGCATTCGCTATATTGCTTCCGAAGTAAGCATTTCACGAAATAAGAATCTTATTCTCCTTTCCTGACAAGAGTTCAACAGTCACGAAAGAATGGACCGTCGACCAAAGAGCCTCCGAAGGCGTGAAACTAGCTTTTGTGCCCACAGATACCGTCGCCGCCCCTAAATTCTCCGGCAGCCTCTTGACACCACCAGAAAACAGCAACAATAGCATCGCTACAAGGCACGACTCTGCCGTCGAGAGCGATTCCAGCACAAGAGGCAGTAGCGAGAGCCAACAGCAGGAGCACGCTTATGCCGGGATACCGCTGGACCCCAGACACTTAATCGAAAGGGAGAGAGAGACGGCTTTTGAGACGAATCGGTTGACGTTGTTGTTTTGCGATGCTGAAGGTATGTTCTTGCTTATTAGGGGGCGTTCTAGAGACTGACTTTGAGGTTCAAAGGTGCGAGTATGTTCCGCGACTTGTATTTCAAGGTTAAAGAGAAACATAGACAGGAGAGGAAGGCGAATGTTAACAGGTCTTGAGAGTTTGGTACATGAATCTTTGCCTTTGCCCTCATATCTGGCTCGCATCGGTCTGGATCATCGTCTGATAAAAGGCCGACAGCGTATACTCCCCTGAAATGAAACACAAAGAAGATGAAGCCCCTACCTGGCTTCTTAGCTGCCGTGTTACTGGATTCAGCGGCCCTCTTACCAGGGTTCTCGCATCTCGCAGCGAACTCTCCTCTCTTCGGCGCTTATGTGTCTGGATTGCACCGGGGCAGATATCTGCGGAAGTCGAGCAGGCCGTTGATACCAAGAGATAAAGAATATGGATGCTTCCGAAGAAGAATACCCTTCAAACCGAGACCTCTACTTCAGGTCAAACAGCAGCCTCAAAGTGAATCTGAGCACCGCATCCTCGCCTTGGATTTCCATGTCATCATCGAGACGGTCAGGAAAATTGGCCCGGTAACTTGATATCCAGAGGTCATCCACACAGCTTCATGGCGGAGCAAGTGTGCTGTATGTTGCATCCCTCTCACTCCTCTTGGCCGATGAGATTCTGAACAAGCAAATCGTTACATCCAACAGTTCGTTGCACGTGTAGCGTCAGACGGGCACCTGTGAACCCAGAAATTTATTTCTTGTGCGCGACAACCACGTCTGCTCCAGCAAAGTAGCGGATACTCTAAACGAAGCAATCCTCGCAAATCTGCATTCTCGAAGAAACTCTCCCTGAGGCTATCTGGAAATATCCTCAGCGACCACATCCAGACTCTCCTCTGTGCGAATCTCTCGACGCCAGCTCTAGGATCGTATCATTGCCCTGGTCTCCTCGTTGGTCTTAGAGAATGAGCGAGCCATCGGGAGTCTTCTTGCTCTCCTTCACAGCAAACAATCCCGATCATTTGTTCGAGGGCCTGGAGAACCATCCTATACTTGAGACGAGAGGGAGATAGCGTTCGAAGAAAATTGGTCTATAGGATTGAAAGAGAAGCCCAGGGGTGTAGTCCTCGTTCACGATGTTCGTGGCCTCCTGTATGAGAAACTCCGCCCGAGCTTCATGCGTCCAGATGGACTCCAGGACGCTCATGTTGCTGTGTTTGACGGCCCACACTCCAATTTCATATCGGCAGGACTCTACTGACTTGATTCGTGGCTCTCGACGATCATCGCTCTACCTTATATTCCGCACTTGAAAGATTTTTTCGACTTAGAAGAAGCCTGGTCCTGAGCTTCGAGCTTAGGATTCATCGGCGTTGACCAATACTTGATTTGTGGATTGGGGGCGAGAGTTGGTCTACCACGTTTTGAGCTTTCACCAAAGCGAAATATGTGGACCTCGTCTATCATGACTCGGCCGCTGAATGCTTCAATGGCGTCTGTGACCAGGGAGAGTAGGAGCGGCATCTGCTCTGCTGTGATGATCACACCGTGTCGCTCTGGTAGAGGCGAGTTGGGCTGTTGGGTAAAGATCGAGCTGAGGGCCAAATGCTGGACGGTCTGGATCCACACTGATCATATACGGGTTGCCTCAGTCGATCAAGTTGAACAGAAGATCAATGTTGATATGAAGCCGTTTCCTTTGGCGTACGATCCGCACAAAAAAGAGCCATTGAAGGCTTGCAAGCAGGTTCAATACGATAGTCGAAGTTGATGAGGTGGACATAAATACTGACGTGATACGATAATGGCCTTCGGAGTATTTATGACCTTGCTAGGGCCAGATCTCTTGTCATTCGGGATATCTGCTCAGGCTCTTCTTTGGTGGGCGTGAGTATGTGCCCGATCTTTGATCGTCCCTCAGTACGAGTCCTGGTCGGCCGTCCAACTGCTGTAGCGCGTGATCAATGATGGTTGGGTCTGTGACCAGCTCGCGCCAAGTGGGTCATGATGTCGTCTCTGACATCAATTCCAATCTCGATGAGGTCTTACTTGACCGGGAGGTGTGGAAACTAAGTCAATATCTCAGTCCACGATCCATGATAACATCCACGAGACGAAGAAGGATGTGATACTGTTCCCCGAGCGAATACTGTATTATAAAAAAAATTCATCAACGGCATGACAGACGGTTGTACGGCTTAGTCGACAGCGTTGAATTGGAGATAAACACTGAAGTAATACCCTCTTTCCCGACGAGCGCTATGCGAGAAACAGAGCCATCAAAGGTAAAGAAAAAGCTCCGTACCTCAGTCCGTGATACGAGCCTTGGGATGAATGCGCTTGTCACAGCCTCTTTCTCAACAAGCAGTCTGTGAGAAATAGTGCCATCAACGGCGTGGAAGATAGATCAGTAGCCTAGTCGACAGGAGAAGAATCATGACCCGCATAACGTGTAATGAACGAGCCTCGTCGCAGCATCGAGGAAGTCCTGATTCAGAAACAGGCCGGGGTACATTTCGATCGCCTTGGACAAGGTTAGCCTGGAGTCCCGACTCGGCTTGTAAGGACGTATGATGGAGGTTCATCCCTGGAGTTCCACTCCCGGTCTTGTCGTCGGCCTTTCATAGCATCGAAGTCTCCAGCGACGGTATGGAAGGAGGATATATGGCTTGGACGACAATGTCAAGAAGGAGAGGAGAACAGATGTGCCGCACCTCCCATGGTATCTTGGCCCAGTTGTTCTTCCTGATGCCGTTCTCCGGCAACAATATGGGGCTGTGTAGTAATGTGAAGCTATTCATGTCAGCGAAGGCTCTGCCAGATCTGCGGTCGTCAGAGGTATAGATACCAGGCTCGAGGCTTGGCTGCAGAAGCCGGTATCGAGGGAAGGTATAGATCTGGTGAAGTAGGGGCATATGCAAAGGAGAAAATTTGTTGTCTTCGGCGATAGCTCTGCGAGGTTGGCGGTCGTTGAAGTTGTGGATAACGGGTCCGTAGCCTGGTCATCGAGACTGATATCGAGAGGAGGCTATTTGCTGAAGTGATGGCGTATGGGGAAAGAAGAAGGGTGTGTTTTCTTCAGATACGGCCCTGTGAGGTGTGCGATGGTCAGAGGTATAGACGGCGGGTTCTGGGCTTGGTCATGGCAACTAGTGTCGACAGTAAATGTTTGTTCCGATAACGTGATGGGATACCAAGCTGTTTCTTCAGCAAGGGCTTGGCGAGGTGTGTGATGGTCAGAGTTATAGATGACAGGTTCAGAGCTTGGTCGGCGAGACTGGCGTAGTGAGCAGTGCTTTTCTGTATGCAGTGACAGGGTATGCGGGGGTGAGAAGAAGAGACAAGTACGAAAGATAAATGCAAGGAGGAAAGAAAACAATGAAGAAAGGAATTGAGCAGAAACTTTCTTTTTCGGTGCGCTATAATTACTAGTACTGCTGCTTTAATCTTGCAGCCAGACCCTGGGGTATCTCTCTCTCCATCCTGAACGCCGAAAATGAAGTGAATTATGGACGTATGTACCTAGCGGGCATACATGAAGTTGGCCGGGAGGCCCTCCTTCAGTTCAATAGCCTTCTTTGCATCGAGGTAGCTGCCATAGTTGCGGTAGTTGATGTGAACGGTAGGGGTGATGTTGATCCGAGGGTCCCACCGAGTGATGGTGGTCCAGGGACCGAACTGGCCGAAGGTACGAATGAGTTCCAGGTCAGTAGCCTCCTCCATGTCACGGCGACCAACGTAGAGGTCGCGCTTTGCCTGGGAACGATCGATGCGGAGGAGACGACCGCCGATACGAAGCCTCATCTTCCAGCCATGGTAGCCGGCGTTGTCGGCGTCGACGATGCTCTGTACACTGTGTCAGTATGCTTTCCATGGTGGAGACGGGGACGTACGTACGGTGTACTGGACGAGGGCGTATGGCTTGACGAAGTCCCGCGTGTAGTGGCGACCGACGTGCGTCACGAAGGTGCCGCCAGAGGGGACGCGGGAGAACTGGGCGCGGATGTGGTGATGGAGCTGCAGATCCGTGAAGTGGGCGGGCAGGCTGGTAAAGAGTCAGTCTCATCGTATTGCAAAGGGGACGGGTAAGCAACGGTACTTACTTGCCGACGAACAAAACACCAGCAGCGGGGAACTTGCGCTGCGCGGCCTTGAAGGTGTCCTCGAGCTCACGAAGCTCTAGCATGTTATGGATGTTTGCGAGGCCGGGCAGAGGCATGCGCGGTATGGCAGGGGAGGTGCTGGCGGAGTCGTCGCGGGCTGTGCCAGAGGCGAGGACAGCGGGAGCAGAGGCCGTGGAAACGGGAGAGGCCGGGACAGGAAATGGCTCTTGCACGTTGCTTGGGATCTCGAGGCCGACAAGACCGCTGTCGACCTCCTTGGCCTTGCCGTAGGCAAACACAGTCTTGAAGTCGATAGGTGCAACGTATGGATCTGGAGAGTGGGCCGTCTCGCTGACGATCTTTTCGAAAGCCTTCAGGGCCTCCTTATGGCTGCCGAAGCGATCCTTGGCGATCAGATAACCGTTGCTCCTCAGAATGCCGCCCCAGTAGGTCTTGAGGAAGCCTCGGTCGTTGAATGACATGGCGAGCGAGGTTGTGGGTTGTGATAGCGAGCAAGGAGACGACGAGCTGCTGTTGTTGTGTCTGCTGCGAGGAAGTCAGTGGAAAGGTTCAGACGAAAGGTATGGGCTCAGAGGCGTACCTGCGTAGAGCGAAGGACTGTGATGCCCTAAAGGAGATGCTGTCGGTGAGTCAGCGGAGGAGCTGAAGAAGCGGACGACGGCAGCAAGACATACCTGTGTGATGCAAGCGAGCGTAGTGGACTGCTTGAAGTGTAGCGATGAGTGCTGTAGCGATGAGCGATGCTATGGCTGCTGCTGCTGCAGCACTCAAGCGATGCTGATGTTGGTGTGGAGGAAGAGGAAGAGGAAGAGGAAGAGGGAAGAGCGAGAAGATCAGACGAGAGAAAGGCAGCAGAACAGCGAGAAACGCTCCACTTTCCTACCCAAATCAGCCAGAAAGTGGGCCTCGAGGGCTCATGTCAGCACCCATTTTGCCCACCACCCCGATATCTCAATGCCACGGTATCGCCAGGTCGCAGACGAAGGGGCAGATTGCAGAGGAAAGTCTGAAGATGCTCCTCCAATCCGGCTCGCATCCCTCACATGTTCGGTTGTTGTGTTGTAGTGTTGGTGATGAACTGCTCGTTCACCTGCCAAGACTTGGCTCGGTCCATTGCCACTGGCTCTTTCCTTCCGGTGTGTTCCCGGCGCGTTCCCGGCGCGTTCATGGGGAAGGAACGCTCGTCCTGAGGTAGCTCTCCTGGCGGGCGGTGGTGTGCGTTTGGGAGAGGTATTGGGAGTCGTATAGAGGAGCGGCATCGCCGTGGAAGCAGTCGTACAGTCTGGAGGGTCCGGTAGCAATATGAGAGGGTCGGTGTCGCATCTCTTCCACCGCCACGAGCTTATGATGGTGTTGGAGGGGAGTGAAGACGTAGCGAGAGCCGTGCAGAGCGTCAATATCCATGTGATCGCAGCTGTGAGGTGCCACGATCTCATGAGGACAGTGAGGGCAAACATGTCGATGCTCATACTGCGACTCCTCCGCCACCAGGAAGGTTGCCCGCCCTCGGAGAGCCTCATCGACCGTCGTTACATCGTCTCACTGCTCTTTCAATGCTTCCCGAAGCTTCTCGACAGCCACCGCAGCCTTCCAGAGTCTTTAATCCGTGGATATCGCGTTCGCTCGCCGCGGCTGCCTCATCCCACTCGCTCAACTGTATACCACCCATCCTCCCCATCCTCCTCCTCATCCTCCTCATCCTCATCGGCTCCTCACACAGCCTCACTGCTCTTCATCATTCTATCAGCGCGTTGCTTCCTCTCCCTGCGGCGTCTCAGCGCATCAGTGGGTATTCTCAGCCGCCCTCCATCATCCCTGAGACTCCGTGCGGCCGGATAAGAGGCTCTGAGGTCACCAACAAACCTAAGAAAGCTAAGCAAACTGTTCTTGAACCATCGCAAAGGCTCAGCAAGCACTTCCACCCTCGCATCCGTCCTCCTCCCGAAGCCTACAGCTAGTAGAAGACGCGTCTGGAAGGCCCGCTGAAGCAATTCGAGAGCCTCACAGCGCTAGAGCCATCGCGCGAGACCGTATAGCGCACCTTAGCATCAGAACAGAAGTCCTGACAGCGACTTAACGATGCTAGACTGACGACAAGACCGTCCCATCAAACTCGTCCTTACCAGCATCCTCCTCTCGACCGCCTACAGCCCGATCTATACCCTTCTGCCGACACGCTACCTCAGAGCACCTCTTGAATCTCCAAGAACCACCTTTCCACCGTCGGTCTTCCCAAACAACAACATTCGTGCTTCTCCTCGAGCGCCATTCAGACACCCAAGGCCAGGCGTGATGATAGACAGGGGCTTGGGGCTGAGAGCTCAGCGACCGGACTGGCTTTGAAAAGCTAGCGACGTAGCAGTCTCGGCGAGAGAGCATGCCCAAACGCGTGTGAGCCAGCGGTCCCCTTAGGAAGATCATTGAAGCGCCGGTGACGACAATGGAACGAGAAGATTTGAGCTAGAGGGTGATAAACCAAACTCAGGAGGCGTTCAGAACGATGCTTTCCCGCTCCGTCGAGCGCCAGTGACATATCTCGAAGTCCTATGGAGCGGGGACAGCCTATCCAGCGTTGACGGAACGGCAGCCGACATAAAGGCGCAGAAGAGCATGACTGAACAGCTATGAGCCAGCCGTGCTGCTCAGTCAGATCCCCGCAGCCAGTGAGAAAGAACGACGGGCGTAAAGCAGAAAGTCATGGATCATATCGCCCACAAAAGGTGACCATGAGTCTGCAAGAACTTAGCAGCGTCTGGACGAGTCGCCCGAGTCGACCGTGGACCAGAGGCGGAGCCTACGAGAGCAAGAGAGTACGAGAAGCAGGGGAGGTCGCGAGCCAGGTCGACGCCAGCAGTACTACTGGCTTGCAGGATATTGAGAGCCATGGAGCTGGGTTGGTGTAAAGTAGCCGAGAGGCGTATGGTAAGACAGATCGATGGAGGCGAGACCATTGGAAAGAGTTGGGCAATACTTCGTGGAGGGCGATACAGAGTCAGCTCTTATTTTACCAAGCGACAAGGGTGGGAGAACATACCGGGCGACGCATCGAAAGATCAGGAAGAACGATTAACAAGATCCGGGTTGGGATCTTTTGATGGGCACTTCCAGTACCATCTGCAAACCTGGCGATCAATTTCAACCCCCAAAGGACCGTAGAGAACGGCCGCAGAAGCCAGAGGAGAGAGTCGCAGGCCAGACAGCAAATCTAGCAAGAGCAGAGGCAAAGACAATGAGGCTGTCGAGCATGGCCAAGACGACAGATGACATCCAAGAACCAGAGATGACGGAAGAGCAACGATCGTCCAGGTGTAAAGGTCCAGATCGACGGCGACAATAGTGGACAGCATCAGCGGGGGCCTTGATGTGCGTTAGACGAGGAGGCGATGGCTCGAGAGAGCATTGATGCTGGTTCTCTATGCTTTCAAAGGTGACTTTGACCGTCCGAGGCCCTTGCTGTTTTTAGTTCCAACGCGTGGGTGTTGATCCCCATCGTGAATATGCAGCGTTGGGTCCTTCCAGTTTCCCTCGCACATGTGAGCGGAGTCCTCACGAGAGCAAGTCAATATCGAAGCGTTGGATCCAGGTCAAGCAAGCGGTCCCAATTAGACTCACACCTTCGCTCGACTCTCACCCACCCCATTTCCCTCCCTACTCTCTCTCAGCAACCTCACAACCTTCCCCCTCGGCCCCTTCACACTCTCCTCCCCCACCTCCCCCCAAACAAAAACACTCTCCGCCCCCTCCACAACCTCCTCTCCCTCGCTCTCCCCATCCGCAACGCAAACCTCCCTGACCCACAACCGTCCCTCCCATTTCCTCTCCACCAAACACCCCAACGCAGCCCAAACACTCCTACTAACCATAAAAGCTCTCCCGTGAAACGTAATCGCCTCCCTCTCTCCAGTCGTAATTTTGGGGGTGAGGAGAACAGCATAGGAAGGGAGCGGCGGCGCGGCGTGTTCGAGGGACAGGAAGATGGTTGTGGGGGTGCTGTAGGGCAGGAGGGTGAGGAGACGGAGGTGTGTTGGGGGGAGGTGGGTGTATTGGAAGAGCATTCTTTGTGTTTTGATTTTGTTTGGGGGAGAGTGTGGTGTGTGAAAAGAGGGAGGACAGAGTGAGGTTGGCGTGAAAGTTTGATGACTTGACGGGCGGGGCGTTGACCGGGTCGGGTGGAGACGGAAGGAAGGGGCTAGGGGTAGGATAGCTTGGCGAGGGGGAGCGATATGGAATGAGACGGAAGACTTATGTCGAACAAAGGCGAGATGATTTAGAGAGATTCAAAATGGTCTTCAGAAGCAACGCTTCAGAGATGTATGATTACCTCTAGCAATGAATGCAACGATCGGATGTACTGTACACTCCACCCATTCATTCCCAAATTCTTCCCTTTCCGCTCTACTGAACTACAAAGCTCACATTATGCGTCTTGTACAGCACACTACTGTCAAGAATCTCCAAAGTCGAACTCCTTATAAAATCCACGCCCAAATGCTGCGCATCCACAAACTTGACCTGCGCATAACTATAATCATCCGCATAAGCAAAAACATTAGTACTATAATTATCCCCAACGCTCGACAGCCCCTCGATATTGCCGGCACCTCCAGCGACAATATACATAGGAGCCTTGGGGTTGTTCATCCCCGCTGGGTCTGCGGTGCCGTTGTAGACGGGAAGGAAACGCTGGCTGTTGTGGACGTGGCCGAAGATGGCGAGGTCGACGCCGTATTTGTAGAGGATCGATTCGAAGGCTGTTTGGCATTCGGAGCAGACATTGTCGGAGGAGTCGGTGCTGTACCAAGGTCGGTGAGCGGCGGCGATAACCCACGGAGTAACGGTACGGTCTACACTGGCAAGGTCGGCGTTCAGGAAATCGAGTTGTTGGTTTGGGTAGCCGAATGGGCCAGAGTTGAGACCACCGCTGCCATCAGGGCCATCAGGTGCTTTGGTGAAATCCGTTTCGGTGTCGAACATGACGACGTGCGCCATGCCGTATTCGAATGAGAACCAGAAGGGGGGAAGGGCGAGATTGGATGCATTATTCGCCTGGGCTTGGGCTGCCTTGTTGCTAGAGTGGGAGGCAAAAGCAGAAGGCATGGTGTCACCGAATCTCATCATGAAGTCCGTGAAGTTTGTCTGGCCTTGAGGGCAGAGGCCAGTAGTGTAATCAATCTCAGTACAGTCGGCCTCGTGGTTACCAGGGGAGATCTGGTAAAGCTTGCGTCCAGAGATGGGAGCCAGCTGATCGCCGTAGAACTGTTCGAGGATTGCTTGGTAGGCGTCTTTCCCGTCGAGAAGGTTTTGGCTTTTCAAATACCAATCATCCGCGTACCCGAGATCTCCAGGATGCCTGTCTGAGCCGTTAGTGAGCGCCTTGAGATGCCCCTCTGCACTACATACACGATAATCTCGTAGTCGTCGACCGTTTGTGCCAAGGCACCGATAGTCGTGTGGTTGAGGGCTGGCTCGATCTGTGGGATGTCTCGCTTGTTGCTTGTCGTGAAGCCGTCAGGCCCGTAAACGCCCAGATCAATTACAACGTCCATATTGAACGCAGTCTTGTCTCCAGGAGTACGCGGGCTGAGAAAGTGGCCAACAGTGGAGTTTGTAGACTGAATCTTGTAGTAGTATGTCGTAGCTGGCTTGAGGTTCGTCAGGACTATGGACATGGAAGGTTAGCAAGACCCTCCCTCAATCGCAACATCATTCCAAATCATACGTACTGACGGAGGTACCCCATGTTCGCGAGGTGTCGTATGTCCTGGAGTTGGTCGAGCAAGCCTTGCTGGTCAACGTCGAACTGGACAGGCCATAGCTCACACAGCTCTGGTTCAGCTTTTCGTAGGTATTCCATCCGACGGAGACGGAAGTGGGCCCGTAGGCTGCCAGGCGCTGCTGCACGGGTGTTGTCAAATCGGCAGGGACGGGCGGGTAGTCGACAGCCAGAGCACCGACTGCGGCGGAGAGCAAAAGGGCCTTGTATGAAGGCATGGTGGCGGTGCTTGCAGACGTAGGTGGTATTTTTCCTCGTCAAATGATCTCAACGCTGGGTCTATTGGCAGGGAGACAGCCGGATTTGTACTTCACAGCTGTACAAGCGAAAGCAGGCTTGCAGAACACCGCCCCGGAGCAGTCGTCGTCATTCGTGCAGGCGAGTAGACGGATGTTTTGCATATATGGGAGCCCACCTTCTGGAAGGAGCAGTAGAATTGCTGCAGGCACTCGTGGGGTTGGGACTTAGCGAGAGCATGTGGGCGTAGCGATTGGAGGACAGAAAACCATCCCGCCCTCAGCACTTCGCAGGGCTGCAGCAGCGACACCAAGCACGACCAAGCTTTTGCGAGAGCAGCACGTAGCGTACAATTCTACCGCGGCGTGAGGGATCGTTGTGGTCATTGAATTCCATGCGATTGGTGGAGGCCCCCATCAAATCAATTGCCACCTCGGGATCTGCGACGAGGCGTCCGGGCGAGATCTCGTCTGGGGGCTGACGCCGGACGCCATTACGACCAAGAGCATGTTTATCCCGCATAGTCGCAGGAGACGTATTTTGATGAGATCACGTCCGGATGTGAAAGTGAAAGGTGAGAGGAAGGAAGATGGAGGAGGCGAGCGTGGAGAAGTCGCCCAAAACGCCCAGCCCGAATAATCTCCATCGGCATCGGACGGCAATCTCTCGTGCTTTCCTCTCCTCAACATCCAGGATTCACCTCAAGTCATATCCCGACGCCCATACCAGACCCACGACCAGACAGAGTACGGCCCGTACGATAGAGACTCCCCGTGGAGTGTTCGCCGTCCGGTGTTCTCCCTCCGCCTCGAGACGACCAAGCTCCACAATTCCCTCAATTTCGGCCACGATGTAAGGCACCTTGCGTGGGTCTCCTGTAAGAGAGGCATGCTTGACAGATTTTCAACGCCATGAGCTTGGGGTGACGATGCATATGATGAGCTGCGAACGGGATGAATTTGCTGGCGGAGCTTTCAAATACCATCTGGCCCCCCAGATTCTTCAAGACTTAGTTCTATCGTGATTCCTCTCTTTCATCTTCCAGCATGTATTTCTTGTATCTTGCCTTCTTTCTCCTTGGTGTTCGGAAATACTCAGCTCGCGCGCGCGAGATCTTACAATTATCTCACGGTAACCAATACTCCGCCCACACTCCTGAGCTAACATGCGTTGTCCCATCGACCGGCACGAATGACTCTGCACCAGCAATCATTAATGCCTTTGCTCGATGCGGCCACAACGAGGATGGACAGCGCGGACGAGTGATTTTCACGAACCAGACTTACAACATCAAATCCGTCATGAACACAACTGGCCTTCAGAATGTGGACATTGATTTGCATGGTCAATTTAAGCTCGTCCACAAACAACATATATACACTGACAAGTGAAATAGGAACCCTTCTATGGGATACCAACATCCCCTATTGGCTCAACCATTCCATGCCAGTCCGGTACCAAAATCAGACATCAGCATGGCTCTTTGGTGGGAAGAATGTTCGCTTTCGAGGCTTTGGGTATGGCACGCTCGATGGCAGTGGCCAAGTGTGGTATGACTTTGTAAGAATCGACATTCGTGTTTCGCGAGGAAATGAGCTGACAGGTCCAAGATCAATGGCACCAACAACTACCCCGGCCGCCCACATCAGATCACTATCACGGGGACCGAAGAGAGCATATTTGACTCGATCCGCTTCGTACAGTCACAAATGTGGTACGTCTATCCGGGAAATTCAATGTCGACGTTGAAAGGTCTTGCTTGGCTGACAATGCTGATAGGACCATGACCATTATCCACTCTCAGAGTGTTCTACTCGAAAATATTTACGTCAACAGTACAGATACCAAGCAAGCAGTTGGCTTTGGCTTCTCATCCCTCAATGTGAGTATTGATCCGTTACCCTTGTGTCCCTCCACTCATGACACCTTCGCAGACCGACGGCGCTGATATTGTGTACTCGGATAACATCACTTTCCGAGGCTGGACCGTTGACAACGGCGATGACTCTATCAGCGCCAAAGCTAACAGCACGAACATCCTAATTGAGGACTGCGATTTTTACACCGGCTTGGGCATCGCTATTGGATCCATTGGCCAATACGACGGTGTCTTTGAAATCGTCGAGAACGTCACCGTTCGAAACGTCACCATCAATTCCGGGATGCGGTATGGAGCATATATCAAAACCTGGACGGGTGTCAGTTCTGGATATCCTCCTGTGAGTGAAGCGCGTCAACCTCATTTGTCATCGCTAATTCTATTAAAGAACGGCGGAGGAGGCGGCCTAGGATACGCAGCAAACATCACCCTCGAAGACTTCAGACTCAAGAACGCAAGCGGTATCTTCGCTGCCACACAATGCACATCCTACAACTCAGCTTCTGGAAATTGCGACACTTCTGAATTCAACATTCGCGACCTGCGATTGCTCAACTGGTCTGGCACGACGACAAGTACCGTCGTCACGGAGCTGCAATGTTCGGCTGCTAGTCCTTGCACTGGAGTTCAAATCGAAGGAATGTCGAGGATTGTGGACACGGTCAATGGAACGCGACCCGCGCAGTATTTGTGCGATTCTGTCGTGAGCCCGATCGGCTTTAATTGTACTGGTGCTCCTTGGGGTGAGTTATAACCACGGCCTGTGAGGATCTGCTTATCTCTGCAATCGCTGACATCCCTAGGGGAGAACAACCGGAAGTGAGAATCACGTACGGCAAAGAAGTCTTTCCTCGCATGAGAGCACGAAGAAACGGTCGAGAAAATCAATCACTCAACGCATTCAACTTCAGTCTGATCATTGAACCGCTATCCAAAGCTTACTGCGCCTTCCCGGAAGGAATTTCCACGCCCTCCGAACTGCTGCTACTCCTGACTATAGTCTCGCCGTCTTTCGTCGGCTCAGTGCCATAAATCGTACGTTCAGACACTGCGACGGCTTCATCATACGCATTCCAGAAGTCTTTCTTGCCCCGAGAAGCACGAATCAACCAAGGTGGAAAAACGCCGCCAGGCAATTTGTAAGTCCAGAACTCCTTGTATTCCTTGTCGGCTGGACGGATGCGATTTCCGCTGATCTTCTCCGCGATCCAGACCGTCATATTCAAGAGAATGTAGGAGACGATGCCTGCAATGAGGCCGTATGCAATGGAGTAGGCTGTAAAGCTGGTCAGTATCGAGCAAACATTTGCAGGAGTGGAGTGCTTACTGAATGGCATAATAGCAATCGTCAAAAATGCTGGAATAGCGTCTCCCAGATACCGCCAATTGATCTCCGCCGCCGCCTTGCTCATCAACGCGCCGACAATGACAAGCGTACAGCCCGTCGCCCAAGGTGGAATAGAAGCGAAAATTGGAGCGAAGAAGATCGAGATGAAGAAACAGAGGCCTGTTGTCATCGCAGTTAGTCCCGTAGCACCGCCTTCAGAGATTCCCGCACCGGACTCAATGTACGCAGTCACTGGAGGACAGCCCATGAGTGAACCAATCGAGATTCCGAAAGCGTCAACCAAATATGCGACCGCTGAACCCTCGAAATCTTGCGTCTTCTCGTCGATGGCACCGGAGAATTTCGCCATGGAATAGAGTGTTCCGGTACAATCGAGAATGTCCACGTACAAGAACGTGATGAAAGCAACAGCAAACTGGCCTCCGTTCGAAGTGATAGACCAGTCTTGCACTGCCAGTACATTCTTGATAGGACGGAACGTTACGACCTGCTTGAAGAATTCAAACATGGAGTCGCCCAGCTCGGTATATGGGAAGTAAGTCACCGGCGTTCCTCTCGGCCAAGAAATAATGCTGACGAGCAGGATCCCGGCGATGATGGCGCCTTTGAAGCGGAACATCATCAGGAATACGGTAAAGATTCCCCCGCAGAAGATTCCGATCCAGAGTGTGGGGTTGCGCATTTTTGTTCCGGACGGACAGACTCCTGTCTCGTCGAAAGCGGATTGTACACAGCCCGCCAGTTCTAGAGGGGTCGATGAAGCGCCCGTGATTAACCCGATTCCGGCGGAATAAGTGAGTCCGATCAAGGTCAGGTACAATCCGATACCGACTCCCGTTGCCATCTTGATGGAATGCGGAATCGCTCGAGCAAGCCATTGCCGGAGTCCAAAAATCGTCAGAGCCACGAACACAAACCCTTCGACAAAGATGGCCGTGAGCGCTTGCTCGTAGGAGAGCGAGCCAGATCCATGGTATCCCACAACATTATACGTGAAATAAGCATTCAACCCCATCCCCGGAGCCAAAGCAATCGGCATGTTCGCAAACAGACCCATACAGAAGCTCGTAAGAGCACTGATAGCAGCCGTCGCAGTAACCAAATCACGGTTCACTTCTGCCACGCAAGCGAGGTATGGGCCGTCCGTTTCGCAGAGATCTGGGCTGTCTGCTGGACAGACGCAAGTTCCACCGGATTGAGAAACAATGCTGGCGTTGACGGAGATAATGTAGGCCATTGCGAAGAAAGTCGCCAGTCCAGCGCGGATTTCGGTGAAGAAGTAGGAGCCTTTTCGTTCTTTGGGCTGTAATCATGTCAGCACACACCCCTTCCACAGAAGTATTGGATTTCGTACATTTCCACTCCCCTCCAATCTGAAGTACCTCCCCACAGCGCTCCTCGCAACAGCGGCGTTAGCCTTGTGGACCATATCGGTATAACCCATCTTCGTCGTCTCTGAAAAATCGGTGTCCGACGACATCCAAAAATCGAGCAAAAACTGGGCTTATATCTCAGCTTCGAAACGATCCAAACCCATGTCTTCCTTCCCGTGGTGTCGCCTGAAGCGAAATGTCGATTGGTTGGAGATTACGTGGTGAGCATTCCAAGCACTTGGCGAAGCTTGGGAACGCGAATTTCGTAGCGAGCTGAAGAGAGGATCAGGGTACCAAAGACATTTCAATAAGTCGAATGAGTGGATGAAGTTAATGTACCAGCTAAGGAGAGAGTAATGCTCGTAGCGGATTCTCCCACCGAACCCTAGCGTGCGGCTGTTAGGTGAATGGAATGTCGTTGAAAATGCCATGTGCTTGGCGGCTAATTTGGCGTTAGATCTATTGACTATTTCGATATAGGGCTGTTCAGCCTATCTCTTGACTCGTTTGCGCAGGTCGCCGATAGGAGCCGGTGCGAAACGAAAGAGCACAATTTCATTCGAAGAAATCGGCATAAGGCGGCGACGACATGTTCCAGAACTCCTAACAGACCTACAACGACGAAAGTATTGACCGACGAAGACATTCCTCCGACCTTAATCAAACCTCTCCGGCAATTCCCCATGCCCAATAATAGCTGTCCACGCGGTATCATCCTCAAACTCGTCCCTCAGCCCCTTATAATCCAGACTCCCAGCAACACCCACAACCCCAACTCTCTCCTTATACTCCATCCACAACCCATACAATTCCTCAAAAATCGCCGGCCTCTCCTCCCTCAAATCATTCACCTCGGCCGGATCAGCCAAGATATCGTAAAGCTGCCACTCCTGCGGACCTTTAGGACGAGGGACAAAGACGATCTTGTAGCGGCCTTTTCGCATGGATCCGGAGCCTCCGACTTCCCAGCCGTGGGGCTCATCTTCTGCATGGATGGTGTAAAGGGCTTCGGATCCTTGCGAGGGGTTGCGGGTGAGATCGTTCAGGTGGGGAGCCCAGCTGCGGGCGTTGAGGTCGAGGGGGTGGATTGCTCGGCCCTTGTACCTGAGAAGATGTCAGCGAAGTGGTTCCTCAGTTTCATCCTGCGAGCGGTATACTCTGTCCCAGGGTGATCAACACCAGCCAGCGAAAGAATCGTCGGAACAATATCCTGCACCGTGCTAAAAGCATCCGTAATACCCGCCGGCTTCTCGCTACCATCTTTCGCCTGCTTAAAAACAAGCGGCACCCGACATCCGCCCTCCGTCGAAAACATCTTGTAAAGTCGATGAGGTGCGGTCGCAGCCTGCGCCCAGCGAGTACCATAGTACACGAACGAGTCCTTCCGGCCGATATTGTCGAGGGAGTTATTGTAGTACTGCTTGATATGAGCAACGATATTCGGGCCAAAAACGGGATGTGCTTCGTATGAAGCTCCCTCTGCTCCGTTGTCGCTCATGAAGAGGATGTGCGTGTTGTCGTATTCGCCAATTTTCTTGAGGTGGTCGATGATCTTGCCGACGTTGTAGTCCATACGACTGACCATGCCTGCGTATGTCTCCATAGTTCGAGCAGATGCGGCTTTCTGGTCGGCTGTGAAGGTTTCCCATGGTCCTGGCTCGCCATTTAAAGCAACGACTTCGTGAGGAACAACGTCTCCGGGGATGAGGCCGGCTTTTTGGAGGCCTTTCAAGCGTTCCTCACGAAGTGCTGCAGGACCTGAAGGTCATCGATTAGAGATGTCAACAGAATTGAGTTGATATCTGTTCACCTTCATCATACATCCCCCGATACGGATCAACACTCTCCTTCGGCGCCTGAAGCGGCCAATGTGGCGCCGTAAAAGGCACATACGCAAAGAAAGGCTTCTTTTCCTTCTCCTCTTCGGGTCGCTGCTCCAGAAACTCGATGATCTTCGATGCGTATGCATCCGAAGAGTAGAAATTGTCCGGAAGCTTGGAAACATACTCTCCATTCTCACTGTGGGGTGTACTGATAGACATGGCGTTCTTACTGTCGTCGTCCAGCTCAGGACGCCAGCCATAGTGGTTGCATGCTCCTGCAAGCATAGCAAAGCTCTTTTGAAATCCTCTTCGATCGGGTCCGTGGGATTTTCTGAGGCCGAGATGCCATTTTCCAGCCATGCAAGTGAAGTAGCCTGCGTCGCGCAGGAGTTCAGGGAGAGTGACGACTCGGTCGACGAGGTAGCCTGAGTCCGTCGTTAGATCGAGGATGTCATTCTTCTAAGCATAAAAATAACACACCTTCGTGACCTGGTACACCTTGATAAGCAGGCGAATGCTTGATCATTTCTGGAAGCTGACCAAGTCCTGTCAAGTGATTATCCACTCCGGTCATCAACATTGCTCTTGTTGGAGCGCAAGCAGCTGCCACCTACAACGAAGTGTTAGACTAAAGAGCTTGAAGCTTCATTTACATGCTCACATAGTAGGAAGTGAAGCGAAGACTGTTCTGCTCAGCAGCCAGCTTGTCGATGTTTGGCGTTCGAATCTCGCCTCCATAGCAGCTAAGGTCGCTATATCCTGGAAGAAACGTTTAGGAGTCTTGTAGTGCAGCGCTTCTAAAGCTTTCATACCAAGATCGTCAGCAACGATCACCAGAAAGTTAGGTCTCGATTGATCCATTGCTGCTTTCAGTTGTCTTCAAGCGTTTGAAAGATCAAACAACATCCAAAAATCTTCCCAAATATGTATGTCCTCCCAAAATATAATCTCGGAGAGTCGGCCTCGCCTGTGCCGCCCGGTGGACTCAGCTGACGACGAGCCGAACTCGAGAGCAGCAAGGATCTTCGCAGGACTCCCCAAGCATTATCTGCGGAGATTTGACCGCATCAGATCTGCTTCAAGGCTGTACTACGTGGTGTGACGTTCTGTCGCGGGCAAGTCGGATGCGATTCGTGTTGGGGATGCAAGCAAGCGGCACAGGTGATAGTTTGAGCAGATGGACGGGTTTCGTTCGTACCACCAGTGTTTGACGTCGGTCGACACGGAGCCGATGAATTAGATTTGTCGTTTCGGTTGAGCCTGTGCAGGAACTGGCGCAGTCGTCAAAGTCCAGGAATTCTTAGGGCGATAGAAGGAAACAGACGCCAGACTTTGAATTGCTTCGCCGCCACAAGCCAAGGACAAAGAAATGCTACGAGGGCCTGAGTTCGAACGATCTATATTGCAGATACTATGGGGTAAGTAAGGGTGTGCTGCGCGGTGTAAACAATTCCTCAAAAACCCCAAAGACTAACCGAGCTTCCTTTCACAGTCCTGCAATGAGACCAACCTAATTGAAAGCTTCCAATGCAGCCACTGACCCGTAGTGCACAAGAGAGTGCAGTCTCTCAATTCCTGTTGACCGCCCTCAGCTCACTCCAGCCCGACCTTTGAGCGCTGCCACCATGTTCTAAATAGCCCGACCACTTATCGTCAAGCAAGCTCCTGTCTTTCAAGAAAACACACAGTATTGCACGAAACTCCCATATAATCTCCCAATAAGGTCTCCAGCCCTCGAGCGTGCAAGCCGTTCTGCTTCAAAGTTTCCATACGAGAGGGCATTGGCAGTCTGTCGCGTCCGAAGAAACGAACCTCGAAATTACGCTTATTTGAGTGGATGCGCGGGAAGCCGGATAAAAGGTACCTGGTCATTTGCGCGGACCATACAACACGGGTGGCTGCCTGCTCGACCTCGTTGTGTAGGCTATATTTGCCTTACTGGTAGGGCATGACGAGACCGAGTTCTGGCGGTGAGTGATCCTTGTTGTGGACGAGGGTAAAGTGTTAGATGGAGCGAAGGTTGGTGTCTCCGAGTGCGCGCCACCAGTCGGTGACATGGCGGCGTCGACGGCGGCGGGACTCGAGAATATCGCCATTGAAAGCATCGCCAAGTAGGGATTTGTTCATTAGGAACTGATTTATCTCGATATGGAACTTGTTGATGCCGTAGAACATAGCGAACGACTCGCCGCGAATTTGTCGGTTGGCACAGGTCAATGCCGGTTGCACCAAGCAGTCGAGGGTACACAGGTGGTGGTGTCGGTGAGCCTGAGCAGCAGCGAACCGATCCTGGTGCGATTTGATTAGATTGTAGCGAGCAGTCTTGTAAGGATCAGACGACCGAGACGATTGAAGACGACCGTGCGCTTGCCATCGATGGGAATGACATGTTGGTATGCCGCGGAGTCACTCGCGGGTGCGATGCATCCTTCGCCCCCCTAGTGATAGACTACGAGTTCATAGATATGGTTGCGCAGCTCCGGCTGAAGATTGGAAAAGCGAAAGTGCGTGTGTGATGGTGTTTCCTCCGCGAGAGGTTGGTCTTGGCCGTCCTTGCGGCGTTGCCTCAGTGTTGATAAGACGGTGTCCATGAGATGGGGTGGTGTGAGATGGATGTCACGAAGTAAATGTTACCAGGTGTGTGAAAGTTGTGATTGAAATGGATGTCGTTGAGTGAATGCTGTTGGAATATGAGGGTGGTGGATGTTGTGAGACAGCCGGGTTCGATGTTGTGCGAAAAGCGTCAGGGACCACTTCTCTCGTTCGTCGTCAGGGGTCAAATGTTTGTCGGAAGGAGATATGCGGCATATGGAGTCAGCGGGAAAGAGTGATCAATCCCCATGCGTACCTAAGTACGAAATGACTTACTTTCCCAAAAACCGAATTCAATATCCGCCGTCTGCAAAGATTTTGGGTCAGCTTGCTGGGCTACCGAAATCTTGAGGGCGATCGTGAGAGAGAGGATCATCGAGAAGCTCTCAGTCCATACGCATTAATCTTTGAGTTCCCGCGTCTCGGTTGTTGACTCGCTCTGCCTTGTAGTCGATCCGCTTTGCTCCGTAATCGATTCGCTTCGCCCGGTAACCGACTCGCTTCGCCCTGTAGTCAACTCGGTTCTTTTTTTCGTTTGGCCCCGCAATTAACGTCCAAAGGCATGTCAATCCTAGCCCATCTTCTCGAACCTCTCCCTCGCAACATCCTTCGTCTTCGCCAAAAAGCTGCCTCCATCATCCTTTGTCAATCTCGCTGCCTCCTCAAGTGCATCGCCCTTCTTGCTGCTCTCGTGACCCAAGCCGACTCCCACGGCATACATGTTCTGCTCGATAGGTGCCGACATTCCATCACCCGATCCAAGTCCCTGTCCTTCCTTCCAGCCTGCTTTCTGCAATATATTCAAGCCTTTGCCGTACGAGGGAGCGGTTGGTTTGCTGTTCTCCTTTGGACCCTGTGTGCCCTTCAACGACAGCTTGATTTTGGCCCCACTGGCGGCGCCCATCTTCGCTTCTTCTTGTCTGCGTTCCTTGGCTCGATCTTTGTACTCCGGCTGCTGCACCTTGTCTACCTTCACAAGTACGGTGTCATCCTCCTTGAGATTCCACTTTTTCAAATTCTCGAAGCCTTGCTTGTATTTTGCATCGTCCTTGAGATTATGCTCATGCTTCTCGCTGCGCTTGACGTGATCCTCGGCACTGACACTTAGGCCCAACTGGGTCATGCACAGCAGACAGCACTTCGTCTGTTTGCCATTTCTCTGACCTTCAAACACAAAGCTCTGTGCTGTGGCTTCTGTTCCAGAGCCGTGATTAGGTCCTGCCATACCAGTTGGATTTATACTATCATGGTCGCTCGCTTCGACTTCCTCACCCCTCAGTTCAGCTTGCTTCTTCTGCCACTTCTCCGCCATTGCGAGCGGTGCGGTGCCAGTCTTGGGCTTCTTGGCCTTTTCGCTGCTGAGTCCGTCAGGTGCGTCTGGCGCGGTAATCGGCCGCTTTTTCACAGGCTTGGCCATTGGCGTTTGTGATGCCTGTGAGGCCTCCGGGTGTGGTGATATGGCGTTCACAGTGAGTGAGGATGCCCAGTAGCTTGTGTCAAAGTATTCGTGGAAGGTGCCTTGTTTGATCTCGAAGCTGAAACGTGGATCGTCGTTTGTCTGTGTTTGCAGGACGGGCCGGAAGATGCCAAGATGCGGGAAATCGACCGTGATTGCCTTTGAAGAGATTGTACACTTGTCGCCCAAATCTTTCGCCTTGCTGAGAGCGGCCTTGGCGTCGCTACTAGAATGAAATTCAGCAAATCCGAACATCATCGTCTTCTCCGTCATGCGGTCGCGAATCAACAAGACTCTCTTCAGGCTTCCAGGTATAGCGCCAGACTGGCTAGGTCTTGTTGGCATGGTATGGGCTCCTGGCGGAAGGACATGGCTCGGTGGCTGGCTATCGGCGGTCTCCTTCTCCGGGTCCAGATACAGCTTCTCCAGGCCTTTGCTGAGGATTGCCTCATCTACGTTTGGTTTGAGTCCGCGGATGAGTAAAAATTGAGAGGGGTTTTCCTCCGCTCCCACATCCTCGTCTCCATTCCTGCCAGGTGGCTCCTCTGGCGGCTCGTACGAGAGCTGGTCGGCAAAATGGTCATTGGCCCGGTAGTAGTCACCGTGCCGGGGATGGTCGTCCTATTTATGTGACTTTAGCAAGCTTGTTGTATAACAATCACCAGATTCTTACATTGCGCCTGCCACCGTAGTGGCCCGAGTCCCGCTCACGTCGGCGAGGCTGGCCCAAGTCGTTGTATGGCAGCGAGGGGCGACTACCTCCTCGTCTCGCCATTCCGCGGATGCGGAAGCCCGTCTCGCTCTGGTCCATTGTGCCTTCGCGCGGACGAGCACTGCTGTCTTGAGCACCGGCACGTTAGTTATTTTCATCCCCTTCACCCGACATTTCTCGATATTATGTTGATGGTTTCTATACCGTAGTCGCGGCGGTCCATCTCGGCGGCAGCGCGAGGAAGAGGCGGTTGATGATGAAGGAAATGCCGCGGAATGTCGTGTTGTGGTTGGGATGATCCTGATGGGAAGCCAGAAAGCGGAGGGCGAGGTGGAAGTGTGCAGGGGTCTCTCAAGATGAGACCAATCACCGCAACCGGTATATCTTCGGGACGATCGAAAGCAGCCTGAGGCCGTTCCATACTTTATTTCTCGCAAAATCCTCAACTATCCAAGCCGCATCAAGGTTGGAAGTGTCGTCATGCTCGATGACGTAACGGAGAGCGATCTACTGAGAAAGACTTAAATTCGATGGCATATATAACAATCATTCCCAATTCCGACAAGAGAGACCAAGGTCGGCTGACACATTCGATGTGACTGAACATCTTGAGTATGAGAGAGCTTGGAAAGGAGATTTCAAGTATCAAGATCAGATCTGCGAGTAGATTCCTCTCAAAGCAAACGGCAGACTTAAACACATGTTCTCCTGAAGATTCTGCTCGGCTGAGCTTGGCAAATTGCCGGTCTTCGGGGTCGCCAGTCACTAGAAGCAACAATATGAATATGATGTATTATTGAAGAGATGCTAAATCTAAGAAGCACGAAGTATGCCGCCGTTGCTGTCCCAGGCATCATATACAGCTTATGTCAGCTGCAAGCTAGAGAGGCATGCATCAAGTCAGTCTGCTGCTATACTAACATGATCGTATGCTCTCGCGTTATAGGGTCGTAATGCAGAGAGGATATGTCTTCGTATCTACGCTTTCCCGATTTCCAGTATTCAAAACCCTGGCTCGATAACTTCTAAAAAGCCCGATACGAACATAGATACCTCGCTGATATTCGACGCGCCTTAAAAACAGGCAGTCCAGGCGCTTTTCGACATCTCCATAGTGCCTGCAGGAAGCGATCACAACAGGAACATGGTCTCCGGCAATGTCCAGTCCTTTGATCAATCCATCAATGTGTAAGAGCATAGACCCACCAAAGCGATCGTCGCCCCCAATTCCAAAGTAAAGGGTATGATCCCTCTCCCAGTGAAGTTTGCCACTTCGTACTGTAGCTTTGGCTATTGTCGTCTTGTCCGTGACGCCTAAATCGCCTGGGTTTTGCACAGCAGAAGCGACATTGCCTAATCTATTGTCATTGTAGGGTTGGCCCTGTATTCTCAGTATCTTGTTCAACATCCACTCGTAAGGACGCTCGAAAGGGTCCTCACGAGCTCCAAGTAGCCCTGTAGCAGCAAGTGGGCGATCTGACAAGAGCCAGCTCCATGATGAAATGTCGTATGATCTCGGACTCTCGTACACTATATCTTCTGGCGGGAAATCGTTAGAAACTGTCCTCCATAGGAGTTCACTGGCGAACTCCCGTCTCCATAAGCCATAAATGCAGACGTCTGAGAAGTCTTCCTCGAAAGATCGAACGATCCCTTCAAGAGCTTTTGTCTTATCACGAGAAAATTTCAGGAAGCGGCGTGAGTAGAGACGCGCGAGGCTATTCCATAGGTCGCACTGCTCCTTAACAGACTCGTCCGCCTTCGCCGCCTCTTGTCCACTTTTCAAGTAATAGTAAGGTGGGAGCCTGGGCTTGGATCTTTCAAGCAGGCCAGGAGGAGATGCTTCGGATGCTGTGACGTTGTGGCACTCGAAGTACAACTGGTCTTGACCAAAATGTATGATCCGCTTGGCCAAATGACGTTCCTGGACAATCCATGCTCGGCGATGCAGTGGTGCTTCATGAAAGTGGCGTCTCCACAGAGATGAATTAAATAGAGTACATGGCTCGGGTTCGTCGCCTGGATACCGTGGTAGCATGGTCGTCGCGTGTTTCAGATTGGGAAGATTTCGTGTTCCATAGAGGCCCTGCGAGCCATCGTTGGAAGCGGTCGCGGATATGCTGCAAAAGGCGTTGGAGTAATACTACTCCATTCTTGACGATTCGGATTCCAATCAGAAAGGTCTGATTGGTGTTGGAGGATACAGAGGCTGTCGATCCAAAGATATCTAACCTTCAGTTTTCTCGTGGCCTCAATGGAATGCTGAAAGGGTTTGGTGAGAGCCATCTCGTCGATTGCGGCCTTCATATCTGCCAAATAATTAGTCATGAGTGTCAATAAGTTAAGTTTTTCCCAGCAATGACTCAAAATACAGTGATTGGGAGTTTCCTGAAAATCGACAGTCTCAACGAGACGCACTTTATTGGGAAAGAGAATCCGATATTGTACGCCCAGAAGCCTGGAGGGCAGGGTGTCGTTGGCCGGTTGATCTACGTTGCACCGCTGATGTGAGTACACGCAGCTGCCGAGCCAGTGTCTCGCAGTCACCCACGCCTCTGGAGAGTCAGTGGCAAGCCCGTCAGGACGTTGGAATCGGAATTGGTCGATAGCTGGAAACCATAGTCAGTGCTCGTCCTTAGCACAGCTCTTCCTGTAGTCTCATAGTTGCATACAGTCGGCTGGCTGTGCCCATAGTACCACTCCATTGTATGGTTTCTGGTCATAATTTCAGAGGTTCGTTCTAACGGCCAAAGGAGAGAACAGTGTGAACTCGATAGACAGTTTCGTGAAACAATCATCAATAGGTTCAGTTTCGCTGCAATGGAGGTCATATATTGCCAAAGCTCTCCGCTACTCCTCCGACAGCCCCACGACCAGGGACGAGCAGATCCAGCAAAATGCTTCTTCTATTGCTTTGACAAAAGCCTCAGCTGTAGGATGATGAGCTAGGAACTCGTCGTAATCCGGGCGTTTTGTAAACGCACAGCAACAAGCCTCGCAGAGATCGATGGTAGTCTGGTTGACGCCCGGGGTGTGTCTTTCTGCGAAGGTTACCTAGGTGGAGGGTTTGTGGAGAGGGCGACATGTTGGCCGCCAGTGGAGCAGCATGGTATCCTGTCAGGTGAAGATATTGTTAATGAGAATGGAAGCTGACGAGGTTGCCGTCGTCAACGCCAGATAGAGCACTTACAGGGCCCTGCAGCATTGTCAGCATTGTGCTTCGGCACAGCGCCATTGCACGGCCGCCCGATAAAGAATGTGACTGTAAACGTGGACGATGGAGAAGGCAGGGAGGTAGCGAAGTTGAGCAAAGCTGCTGAGGTCGAAAGCACACTCTCTTCTGACCCACATTTCGCCAAAACTCTATTCGCTACATACACAAGCACAAGTTCGAGCGGGATCGTTCTCTTACCAACACACCAACACCTACTCCTCCAACATGCTCCGCGACCTCCCGCCAACATGCTCCGCGACTTCCCGCCCCTGGGCCGTCGACTCTCGCCCGACGAGCATCTCCTTATGAACGGCGCCCAAGCGGAAGAAACCTACCAAGATCCCCTCGACGACGTCTTCGGATCCGCGCCGTCCTCACCCACCCTCCCCGCAAGAGCAGAGCACTCAGACATATCTCGCCTGCGGAGCACGCATGTAACGAATGGTTACCGCGAAGGCATTGCCGTGAGCAAGGAGAAGTACATCCAAGAGGGTTTCGACGAAGGCTTCAGTCTTGGCGGAGAAATTGGGGGGAGGGCGGGGTGGATACTTGGCGTGCTTGAGGGGATATACAGCGCTGCGAGCAAGCGTGGTCGAGAGAGCGTCAATGCAGTGTTGGAACAGGCGAGGAAGGAATTGAAGGTCGAAATCGTGCTGGGCAAGGAACACTTTGGACCCGACGGCATCTGGCTATTTGATGTTCCGGGACAGGACGTGGAGGGAGAAGTCACCTTCGCAAATGTTGCGGACTCGCATCCTGTTCTGAAGAAGTGGAAGCAGATTGTGCTTGATCTGACCGAGGAGTACGGCCTGGAGTTGCGCTGAGCAATACCTGATGCTTTCGCAAACGCCTGGTCTGCCATCCATTCCGAAAAGGATAACGAGGAGCTTTAACGGAGAACGAATGCCGGTTACATGAATACCATGAATACAGCCATCTCCCGGGCTTGCACTCCGACTGAGTGGCGAAGTCGATAGCTTCTTAAGATCTGAGATGACGATCTGGAACAAATGGAAGGACTCGATCACCTGTCCAGTCAGTCGCGGTCCTGCGGGCTATCGTATCCACGAGTTGCATATACGATGACGAGACGCAATTCGCCAGAACTAGTGAAGTCTGCCTATGGTACCTCTGCAGAATCAGAGATACTGCCATATCAAACGCCGAGCGTCGATAACATCACGACAGAACAGAGTGCCGATGTGTCGGACTAATCAGACGACTGTTTTTGACTACTTCAGAGGCACAAACCCCGTTGATCAATTGGTAGTGAAGCAATTACGAATCAACGAACTGCTATCATTGTGTACACCGTCGACCGGCTATTGGATTGACTGCGCACAATTTTAAGGTTATTGACGGTCTCTTGGCTTCTGCGGCCTGTGCGCTTTTCTTGGACAGAAATTCGGTGGCGCGATTCCACGTTTCCCGGGATCTTTTCTGTACTGAAGTTTGAATGGCCTAGGTGAAACCGCATCGCTCGCATCAAAACTATACGGTGCGCTCTCGATACCATTAAAAACTTGACGCAGTCTCGTTATCGCCATCGCCGCCAGACTCGCCTTCTCGTGCTGCGTCGATGTGATAGGTGGGGGGGGGGCGGCAGGCGTTCGAATTTGTAGGACACGTCGCGACGTTGCATCGCCTGCACCCACCACCCGATGAAAACACGGTATGTTTCAACGTTACAGATCGATTGCGACGTTAACTGCCGGAGCTTAAGAAGAAGTCGATATTATCTACTCGCACTCGGACGACGCTTGGCAGTAGTCATGACGCGTAGCTCCGGGACAGCCGCGGCGACGAAAGGCAGAATACGAGGCCCAAACTCGGGTTCACTTGGCCAGGTGAGGTCAGAAGAACCATTATTCGATCTCCAGAATTTGCGACCGCTTCACGCCTCCTGCCATCTGCACTGCTTTTTGTTTTGATCAAAAAATGCCACTCGCCACTTCACCCTAACTTCATCTTTGCTAACAATCGCTCCGCACGACTTTACAACATCGGGACTGGCATCTTGCGGGCGGCATGAAGGTTCTGGATCTTCCACCGAGCCTCCTATTGGCCATTTTCGCCTACTCCGCAGTAGGATGGGCGACTCCACGTGTGTCTTCGCCGACTCCAGTCGCCAATACCACGCGGAATTCGACTCTGGCAACGACTGGCAGTGGCGCCTCATATGCCAGTGCTTGCTCCTCGGCGCAGGCTTCCTATAGCTCAGCGTATGCGTCGTGGAGTTCTGCAAATGCAACAGTGTCGACCACAATCATAACTTACGGGCCGACATCACTGGAGTCAGTTACATATTATGAAAACGCCACGACATTATGCGATGGACACCCCCGAGTGACCTATTCTCCCGCAATTTCCCTCTCCAATGGTACCATCACCCATCACGGGCTGGCGACATCGACTTCCACCATTGTGGGAACAATCTTCTATGCGTACGATGCGCCGTCACCTACGTGTAGCATCAGTCCCTCCGACTGCGATCCTCTGTGGGCTGCATATAGTAGCTCCGTCAGTGCTGCTGGTCCTCTCATCACTGCTTCACCCATCATGACGCCTTTCTGCGCGAACGAAAGCCTGGCATCGGCCGCGGCATCAGCAGATTCCGAGATCTATGGATGCGGCGCTTGCACAATGTACGGCGAAGGAGTTCAGCTTGTCTTCTTCCCTACAACGGCATCCCGCGACTTTTGTGCAAGCACGCCTACGGCCAGTCTTACATCCTATGGGGCCGGCGCTGTGATAACGGCTTATGCAGGGAAGTCTTCTTCGCCAGCGGGGCCCATGAACAATGAGACCGTATTTGCGGACGGACACGCGTTCACCACCGGCACTGCGTATATCTCAATATCCACAGTCTATGCTGTCGACAGATGCTCCAAGACTTTCGGAGTACCCGTCAATGATGCGATTTTGGCGATGCCTTCGGAATCAGTCCTCTCCTTACGCTACAGCCAGGATCATTTCCAGCGTGTCATGAGCACGGACCATATCACAGGCTATCCCGTCTCGTACGCCGACTTCAATTCCCCCGTTCCTTGGTCGGCCTGGAACGGAATGAACATCTGCGACCCAGGAGGTTACGGCGGATGGGCATGCTCCATCGTCTACGAGAACCAGTTTCGACCGCAGTTGGCTATTCCGCCAGATATCACTAGCTTGAGTCCGGATTTCGAGGGGTGTCAAATGTGGTACAACGGACTATGGGATCCACCTCTTGCTCTCCAACAACAGACAGCGGCCGCCGGTATCACCCGCCCGCCCGGAGCTAATGATCAATGGGCGACCTCGACGGCAGCAGAGCCCTCGGCGATGCCGGGATCACCCACTGCTCCCGTAACAGCTCTACCTTTAGAGAAGCCGACAAGTATAACGAGGGAGAATCAACTACCGGGCCCTACACGTCCAGCAAGCTATACGAACCCAAATAGCCCAGAAGCTGAACCGTGGATTGAATATTTCGAAGTGGCCAGCTATACGTTCTGGGCTACGGGTGCGAATGACCAGGTGCATATTGACAGCGCAACTCTTACATCCGGCGGCCCGACTAAGACTCTCCAAGGAGGCGTATGTGCGAGCTATGGCTCCAACGGGCTGATTCTTAGCGGCAGCAGCACAGTGGTGTTTGATGAGCCTAGTGAGAGTGGCTCGGCAGGCGGTCCCGGCGCTGCAATCACCAGCGGATTGTCCGGACCAGATGCTCACCTCGACTCCTCGGATGCAGATACCACCACCATCACCGTCGAGGGCCACGTCCAAACCGTCGTCCAAAGCTCCGACGGCGGCGTCATCGTTATCGACAAATCAACCACCCTTACCCCAGGAGGCGCCGCGACGACTCTATCAAGCGGTGAGTGGATGAGTGCTGCTAGTGATAGCTTGGTCTTCGGATGGTCGTCCACACTCGGCAAGAGCGTCGGGAGTGATACATCAAGCAGTACCGGGAAGAACTCCTTGGCTACAACCGCGTCTGGGGATGAGACTGGTGTGCAGGCTGCATCTATGACTAGCTCTGGCAGCGTAACACAGGAAACTGGAGCTGGATCGAAGATGTCCTCGTCGCAGGCGCTTAGCTTTTTTGCGGCGTTGATTGCGCTTACGTTTGTGGTTGGGGGTTGAAGGGATTAAGAGGGGGAAACGAAATACACGCCAGCGAGCCTCGTGCTGAATAATGGAGGGCCAATGCATACGGCATATTGCTGGGTACTATTCAACGCTCGAGCGGCGCCAGGTGCTATCCTCGACGACGCTTATGTGCTTTCATTGCAAAGATCCCTCCCGCAATAGGTCGACAACGCTGTCAGCCTTTTTCTGAACACACAGCTCCACGAGACGCCAGCTCTGTATGAGCAATATGATCCGAATGATGGCAGCGGGTCTTCAGAGCCGCGTGGTCACGGCCAACAATATGTCACGATTGATGAGATACAGATTCATGTGACAGCGCGCAAAGGGTAATATATAATGTCCTAGGTAACAACTTTGTGAAGCAATCCAGCATTATTCAAAATCATCTGTCATTGTGACGGCCAGCTTCATATTTCTTGAACTTCTCCTTGAAGACACCGTTGCCTTCTTTACGGCTGAGCGCACGCCATAAGGCTGGTTGGAGAAGCCAGTCGGGACGAAATATTGCCGCCATCGCTATGAGAAGGAGCGCAGTCAGTTGAGAAAAAGCGGTGTGGGTCCGAAGGGTCGTGGACAGCACGCGCATGTGATCGCTACTTTATTCACTCAAATCATTGCCGCAAGCGCCGCTCCTTCCTTCCCTTTTGGCGACGCAAGTCGCAACTTCCAACCACAACCATCACGCGCACAACTGCGTCACGAAATTCCTCGAACAACCTCCACCGCTGCTGCTCCAGACAATGGAGGCGCCAGATACCGTAAGTTAATGCACCCGAAATCACTCACCACCAACTAAAGTCCCCATCCATAAAACCAAAAGGCGAATCTTCGCACAAACAACCCTCTCCACCCTCCTCCGCCTCCTGCACCAATGTCCTGGCCACTGGTTCCAGCGCTTCAGCACCCCCAACCCATCCGCACTCTCGCCCCTCTCAATCCCTTAAATCTCCGCCTGCCACGCCGCCGTCCTAACCTTCCACTGCACCGCCGTACTCCAAGACATCCTTGACGAAGACTTCGCCTCCGCCTACTACGAGCTCTGCGAGCGCGATGCAGCTTTCCTCGAGCCATGGCGCGCACCCTACACGAACCTCTTCGCCGCGGCCCTAGCGCTGAAGGAATTCGTGGAAACAAGCACATATTACATGAAAATGCTACGGGATAGGGAAGTGCCGGCGCGGAGACATTGGAGGGGGGATCCGTGGGGGGAGATGGGAGGAGAGAGGAGGAAAGAGTATGAGAGATGATTTGAGCGGTATAATGGGTTTCTGCCAGGGAAGGGGACGGGGGAGTGGAAGCCGGCTATGAGGGCTGTGCTGGTGGAGGAGCAGGCGAGGGCGTGGGGGCAGCCGAGCTTGGAGGAGGTGAAGAGAGGTGCAGGGGTGGGGAAGGTGGTGAGGAGGGTTTGGACAAAGACGACGGTGGAGGATATGGAGGAGAGGCCGGGGCTTAGGGAGGAGGATCGGTT